>CM040125.1:197613141-198130001 GCA_022559845.1 Amorphophallus konjac
TAGAAACAGGTAAAAAAGGGAACCAAGATGGCATCGTCACAAGCAAGCAAGTACACAAAAACCATACTTTCATTTCACAAAATGCCCATTCATTTCATCGTTTAGAAAACATCTCCAGGGGCATACCCCCAGTGTACAAGTAATTTGGTAAATTCTCTCTCTCTCCTCCACCCTCTTGACCCTCATCTAGACGAGGTCAGCTACGCCGGATGCTCACCTCCTCCTAGTCTCGATTGTGCCTCGCTTCTGATCTGGGAGGTCGAGAAGCCCCCGAGGCCGCTGGTTGAGCTGGCAGCTGCACGTCAGGTGAAGAGGTCTTGAGTGCCGGTATCTCCCTTAAAGAGAAGGATAATGACCCTCCAGTCTGTAGTGACTCTGAAGGGGCAGCATGCCCACCTGCAGCCTCACCTATAGGAGCCCTGCCCTGGTACTTCTTTAGTACCCTTCCCCACAAGGTCTCTGGCTGCTATCAAATGGAAGTAGCCTCCTCGAGAGCTCGCCGCTTTGGGACCATCGCCTCTATCTCTAGAGCTTGTGCCTCGGCCTCTCTCTCCTTCACCTCAGCATGGCAACCTCGTAGTAGCACGTCCATCTCCACCTTAGCCAGACGATGCGTAAGGTCCTCTATGCGAGCAGCGGCCATGCTCAGCTGTGTCTCAAGCTCTCTCCGGGAAGCTAGGCTAGCCTCCAACTCCGTCCATTGTAAGGACAAAATGTGAGTGTACTCGCATTAAAGACGATTGAAGCATTCTATTGGGGAAAAGGGTTGCATAGGTCATACCGACTCTCTCAACTCGGTCTCCCTCGCCCCGGCCCGCTCGAGTGCCTCCTCTGGGCAAATCTCCAGGTCCTCCATCCCCACTGCCTGACATGAAGATCCTACCTCCACTACTGTGCTAGCCCTCACTAGGACGAACTCCAGATCTCCTCGCTGTGAAGGAGGTTAGATGGTTAGTCAAGCTAGAAACAATCAAATCATTCCATTTATTCACCTTGACTCACCAACTCGCGGATTTGATGCCTCAAATCCACGTTCTCCTAGTCCAGGGTCGCAATCCAGTCTTGATGGATGCGAGTAGCCTCCATCTCTGGCATCTGCATTTTACTCCCATCAAAGATCAGATGTAAGACACATGATGAAAACAAGTGCCTATGAAGGAAAGAAAGACTCACCATGCGGGTGTCGAGATGAAGTCATCCGGCATACCGGCACCTGTAATCAGCCAAGTAGGCCGCACTATCTCTTAGTCCTGGATCCAAAACCATGGAAGCACTCTCTTGTAGCACCTCTGCCTCGGCCCTATATAGTGAGGCCCAGTCTTGGTCACTCACTGACGTCCGTCATCACCCCCTGCTAGATCTGTGCCCCTCGGCTATCGATATTGGCGGCTGATGCCACCCGAGGGTCCGCTGGACTAGTCGCAAATAAAGTAGCTCTCACAGGTTCACGCAGAAGAGCACAGTGTCTCTGCGGAACCAGGTTCGCCCGCTCACTACCCATGACAAAACTTTGTATGTATGAATGGACCATGAATTGAAAGTGATTATACTTTGACAAGCTTCATTGAGTAAAAATTTTATTGTGAATTTCATTGTGAAATCATGTTGTCTTGATGAAGAATGTAAATGATGGAATTTATGTTTTGATGAAATCTTGAATGGTTCCTATACTTGTTAAGAGTTGAGTTCCCCTATGGTATGAACTGTCAATTAACATGTTGATGTTCATGTTAATGTTTAAATTTTCTCCAAGTGTTTAATATGTCCAAATAGAGCCCAAAAATGTCTAAAAGATCAATCTAAGGTATGTTAGACTTATTAGATTAAATACATACTAATTTGGGTTCAATTTGACATTTTTCAATTGGATCAGTCGACCTAGGAAATGGACTGGTCGACCTAAACCGACCAGGGGACTCAAAGTCTGCTGAATTCAGGAAGCAAGGTATGGCCGGTCGATCGACAAGGAAGTTCCGGTCGATCAGATTTCCTAGTACCCAACAGGCGGTTTCTTTACAGAGACTAGTTGACCGAAATCAGGGTTCGATCGATCGATTGGACCAGGCTAGCTAACTTTGCTCTGTTCTGCTTCGGGGACCTGTCGACCAGAAGCAAGGTCCTATCAACCGACTTGAGCAAGCTGGCCAACTTCTTCTTGTTCTGTTTAAGGGACATGTCGACCGGAAGCAAGGTCATGCCGACTGACTTGAGCAGGCTGTCTACCTTCTTCTTGTTCTGTTTAAGGGTCTGTCGATCGAGCTTTAATAGACTATGGGAGTCTATCGACATTATCATGACACCCTTGTAGATGAAGGTGTTGGAACCCTGGTTTTGATAATGACATTCTATGAATCATGTTAAGACAGAAATGAATAAATACTTCAATCAAATCTGTTGTGTTTCTTAGTATCAGAACACAGGTTGTTGCATAATCATTCAAGAGTACATTAAGATCTGTGCATATTTGTGTTAGACAGCATTTAAGGATGATGCATTTTCTGTTTTGTGCATATTGAGGTCGAAGCACATTTTGCCTCATGCCATATGAAGTCGGTGCATACTTGAGCTCAATGCATATTAGGTCGATGCATATCTCGCTACTAGGTGCAAGCATGTTCTTGGTCCGAGCACATTGTTGGTCTGAGCATATGTAGTACTAAGGTCTGTGCACATACGACTATTAGGTCGGTGCACGTTTAGCATATTGCATTAAGGTTGATGTACCTTTGTAGCTAGCGCATGTAAGGTCAGTGCATATCTATGCATATAGAAGAACAAGGTCGGTGCACGTTCCTGTAGTGTCCTAATAAGGTCGGTGCTGTTGATTTGTTTATTTAATGAGTTCTTACCCGCCCCCTTAAACTAATACATTCATAAACATGTGAATCAAAGAAAAGGGGGATGAAAGGATGAGAAATACTAACCATGATCGCCACCAAAGTTCCAACAACGCCTAAAGGATGAAGAGATATGAGAATGGCGCCGTGTACCTTGTAAAAGGATGGAAACTTGATCGCGCTTGAAACGGGGTGTGGGGAATAATGTGGATTCAAACCTCCTCATCCTCCAGCCGGCTAGAAGAAGAGGGCCTCATGTCCATATCATGCTCTCCTGCAAAACAAAGATCAAAACACAAAGGCAAAAACCCATTAGAACATGAAGTGTAGCATCAATCCCAAAGTGATAAAATAGCATGAATAAAAGGGGGAGAATGCACCGGGGGAGGGTTTTTTAACCCCTCTAGAAGGGTGGAAATAATAGGTGTGTGTGTTGTGCATGCATAGGATTTGAAATCATGAAATTTGATGGAGATAAAAGAGAGAAAACGATGATGCAAAACAGGAAAAAATGCATATGTAGCAGAAAGTGCAGAAAACTGTGATGATTTGTGATTTTGAGAGGAGGAGAACTAAGAATATAGACCACGAAATTAAGCCCAAAAGGATGCAATGAAAAGCCAATACTTTCCTCTTCAAGCCAGGGTCAAAGGATTGAGTCGACGGTGCAGCATGGCTTCACCCCGAACCAAGAAAGAGCCCCCCATCGCCACAGCGAATTGGGCAGTTTATATAGAGTTTTCAGAAAAAGCCCCAAACTTTCTCTCACGATTCCCAAAGATATAGTCTAAGATGAATCGAGTTCTATAGATCAAACTCAAGATAATACTAAGGACAAGAGATAGGAACAAACGGGACTCGATTTGGAGGATTATTCTAGAAGATATGCTCGCTGCAAGGAGGTCACCTCGCTCAAAAAATAGAGTTTGAGTTGAACCAGGACACCTAAATCCCAATCTTTCGACCAAGATTCCGAGAGATACAGCCAATGAAAATTTGAGCTCTATGAACCAAACTCAAGATAATATAAAGGGTAAGAGATAGAAACAAACGGTGATCAATTTGGATAAGAATCCCAAGAGATATGATCATTTGAAGTAGCCCGTGTCGGACAGAAAACTGATAGAGTCCAGCTCACGCTGGACTCTCGGGCGGCCTTAGCGGTCTATCGTAGGGCCGCTAGGGGATGGCAAACAGTCTAGGGGGTGATCGCAAGGCTCCAGGGGTGAAGCGAGATGATTTCAGATAAGTTTCTGGAAAACGGTCTAGTGAATGACCGTTTTTGATAGGCTAGCGGTCTAGCAAATGATCGCTAGCTTGCTAGAGGAAAAATTCTGGGTAGACTTTGCGCTACTTTGGAAATCGGATCATATCATGAAAATAGTGTAGAATTAGTGAAAGTGGTAGAAGAAGAAATTGTGGATAATTGAAAGATGAACAACTTTCATGAAGAGAGCAAGATGTGAAGACGATCAGAAGATGGAGAAAATGGGTCTAGAACAGAGAGAAAAATTCTGGGACACAGGTGAATCAGCACAGCAAAGCACGCCGGAAAAATGTGAATAACTTGAAATCGGTGCAGAACTAGCCAATGACGTAGAAGAAGAAATTGTAGATCTTTGAAAGACGAATAACTTTGGTGAAGGACACATTTTGAATAGAGGAATTGAAGGGGATGAACAATGGCCATTTTTAGGACTACATAGTGAAAGGAGCCGAATGCTTGATGGAAATGGGCCTAAATGGGCAGCAAGTCAACTTGGTGGGCCAGAAGTTGATAAGATAAGCTCCATGGCTCTAAGAAATCATGATCTCCGAAATCCAAAGGCTGGGGAATGATAAAAATGTGCTCAAAATCCGTCCAAGGAAGGCTCCAAAATAATAGGTAATTCGGGACATCAAAAATGATGAACAAGAGAAATAACACAACTTGTGGGCTAAAACGGGTGCCAATAGATGTCCCTCCTTGATGTCCGCTTTACAAGGGAACAAGCGAAAGCGATGCAGAGGCGGAATGGAAAGGAGATGGAGCACAAGCGAAAGCGATGTGAAATGGAGATGAAGCGGAGAGAACTGATAAGCGGGCATCAAGGCAAAAGACACCCGTCACAACCAACAAGCAACAGGAATTCTCCCGAAAACACCGAACTAACCACAAGGAATGGATGACGCGAATGAGACATGTCTGGAGAGCTAAACTAAGGAAAAAGAAACACGACCAGCCTCATTGGGGACACAATCCACGGACAATGAGTGGGTCGGCTGGAACACAGCATAAGAGCTGGAAAAGAGAATAAGACAGATAAAATCCAGACAGGAATCATGCTGGCCAACCAGACCAAGCGGGCAGATTAGAGAAATCGTTCAAATTCGGAGTGGAATGAGGAATCTCTTATCCAAGAGAGCTGAAGTGTAATTAACCATTGCTGAGGAGAAACCTTGAGAGAATCACGAGGCGTGAATGCTCAAAATGACATGATGCATGCTGGGCTAAAATAAAGAAATCATCAAAATGTATGCAAAGAAAATATAAAATAGAAAGTACTCAATGATATTATTTCTAGACCAAGCCAAGAAGGGGTCAAGAGTCTTCTTACAACCACGGCGTGCGAGACAGAGTCCATCGTCCCCCACCCGACTCAACCGAGCGGCCTATCCAATGATTAACCGTATGCTCCTAGATCATCATCATTTTTGTTAAAGGGGAACATCAGATCCCAGAACACACGGGCAACCAGCCGGTCCTTGTGAGGCTATAATAATGTAGATACCATATAGTAATACAACAATGAGTAGTGATAGAGAGCCATACCTGACTTACCTGCCAAGTGACATGGCATTTTTTTGGGATTTTTTGAAATTTCTGATTTTAATGAATTTTTAATAAGACAACCAACAAACATGAACATAACATAAAGATGAACATAACATAATGAACAAATGAACGAAAAAGATAACTCAAAATAACATATCAACGGATGAACCAACAACACATGCAAGACACAAACCAACAACATGTATGTATGACGAACATGGTGGGACAAGACAACAATACAGTGGGACAACACACGGCTGGGACAAGAACACGTGGGACAACAACACATGTGGGATGACAACATGAGATGAGACAACACACGGGACATAGAGGGACGACTAACAACATATGCAAGACAACTAACAACACACGA
This sequence comes from Amorphophallus konjac, assembly GCA_022559845.1. NCBI lineage: Eukaryota > Viridiplantae > Streptophyta > Magnoliopsida > Alismatales > Araceae > Amorphophallus > Amorphophallus konjac. Next base: position 197,619,167 of record CM040125.1, read on the forward strand.
TGAGGGACAAAACAACATGCGTGGGATGACACGGAGGGACATACACACGTGAGAAGGACACGACGGGATAAAAGTCATGACAAATACGCCCTTCAATCAAAACCCAAGATCAGATGAAGCAAAACCGCTAGGTTCATAATCGTGAGGCAAAGTCCTCTCATAAAGATATGATCATGTTTAAATAAGCTGAGAAGGACATGAGCTCCAGAATAGATCAAGAGATATAGATTGAAGAAGAGAGAACAGATCCGAAAGATATGAACATGAGGCAAAATGAGGGATAGAGCAAGGAAACTTGAAGCACCTGCAACATGTACACTTAACAAACGGATTAGGTATCTGTCCTTAAATGTAAATACATGAAAAAGAAAATAAAAGACACATTTTTTGGATTTTTGTAATTTTTTGATTTTTTTTAGATTTTCAACAATATTTAATTTTTCTGGATTTTTAAATTTTTTTATTTTTCTAATTTTTTGAAATATTTGATTTTTTAAGGTTTTTTGAAGTATTTGATTTTTTGGATTTTCAAGTATTTGATTTTTTTGGATTTTTAAGTATTTGATTTTTTTGGATTTTTTTTATTTTTTTGAAATAACAATGTGCAACACCTAAGACGGGCTCACACTACTGGCGAGGGATCGTCGTTCCTACCCCTCTCATTAAACGATTTCCTCAAACAGGGCGTGCATGTGAGGGTGGCTCGTCACAACCAACTACCTCTAAAGAACGGTGCCCTGTGAGAATGGTTTTATTCTTTATTTGGTTGGTTTATTAGGCGTGCCAGTCACCGGAGTGACAATTTTATTGTGCGCTCGATCTGACTCAGTCAGTCGATTGTGAAGTCCGAGTCGGGACCAGAAGTTCGTCATACCATAAAGGCTATGACGTTAATTACGCCCTTCCAAAGAAGGACAACCCTTGATTAATCGCCAAAGTAGGAGAATCCTAGGGGCAAAACCAATGTGATAGGTATGCTCATTCATTTGCAGGATAGAAGATGCATGCATATGATCATGCGAAACAAGATATGATATTAACATACGGAATAAATCTGGTAGCATATCCCCTTATCTTGGTCTATGCCAAGTTGGAATATAGGACGTCCATCCACGGAGTGCCGAGATGGACGCCAAAAGCAAGATGGGGGGTAGCCCGAGATCCAAGAGGATCTAGATGCAACGGGATAAAGTCCATTATCATGGTATTTATTGATATCCCCTTAAGAAACTATTGGAGGACATGCAGTGGCAGAACTCCAAGAGTCAGCAGGGTTAGAAGAAAACATCGCGGTCAAATGGTATAATGTGGGGGTAAAACCCCATTAATTTATCTCCCTTAGACTTGGATGAAGAACTATGATTCCCCATGATATGATGAAGGTTGGCATGAAGGCTAATGAGGTTGGGACATTAGGTTTAGACTGAGTTTAGGGCTCATTAAGGTTGCTGGGAAGTTGAGTGTTTGAATAGTAGATGGTATTGAGATGAACCGGCACGGAGGGGAGCCGGCGCGAAGATGAACCGGCGCGGTGGGGTCCCGGCGCGACGATGAACACGGGGGTATCGGCGCGGCAAGTGCCCGGCGCGACCTGCGTCTCGGCGCACCCTTCATCCGGCGCGGAACCCGCGCCGAGAGGGCGGCGCCGGGAGGCTATACGGCGCCGAGAAGAGGGGTTTCTTTAGATTTGAAGGCTTTGAAGGTTTTGTGAGGTTATGGATCTTGGTTGGTCCTATTGAGGGGATCTCTTGTGTTTAATCAGGGTTTCATAGGCTCTGGTGATGATGTTTAGGCAAGCTGAGAGGGGAGGAGAAATTCATCCACAGAAGGTCTAGGGAGACCATGTGCCAATCAATGGGAAATTTCATAATGATTATGTTCCCTTTTACAGTGGGCAAAGGACCATGAGATAGTCTACCTCAGGTCTCTGCCACATAGCCAGGAGTTAATTCATCAGCTTAACGAAAACATCACACGATATAACAAAGCAAGGATCGTGAATGAATTTCGACAGCATCTCCCCTTATTTTAGACTATGCCAAAAGGGGAGTATAGGACATCCATCTACGGGTGCCGAGATGGAAGCCAAAGGAAAGATGGGCGCAGCCCAAGATCCAGAAGGATCAGAAGTTAGCGGGACAGTGTCCACTAATCGTGGCGCCTCATTAATATTCCCCTAAAGGGACCAGCGGAGAACATGCAGTGGCAGAACTCCGTGACCCGACGGGGTGAAAGAAGGAAATTGGAAACCCGAATTGAAATAGATGTAGGGGTGAAACCCCATTAGTACAGCTCCTCAGACTCTTACGGAATCGGACATGAATGGCCCGACAGAATTAATCTATAAAAATAAGCATGCATTTATTCTTACATTCATATGTACATGTATACATATATATGGGGATGCATGCACCAATAAAGAAACTTGTGGGTAATGATGATTAATGGGCCATTTGGAAATTGATTAATGCATTAGTTTAATATGCATGCTTAGACATGAGAGGGCATAAACGGTGGGGAGCTCACGTAATGGACAACATGCACAAAGAAAAGAATTGTTTGTGTATGCATAAGCCAACATATATCCCTTCCTATGTATATATATGCATATATAATAATTGGGTTGGTCTTCACTACCCCATGCACCAACGTGACATGGTCACATCTAGTGGGTGGAGGTTTTATTTAGGACACTAATACAAGCAGACATGTATGCATTAATGAATAGTGAACAGCCGATCACTATTTACATATATATGCATTACATGAGTGGGGCCATGCATTTATAGGCTTAACCACAGGAATGCTTCTCACGAACATAATGCAACACGTCAACCACGAGATACCCATTTGTTAGAAATGCATGCATGCATGCTGCACACGGGAGGGCAGAAACGGTGGGGAGCTCACGTTTGGCGCGGAAACACGGACGGGGGAGTCTCGGCATGGGAATGGAAAAGGAAAAAGCTTCGGCACGGCAGCTTCTCGGCACGGTAGAGGAACCGACGCGAGTAGTAATCGGCGCGGGTTCTGCGCCGAGAGCTGTTGGCACCGAGAATGGCCGAAAAGGGGTTTTGTGAGCTTAGGATTTCATGGAAACGGCCGAGTTTGAGCTCCTCTGAGTGAACAGAAAATCATCAGGAGAACACAAACATCAGAATGGGGCCAGACAAAATTACTTTTCCTCATGATTTGGGGGACAGGAAAACCACGAGATGGGCTGTCTCGGGCTCCTATCTCATATCAGAGGTTGGCAAATCCAATTGAGCACGGAGGAGTTGAGCAAGCAGACGACTTCAGTCGATCGGAGTAGAACTCCACATCCCTGGGGCTTAATGTTGCCTTCGCGGGGTCATGGACAGATGGGATGGAAATCACATTGTCTCTGCGAAGGTTCAATAGCCATAAAACAACTGTCCAGGGGTAATCGAGAGAAACAATTAGAATGAAGAAAACTCGAGACGGAACATAAAAAAAAGAACCACCGGTTAATGCAAAGGGGACTTGGCTATAGCAACACACATAACCAAAAAAAAGGAAATCATATCATGAATAGATGCATCAATATATCTTTCATTCATATAAAATCAGGCATAGCCAGGATACAGACAGAAGGAAGCCTCAAGAGGCCATTGCATTACAGAGCTCGCCGACAGAAATATAGCGGTAGAGGAACGTATAAAACAGAAGAGAAAAGAAGCCAGGGGAGGTGGAGATTGTAGCCCCGAGGGCGTCGGACGGCAGCAGCAGTGACGGCGCCCCCTACCTCTGCCCGTAGATGGCTCCCCCTTCTCTTCTTCCTCTTTGCTGACTGGCTCTCTCTCTCTATCTTTTGTTTTCTTTCCTCTCTCGCAAGTCTATCTATTTTGCTCACCCAGCAGGCCCGCCGCAAACTCTGCTTGTCGAGAGAGTTTTTCTTCTTCGACGAACCTCAGCTTTTATAATGGGCTCTCGAACCATTGAAGCGTCGGCGCGGTTTCATCTTGGATCTCGGCCTTAGCACAATCGGCGCGCCTCCTTCTATTTTGGACTTCGGGTTCGGATGGGCTTTGACCATGGCTTCGGCGACACTTTCACTTTGGTGGTCGATGGGCCTTGGACGGCCCACTCCTAATATCTTCATCTTTTCTTTCATCCTTGAAAAATAAGAAATAGAAGATGAAATATGTTAGTATTTTTATTTATATTGATATTATCTTAACATATTATTATTATTCTATTATTATCGTTATATCTTTTTCTCTCTCTCTCTCTTTTTATCCCTTTTTGTTATTATTATTATTATTATTATTTATTTTCTTTTCCACTTTTCCCTCATTTTCCCTCTCATTTATTATTATATATACATATATATTTTATGTGTCAACAAATGCCCCCCACCCGTAGGTGGCGCGAATGAGGGATGAGCGAGCGGGGCCTACGGGTGAAGCCCGTTTGAAAGCGTGTCTTTTTTGTTCATGCGAGCATGCAGGCATTCAACAGCAAGCATAAGCTAGATATATAGAATAGCTCCCCTATATCGGGGATAGGACAAGGACAGCGCCTGTGACTCATAGGCAGAGTGCGGCTCACAAGGCACAACTAAGGGAGATGTGCATGCGCAGAGAGGACATCGCATAGAATATGTGCACAGCGTAAGCCACGATCTACACCCGAGGCTACTTCTCCGTAGTGTGATAGTGCAAGTATGCGAGCAACGAATCTCCGACATAGGGATACGCAGACGTTCAAAATAACACTAGTGTATTGCTCTAGCGTCTACACACATAGCTGGGGTTCTCAATTTTTGGTAGCTTCGCACAACCCCCTTAGCTTAATTCCAGCTTCGGACTTCACCGTTCGGCTCGAGTCTCCTCATGTGTCTCAATGGGGATTCCCGGCTACTAGGATTCATCCTTTACAGTAATTTTATTACGGACGTCACCGTTCGGGCGCGAGTCTCATCATGTGTCTCAATGGGGATTCCCGGCTACTTGGATTCATCCTTTATAGCAATTTTACTACAGACGTCACCGTTCGGCGCGAGTCTCCTCATGTGTCTCAATGGGGATTCCCGACTACTTGGATTCATCCTTTATAGCAATTTATTACGAACTCCTCCATTCGGCGCGAGTCTCCACATGTGTCTCAATGGGGATTCCCGACTACTAGGGTTCATCCTTTATAGCAGTTCATTACGGACTTCACCGTTCGGTGTGAGTCTCCTCATGTTTCTCAATGGGGATTCCCGGCTACTAGGATTCATCCTATCTAACAGTCTTCTTCTTTTTCTTCTTTTTCTTCTTTCTTCTTTTTTTTTCTTCTTCTTTTTTTTTAAACTGGGGGGGAGGGCAACTCTCTCCTCGCGATTACCCCTCGTTTGGGTACAGAAGTTAGAGCACACATATAGTGTGAGGAAGAACCTTCTAGCATCCCTATGATAAGAGACCGCTGAACACATTGTGGTGCAAAGTGCGGGAGTTTTGCTTTGGGTGTATCTCACGAGTTGCGTTAGCGACATAGCTATGACTTTTCCACTAGATGCATGCACTCAGCCAATATTGACTTTTCATCCCTTGGTGTATGCCGTGGCGCACACATGCTTAGAATCAGACAGTTTTATTTAGCAAGGAGATGTGGTCCTAGAAAATTGAAGGAGGTGTATTATCTTATAGTATAAGAAAGCATGCAAGCATGGCCAACAAACACCCAAAATTTTGAAAGCAAGCAATTTTTCCTTTCTTTTTCTTTCTCTTTTTTTATATTATTTTATATGTATGCATATATGTATATGTCACTATATATCCATTTATTTGTTCAAGCGCCTGATGCGAATACCTGCAGGTTAGTTATTCAAAAGCCAGCAGAATTGATAACAAAATAATGGAAAAGGGCTTTATGCAGCAAGTCCTGGCGGGACGAAGAGGGTTGGTACTGGCCAACGAGAGCCGTTTTATTCAGATGATGGACCTGGATTAAAGTGGAGTGGTAGGCCTCAACAGGGTGCCTTGGCCAAGGACGGGCAGCGGGTTTGACAGGGAGTCTAACCCGAATATAGAAAGTGGACTAAAGAAGTCAACAGTTGGCAAGGGAAGCGGGCTATGACAGCCGAAAGGTAACATGGCAAGCAGGCTGTAAAAGCCAGGAGATAATGGGAGAATAGGATATGCAGACCTAGCGATAGCAGGGAAGCAGGCTTCAAGGGGAGCCCAAGTCATTGAGTTGTAGCAATCATCACGGTGGGACATGATGGTCATTGCGGAAGTAGGCTTAAGCCACAAGGGTAGCGAGACAATGGGCTTGAGGAGATGCTGGCCGACCTTGCCGATGATGACCATGGCCATGAGTAGGTTGACCGATCTCACCGATGGTGACAAGGGTCAGGAGTAGGTTGACCGATCTTGCCGATGGTGACAAGGGTCAGGAGTAGGTTGACCGATCTTGCCGATGGTGTCAAGGACCGAAAAGGGTAGACGGTCTTGTCGATGGTGACAAGGACCGGAAAGGGTAGCGACCGAACTTGCCGATGGTGACAAGGGTCGAAAAGGGAGACGGTCTTGCCGATGGTGACAAGGACCGAAAAGGGTAGAAGGTCTTGCCGATGGTGACAAGGACCGGCAAGGGTAGCGACTGATCTTGCTGATGGTGACAAGGGTCGAAAAGGTAGATGGTCTTACCGATGGTGACAAGGACCGAAAAGGGTAGACGGTCTTGCCGATGGTGACAAGGACCGGAAAGGGTAGCGACCGATCTTGCCGATGGTGACAAGGGTCGAAAAGGTAGACGATCTTGCCGATGGTGACAAGGACCGAAAAGGGTAGATGGTCTTGCCGATGGTGACAAGGACCGGCAAGGGTAGCGACCGATCTTGCCGATGGTGATAAGGGTCGAAAAGGTAGACGGTCTTACTGATGGTGACAAGGACCGAAAAGGGTAGACGGTCTTGCCGATGGTGACAAGGATCGGAAAGGGTAGCGACCGATCTTGCCGATGGTGACAAGGGTTGAAAAGGTAGACGGTCTTGCCGATGGTGACATGGACCGGAAAGGGTAGTGACCGATCTTGCCGATGGTGACAAAGGTCGAAAAGGTAGACGGTCTTGCCGATGGTGACAAGGACCGAAAAGGGTAGACGGTCTTGCCGATGGTGACAAGGACCGGAAAGGGTAGCGACCGATCTTGCCGATGGTGACAAGGGTCGAAAAGGTAGACGGTCTTGCCGATGGTGACAAGGACCGAACAGGGTAGACGGTCTTGCCGATGGTGACAAGGACCAGAAAGGGTAGCGACCGATCTTGTCGATGGTGACAAGGGTCGAAAAGGTAGACGGTCTTGCGGATGGTGACAAGGACCGAACAGGGTAGACGATCTTGCCGATGGTGACAAGGACCGGCAAGGGTAGCGACCGATCTTGCCGATGGTGACAAGGGTCGAAAAGGTAGATGGTCTTACCGATGGTGACAAAGACCGAAAAGGGTAGACGGTCTTGCCGATGGTGACAATGACCAGAAAGGGTAGCGACCGATCTTGTCGATGGTGACAAGGGTCGAAAAGGTATACGGTCTTACCGATGGTGACAAGGACCGGAAAGGGTAGCGACCGATCTTACCGATGGTGACAAGGGTTGAAAAGGTAGACGGTCTTGCCGATGGTGATAAGGACCGAAAAGGGTAGACGGTCTTGCCGATGGTGACAAGGACCGGAAAGGGTAGCGACCGATCTTGCCGATGGTGACAAGGGTCGAAAAGGTAGACGGCCTTGCCGATGGTGACAAGGACCGAACAGGGTAGACGGTCTTGCCGATAGTGACAAGGACCAGAAAGGGTAGCGACCGATCTTATCGATGGTGACAAGGGTCGAAAAGGTAGACGGTCTTGCCGATGGTGACCAGGATCGAACAGGGTAGACGGTCTTGCCGATGGTGACAAGGATCGGAAAGGGTAGCGACCGATCTTGTCGATGGTGACAAGGGTCGAAAAGGTAGACGGTCTTGCCGATGGTGACAAGGAACGAATAGGGTAGATGGTCTTGCCGATGGTGACAAAGACCAGAAAGGGTAGCGACCGATCTTGTCGATGGTGACAAGGGTCAAAAAGGTAGACGGTCTTGCCGATGGTGACAAGGACCGGAAAGTGATGATAGTAGGCCGTGGGGGCCAGGGTAGCAGGTTAAAAGAGCCAGAGGTAGCAAGCCGTAAAGCCAGGATCAGCAGACTATAAGGTCTGGAAACATAAAACTATATGAGCCAAAGATAGCAAGATATAGGAGCCAATAACAGCAGGCTTTAAGAGCCAGAATAACAAGCCATAGAAGCCAGGAATAGCAGGCTATAGAAGCCAGGAATAGCAGGCTATAAGAGCCAAGATAGCAGGCCGTAGAAGCTAGGGATAGCAGGCTACGAGAGCCAGAGACAGCAGGCTATAAGAGCCAAGATAGCAGGCCGTAGAAGTCAGGAATAGCAGGCTACGAGAGCTAGAGACAGCAGGCTATAAGAGCCAAGATAGCAGGCCGTAGAAGCCAGGAATAGTAGGCTACAAGAGCTAGAGGCAGCAGGCTATAAGAGCCAGGATAGCCGACTGTAGAAGCCAGGAATAGCAGGCTACGAGAGCCAGAGACAGCAGGCTATAAGAGCCAGGATAGCAGGCTGTAGAAGCCAGGAATAGCAGGCTACAAGAGCCAGAGATAGCAGGCTATAAGAGCCAAGATAGCAGGCCGTAGAAGCCAGGAACATCAAGCTACGAGAGCCATAGACAGCAGGCTATAAGAGTCAGGATAGCAGGCTGTAGAAGCCAGGAATAGCAGGCTACGAGAGCCAGAGACAGCAGGCTATAAGAGCCAAGATAGCAGGCCGTAGAAGCCAGGAATAGCAGGCTACGAGAGCCAGAGACAGCAGGCTATAAGAGACAAGATAGCAGGCCATAGTAGCCAGGAATAGCAGGCTATGAGAGCCAGAGACAGTAGGCTATAAGAGCCAAGATAGCAGGCCGTAGAAGCCAGGAATAGCAGGCTACGAGAGCCAGAGGCAGCAGGCTATCAGGCTTGTGAAAGCCGAAAGGTAGTTTAGCTGAATTATATGGTAGCAGGCCTTAGCCGAAGTGGCTAAGCCAGAAATGTAAGATAGTTGAAACGTGGGATAGCGAGCTTTAGCCAAGATAGCTGAAAGTCATGATAGCGAGCTTTGGCTAAGCCGATAGATAAGATAGCTGAGGTGTAAGGTAGCAGGTTTGGACGGAATGGCTAAGCCGAAAGATAGGATAGTGGTCACATGCTGTAGGGAAACTGGCTTCCAAGCCGACATCTAGGAGGATGGAATGTGAGTTGAAATTGAGGAGAGGGACTGAATAGTCACAATCAAGGGAAGCGGGCTTCGACGACAGGTCTAGGCCGTTGCATTGCATTGATTATCGCAATGGGACAGGTAGATGAGTTTTGATAGCAAGCTTTGGCCTGAAATGGCTAAGCCGATGGATGAAGTAGTTGGAAATTGTAATAGCAGCTTTGGCCGAAATGGCTAAGCCGAAAGATAGAATGGTCAAAAATTATGATAGTATCTTCGGCCGGAATGGCTAAGCCAATAGATAGAGTAGTTTGAAAATCATGATAGCAGCTTTGGCCGGAATGGCTAAGCCGAAAGCTAGAATAGCTAAAAATTATGATAGCAGCCTTGGTCGGAATGGCTAAGCCGACAGATAGAATAGTTTAAAATCATGATAGCAGCTTTGGCTTGAATGGCTAAGCCGAAAGCTAGAATAGCTGAAAATTATGATAGCAGCTTTGGCCGGAATGGCTAAGCCGACAGATAGAATAACTGACGAATTGTGATAACGGCTTTGGCCAGAATGGCTAAACCGAAAGAGGAGATAGCCAAAGAATTGCAATAGCGGCTTTGGCCGGGATGGCTGAGCCGGAGGACGAGACAATTAACAAATTATGATAGCGGCTTTAGCCACGATGGCTAAATCGAAAGAGGAGATAGCTGAAGAATTGTAATAGCGGCTTTGGCCGGGATGGCTGAGCCAGAGGGCTAGACAATTAACAAATTGTGATAGCGGCTTTAGCCAGAATGGCTAAACCGAAAGAGGATATAGTTGAAGAATTGTAATAGCAGCTTTGGCCGGGATGGCTGAGCCGGAGGACGAGAAAATTAACAAATTGTGATAGCGGTTTTAGCCGGATGATGGAATGGCTGAAAATGTATAATAACGACTTCGGCTGTCATGGCTGAGTCAGGGAATAAAATAGCTGGAAGTTGTGAGATATATGGTAGTGGGCTTCAGCCGAGGTGGATGAGCCAAAAAATGAGATACTTGAAATACATGATAGGGTGTTGTGCTTGCAAACAAGGATAGCTGGCTTTAACCGGACGTCAAAGGCCGGAAGATAGGATTGCGGATCCTGGTAGGATGTTGTACTTGGAAGCAATCTGGAATTGATGTTGCCTTGACGGACTACCGAAGACAACCCATGCATCTGACCCAGACGGGAGGTCTGCGTCAAAGGTAGAATCTTGATGCCAACCTGACAATATGTCAGATCTGAGAAACCTTCCTCAGACGGTAGGTCTGGGACAAGGGTAGAATACAGACGTCGACCCGACGAGATATCGGGACCGACAAACCTTGCTTGGACGGCGTGTCTGGGACAAGGGCAGAATACAGACGTCGACCCGACGAGATGTTGGAATCAACAAACCTTGCTCAGATGGGAGGTCTGAAACAAGGGTAGGATATAGACGTCGACCCGACGAGATGTCAGAATCAACAAACCTTGCTCAGACGGGAGGTCTGAAACAAGGGCAGGATATATAAATGGGCATTGACTCGACAGAATGCCGAAATCAAGCAACTCAGCGAAGACGTGGGGTCTAGGCCAAGGTTAGAACTTAGCCGACTGGCGAGGGCTAAGAATGGTACCTTCCAAAAGTACTCTTAGTACAGACCAGCCCATAGTGCAGGTTGTGTTGTTCGGTGGGACTATTGATGGATTTGACTATGTTGTTATAGCGCCGGTGGGGCTAGGGATTAACATCTGAGAGCTCGGCCAAGGCGGGGTGCCTTGAGCCAGAGGGAAAAGGCTTATGGGCCTAGCTCGGTGGCAATATTTAAGAGCTCGATGCAGACGGAGTGCCTTGCGCTGAGGAAAAAAAACTTATGGACTCAGCTCGACGGGACTTGATGGGCAGAGTCTAAGAGCTCAACGAGGGCGGAGTGCCTCAGGCCAAGGTAAGGGGTAGCTCGATCAGGGCGGAGTGCCACAAGACCAAGGTGGAGGTAGCTTGATCAGGGCGGAGTGCCACTAGACCAGGGCGGAGGTAGCTCGATCCGGGCGAAGTGCCACTAGACCAAGGTAAAGGTAGCTCGGTCAGGACAGAGTGCCACTAGACCAAGGTGGATAGAGTTCAGCCAGGGAGGAGCGCCACTAGACTAAGGGTAGGTATAGAGCCCGGTCAGGGCGGAATGCTGCTGGACCAAGGGTAGGTAGAACTTAGCTAGGGCGAAGTGCCACTAGACTAAGGCAGATGGAACTTAGCTAGGACGGAGTGCCACTAGACTAAGGTAAATAGAACTTAGCTAGGGTGGAGTGCCACTAGACTAAGACAGGTAAAACTTAGCTAGGGCAGAGTGCCACTAGACTAAGGCAAGGTAGAGCTCGGCCAGAGCGGAATGCCACTAGACCAAGGTATGTAGAACTTAGCTAGGGCGGAGTGCCACTAGACTAAGGGTATGTATAGCTCGGCCAGGGCGGAATGCCACTAGACCAAGGTATGTAGAACTTAGCTAGGGCGGAGTGCCACTAGACTAAGGGTATGTATAGCTCGGCCAGGGTGGAATGCCACTAGGCCAAGGTGGGTAAAACATAGCTAGGGCAGAGTGCCACCAGGCTAAGGCAGGTAGAGCTCGGTCAGGGTAGAATGCCACCAGACCAAAGCAGGTAGAGCTCGGCCTGGGCGGAATGCCACCAGACCAAGGTAGGTAGAGCTCGGCCAGGGCGGAATGCCACTAGACCAAGGGAGGTAGAACTCGGCCAGGGCGGAATGCCACTAGACCAAGGTAGGTAAAACTTAGCTAGGGCGGAGTGCCACTAGACTAAGGCAGATAAAACTTAGCTAGGGCATAGTGCCACTAGACAAAGGCAAGGTAGAGCTCGGCCAGAGCGGAATGCCACTAGACCAAGGTATGTAGAACTTAGCTAGGGCGGAGTGCCACTAGACTAAGGGTATGTATAGCTCGGCCAGGGTGGAATGCCACTAGACCAAGGTATGTAGAACTTAGCTAGGGTGGAGTGCCACTAGACTAAGGGTATGTATAGCTCGGCCAGGGCGGAATGCCACTAGGCCAAGGTGGGTAAAACTTAGCTTGGGCAGAGTGCCACCAGGCTAAGGCAGGTAGAGCTCGGTCAGGGTGGAATGCCACCAGACCAAAGCAGGTAGAGCTCGGCCAGGGTGGAATTTCACCAGACCAAGGTAGGTAGAGCTCGGCCAGGGCGGAATGCCACTAGACCAATGGAGGTAGAACTCGGCCAGGGCGGAATGCCACTAGACCAAGGTAGGTAAAACTTAGCTAGGGCGGAGTGCCACTAGACTAAGACAGATAAAACTTAGCTAGGGCAGCGTGCCACTAGACTAAGGTAGGTGGGACATAGCTAGGGCGGAGTGCCACTAGACTAAGACATGTAAAACTTAGCTAGGGCGGAGTGCCACTAGAGTAAGGTAGATAGAGCTTGGTTAGGGCGGAATGCCACTAGACCAAGGTGGGTAGAGCTCAGCCAGGGCGGAATGCCACTAGACCAAGGTAGGTAAAACTTAGCTAGGGTGGAGTGCCACTAAACTAATGCAGATAAAACTTAGCTAGGGCAGCGTGCCACTAGACTAAGGTAGGTGGGACTTAGCTAGGGCGGAGTGCCACTAGACTAAGGCATGCAAAACTTAGCTAGGGTGGAGTGCCACTAGAGTAAGGCAGATAGAGCTCGGTTAGGGCGGAATGCCACTAGACCAAGGTGGGTAGAGCTCGGCCAGGGCGGAATGCCACTAGACCAAGGTAGGTAAAACTTAGTTAGGGCAGAGTGCCACTAGACTAAGGCATATAGAGCTCAGTCAGGGCGGAATGCCACTAGACCAAGGTGGGTAGAGCTCGGCCAGGGCGGAATGCCACTAGACCAAGGTAGGTAAAACTCGGTCAGGGTGAATGCCACTAGACCAAGGGTAGGTATAACTTAGCTAGGGCGGAGTGCCACTAAACTAAGGTGGGTAAAACCTAGCTAGGGCAGAGCGCCACTAGACTAAGGCAGATAAAGCTCGGTTAGGGTGGAATGCCACCAGACCAAGGTGGGTAGAGCTCGGCCAGGGCAGAATGCCACTAGACCAAGGTAGGTAAAATTTAGCTAGGGCAGAGTGCCACTAGACTAAGGCAGGTAGAGCTCGGTACGGGCAGAATGCCACTAGACCAAGGGAAAGAGTTAATGGGCCCGGTCCAATGGAACTGATGGGCGATGAGAGCTCGACGAGGGCGGAATACCACAAGCCAAGGGAGAGGTTTTATGAGCCTAGTCCAATGGAACTAAGGCAATGAGGGCTCGACGAGGGCGGAGTGCCACAGGCCAAGGGACAGGTTTTATGAGCCCAGTGGGACAAGTTTGGTATCTCTTAGTGTGTTTGTGTAGTTGTTTGCGGTGGAATGCCGAAGGATGGCAAGGATGTATTAGTTATGAATGTGGGTTCCACACTGGTGGTAGAGAGTCAATCCCAATGGGACTAATGGGAAGCATTTCGCAGGATAAGGAGGAATCCCGTTCTAACATTGAATGAAATGCAGCAAATGGGTCCTCTAAGCGAGGAGCTTGAAATCTTTAGCAGTCGAGCTTGTCGAACAGTTAGCATCTGCAGCGGGTTGTCCAGTTCACGGTGGGATGTTGGTGTGCCCTGAATAATCCCGTTCTCTCTTCATTTAGCTTTGGATGCCCCCATGCTGGGGTGGATAGTCAGAGAGTTCATTCTCCTTTTATTCCCCCCAAGCTAGGGTGGATAGCTGAAGACGAGTTGTTCAAAGCACGTCTTTCCATTGGGTAGCTTGTTCGCTCCAGGAGCAGTTGTGTAGGCAGACAATAGCAGGGAAATCCGGCCGTTGGACTCCACCCTCTTCTCTTTTGTTGGCAGCCCTCGAGCGGGGAATAAAGTCTTGCTGTGCCCAGCGGCACCTCAGAGCTTGATTGCGGCTAAGCATATTTTCATTCTTGCCCCCCCTTGCTTGGAGAGAGTTGAGCATCCATTATTGTGTGCTGGAGCATGTAGAGCAGCGGCTACGTTGTGTCGGGTCATTTCATTTGGAAGGAGATTCTTCCTTGCATCTTTATCATTTTGCAGTTGACCCTGATATGAGTGGACTCCATTCTTGAGCTGATGGCTTGAATAAAGAGGGCAACACATCGAGCAGTAAAGCATCATCTTTTCTTTTATTCCTGGGTTTATTTCTTCTCTTGTCCTCAGTAGTTGCCCCGAAGATGGTGCAACAATTACATTTTGTTCGGCTTCTTACCTCAGCGGAGGGAGCTCGTAGTGCCCTTAAGAGGATATGCTGTTCTAGCTAATATTGAGAGGCCGTGCTGGCCGACATCTTAAAGATGGGCAATTGGTGAGGGCAAGGTGGGTCCACCCTATATTCACCAATCTATAATTCACCACTTTGGATCAGATCCTCCATGATATCTTTGAACATATAGCAGTCCTCGATGAGATGTCCCCTCTTCCGATGGTAGGGGCAGAACCGAGGGTCATCTTTTCTTTCGATGTCATTTGGTCTCTTGAGCTCCGGGAGGACGACCTTGTTGTACTCAAGGGCCCACTCGAATAGACGCTGGGTCTTGTCTTGCGGGAATGAGTATGCTCTTTTCATTCTTGCCCTTAGTGAAGGGGGGTTTTGTTCAGCAACCCTGGTAGAGGAGGAGCTAGTTGCCTCTTGTGCTTTCCTCCACTGATGCTCGAAGGCTACAAAGTCAGCTGCCTCTATTTCTTCTGGTGCCGGCTGTTCTTCAATTGGCTTGTGCTTTTGAATTGGAGGTGTAAAAGCCGGGCAATATTTGGCCAGAAAGGCTTCAATTTCAATTGCCACATATTCTAATTGGTCGAAGGATTTGACTTCGAGGCCAATTACCCTTTGCAGGATCTCTTTCCTCAGATTGCGCTTGCATAGTTGGACAGCGTCCTTGCAGCTTGGCAGATGTTTGCATCCGGAGTGGAGGTTCTTCCAACGTTGAATGTAGTTTGAAGCAGACTCATCATCTCCCTGTTTGATCATATATAATTCTGCCTCGGTGACTTCTTCCTCAGTAGATTTTATCTTAGTTGCTTGTTCTATTACTGGCTTGTTTGTTATGGCTGTCGCCGCTAGATTACGGCGCAAGCCAGCTGATTGTAGAGGCGGCATTGTATGAGGCGTGGAAGCTGGCCCTGACGTGTTTGGAGAGTTGAGGGGTACGCTGGGGCCACATGGTATAGCTGCCGCGGGAGGGTGTTCCCGTCGTGGCCTTGTGTTGACTGGGGCATAGTTGGTTGCAGTGAGGCTTCAAATGATTTAGCATCACCTTGTAGTGCTTCGGATGAGGGTCCTGCCTGCCCGAGTGTGACTGGGAGTAAGCCCATCTCAGTCAATCTTTTTCTTAGTGTCTCCACTTCTTGTATTTTCTGATAGAGCTCCATCATCAGAGCGGAGTTAGCTTGGTAGGAGCTGGGAGTGCTGTTTCCCGTGCTGATTTCAGGTGGGTGTAGCAGCATTTTATTGTCGGCACGGGACACGTATGGTCCTGTGTGAGTGGATGTTCTTGGCCCCATGCCCTCGTGTTGAGGAGGGGTATAATAGCATGCTTCCTCAGCAGGTGGTGGAGGATGCCCCCACCCTTCCTTGCGTTGATGGCAAGAAATAAATGTTGCAGCTTGACCTGCCCTTGCTGGTGTATAGCATATCTCTTCGTCGTCTTCTTCAGCAGCTCGGCTCACACTGGGCAAGGTCGATAGGGTATTGCAGGAGAGGACAATGCCGCTCCCTCTGTCTCTTGGCTTATTCTTCTCTTTCATTTTTGTAGTTGGCACCTGGTGTGTGATGCGAACTCTGGTTGTCTCTTGAGACGATAGCTGGCATAGAGACACTGTATTGATTGCTCTTTCCATAGCAGGTAGCTCATGAGGGCGAGGAGGATCAACCTTATAGTCGCCCAGTTGTAGCTCCCCTCTTCTGATTAGCTTTTCAATAGCGTCTTTAAAGAGGTAACAGTCTTCAATATGGTGCCCAACCATCTGGTGATATGGGCAGAAGCGACGATGATCCTTCTGTCTAGCATCTTCCGGTCTCTTCGGCTCTGGTAGAGTAACCTTATTGTTTGCGACAGCCCATTCGAAGAAGATCCGAGTCCTCTCCTTGGGAAAAGAGTAGAATTTTTTCATCTTAGCCCGCAAGGACGTGGCTTCTTGCTGCTCATCTAGCTCAGCGGTTGGAGGGTTAGCCACTCCTCCTTCTTTTTCTCTTTGTTGAGCGAACACTTTGAAATCAATTGTGTGAACTTCCTTGGGCAATGACCGTTTGTCAATAAACTTGACCTTTTGGCATGTAGCAGTTGGAGTAGAGGGAGAGCTGGAGATGAAGGCTTCAATCTCCGCGACCACATTATTTAGCCGATAGAAAGACCGTATTTCAATTCCGATCATCCTGCTGAGGATTTCCCGGCTCAGATTCTGCTTGCATATTTGCACTGCGTCTTCTAGATGTGGCGGCCGCTTGCATCTCATACTGAGATTCTGCCATCTTTTGATGTACTCCAGGGCTGACTCATCAAGTCTTTGCCTGGATGCATACAGCTCGGCCAGTGTGACCTCTCTTTCAGCAACATAGAACCGCTCCGGAAACTTTCGTTGCATAGCTGCCCAGTCGCTTATAGAGCCGGCCGGTAGATTGGAATACCATTCAAAAGCCAGGCCTGTCAGTGAGGACCCGAAGAACTTTAGCAGGTAGGCTTCATCTATCGCCAGATCGCCCATTACTGTCATATAGTAAGCAATATGCTCTTTAGGAGAGCCCTGCCCGCTAAACTTTTCAACTTTGGGCAGTTTGTTGATGCCAGGCGGGAGCCTCTTTGCGGCATACTGTGACGAATATGACACCTTGTAATCATCAAAAGTGCTGATATAACCATCTGCCCTCTCGGCCAGCTTCATTTCAATTAGTTGTTCCACCATCGATCTATTTACCACGGTTGGGTCCACCGACACCGAGTGGCAATGTGCAGAATGCTTTATAGAGGGAGTGAGTAGTGCTTCGACATGAGGCGTTGACTGCTCCATTGGTGGCAACTGCTGCACTGGTGGAAGAGCTAGTTACACCAAGGATGACTGTAGAGAATGTGGCTGGAGAGCGGCCTTGCCATAGCCTGTTGCTGGAGAAGTAGTTTGGGGTGTAGCATCGACTGGGTTAGGAACTTCCCGGGATGATTCAACATGCACGCCCTGTTGCCAGGGAAAAGGGGCTTGTTCATTTCTTTCATTCAGTTGCCTCTTCAAGGCTTCAATCTCTTGCTGGTAATTTTGTAACATCATTAAGATAGCTGGGTCTTGCACTGCCATAGCGGAAGTACCCTTGAATGCTTCGCCCGAAACATCTTCAAACGAGGCTGGCAGAGTAATCTCTTCTTCTTCAGAAGTCACCATGTTGGCAGTTGAAGTAGTGATAGTTTGCTTCTCTTTGGCTGCTTCAAGCATTTCTCTTGCAGTTTTGCCTCTTCTTGTCATTAGCCAGGGCCTTTCAACTAACTTGGCCAACTCTTCCTACTCTTCGGGTAGGGCCCCATATCTGCTAGCCACCCCTGCCATGTTGCAAGTGAAGACTTGGATTCTTTTTCTTTGCCCCCAAACTGTCTTCTTGACTTGACTAGGGAAGGTTGACTTTTTAAACATTGATATCCTTTTATTCTCTTCATGCTGTGGAGAAGCTTCAGAGTACTTGGCTTGCAAGCCATCTTCATATTCATTCATGAATGACACCATTCTTCTTCTTTCTTTGCCTTCTTCTTTTCTTTCGGCGCTACTGGTGCGGAGTAGCCTTTGCCGACTTAGGAAAGAACTTTCTAAGCCATAGAAGTAATCCCTGACCACCTTGGTCATTTCTCCTTGACTACGCCCTGGAGAGAGGGTAGGAATTAACAGTTGGTCTTGCATCAACGGCATGTAGGAGGGCCGCGATAGTCTAGTAGCTCTGTTCGATCTTGTCGAACGTCAGAGAACATTGGTCTTCCTGGCACAGACCCTATGAGCGGGCGAAGAGGCTACTGGTATGACCTCTTCTTCCTTTGGTGCAGCTTTATTGCCCTCATTCCTGGGGTCCTTGATAGTTGATGTTGAATCTTGTGTGGTCGAAGCAGAACCCTAGGTCCTCTTGGGAACCCACACTTGCTTGAAACTTGGTAGCTTGGGAGCTAGCTTCCCCCGGACATCCATGTCTAAATCGGCCTTCTGGCTTGCTAGCACCTGAAAGGGGTTGTGAACGGGAACCGCCGGGATGATATGATCCGGCAAAGCTTTAGCATGGCGGCCGTTCAGATAAACACGAACGCCACCAATTAGAACAGATTTCCCGGAAGTCGAGAGTCGGCCTCGGGAAACAGCAACAACACTTCTTCTTTGATTCTTCCTCTTCTTCCCCCCGGACGCCTTGTCACTGGCGGGGACAGCGTGGTAGTCCACGTGGTGGACAAAGCATGAGATAGTATGGCAAGACGGAGTGGTTCCCCGCGGACAGCTCGCCATTGCAGGGGCTACGGCCTTGGCCGCAACAGTCTTGTTAGCTTCCTCTTCCTCGATCCTTAGCAGGCCGATGAAGGCGACTCTGAGAAAATTAGGGAACCCCACCACTGGTGCCAGAGTTTCGAAAGCAGTGGGCACCGCCAGGTACCCGTGCTCCGCGTGGGTAGCGACCACTTGGGGGCCGAAAGCAAGTGCAGTAAGTCCGCAAGCCATTGAGCTCACTGCAAATCAGAATGAGCAAACGATCAGTATTTTGGGGAAGGCCTCCAGGCCTTCTACTTTGGCGAAGAGATGAAGGGAGACTCAGTCCCACCTGGCGTGCCAGCTTGTGGGAATGGTTTTATTCTTTATTTGGTTGGTTTATTAGGCGTGCCAGTCACCGGAGTGATAATTTTATTGTGCACTCGATCTGACTCAGTCAGTCGATTGTGAAGTCCGAGTCGGGACCAGAAGTCCATCATACCATAAAGGCTATGACGTTAATTACGCCCTTCCAAAGAAGGACAACCCTTGATTAATCGCCAAAGTAGGAGAATCCTAGGGGCAAAACCAATGTGATATGTATGCTCATTCATTTGCAGGATAGAAGATGCATGCAGATGATCATGCGAAACAAGATATGATATTAACATACGGAATAAATTCGGCATCATATCCCCTTATCTTGGTCTATGCCAAGTGGGAATATAGGACATCCATCCACGGAGTGCCGAGATGGATGCCAAAAGCAAGATGGGGGGTAGCCCGAGATCCAAGAGGATCTAGATGCAACGGGAAAAAGTCCATTATCATGGTATTTATTGATATCCCCTTAAGAAACTATTGGAGGACATGCAGTGGCAGAACTCCAAGAGTCAGCAGGGTTAGAAGAAAGCATCGCGGTTAAACGGTATAATATGGGGGTAAAACCCCATTAATTTATCTCTCTTAGACTTGGATGAAGAACTATGATTCCCCATGATATGATGAAGGTTGGCATGAAGGCTAATGAGGTTGGGACATTAGGTTTAGACTGAGTTTAGGGCTCATTAAGGTTTCTGGGAAGTTGAGTGTTTGAATAGTAGATGGTATTGAGATGAATCGGCACGGAGGGGAGCCGGCGCGAAGATGAATCGGTGCGGTGGGGTCTCGGTGCGATGATGAACACGGGGTATCGGCGCGACCTGTGTCTCGGCGCACCCTTCATTCGGCGCGGAACCCGCGCCGGGAGAGGGCGGCGCCGAGAAGAGGGGTTTCTTTAGATTTGAAGGCTTTGAAGGTTTTGTGAGGTTATGGATCTTGGTGGGTCCTATTGAGGGGATCTCTTGTGTTTAATCAGGGTTTCATAGGCTCTGGCGATGATGTTTAGGCAAGCTGAGAGGGGAGGAGAAATTAATCCACAGAAGGTCTAGGGAGACCATGTGACAATCAACGGGAAATCTCATAATGATTATGTTCCCTTTTACAGTGGGCAAAGGACCATGAGATAGTCTGCCTCAGGTCTCTGCCACATAGCCGGGAGTTAATTCATCAGCTTAACGAAAACATCACACGATATAACAAAGCAAGGATCGTGAATGAATTTCGGCAGAATCTCCCCTTATTTTGGACTATGCCAAAAGGGGAGTATAGGACATCCATCTACGAGTGCCGAGATGGAAGCCAAAGGAAAGATGAGCACAGCCCAAGATCCAAAAGGATCAGAAGTCAGCGGGACAGTGTCCACTAATCGTGGCGCCTCATTAATATTCCCATAAAGGGACCAGCGGAGAACATGCAGTGGCAGAACTCCGTGACCCGATGGGGTAAAAGAAGGAAATCGGAAACCCGAATTGAAATAGATGTAGGGGTGAAACCCCATTAGTACAGCTCCTCAGACTCTTACGGAATCGGACATGAATGACCCGACAGAATTAATCTATAAAAATAAGCATGCATTTATTCTTACATTCATATGTACATGTATACATATATATGGGGATGCATGCACCAATAAAGAAACTTGTGGGTAATGATGATTAATGGGCCATTTGGAAATTGATTAATGCATTAGTTTAATATGCATGCTTAGACATGAGAGGGCAGAAAAGGTGGGGAGCTCACGTAATGGACAACATGCACAAAGAAAAGAATTGTTGGTGTATGCATAAGCCAACACATATCCCTTCCTATGTATATATATGCATATATGATAATTGGGTTGGTCTTCACTACCCCATGCACCAACGTGACATGGTCACAGCTAGTGGGTGGAGGTTTTATTTAGGACATTAATACAAGCAGACATGTATGCATTAATGAATAGTGAACAGCCGATCACTATTTACATATATATGCATTACATGAGTGGGGGCCATGCATTTATAGGCTTAACCACAGGAATGCTTCTCACGAACATAATGCAACACGTGAACCACGAGATACCCATTAGTTAGAAATGCATGCATGCATGCTGCACACGGGAGGGCAGAAACAGTGGGGAGCTCACGTTCGGCGCGGAAACACGGACGGGGGAGTCTCGGCGTGGGAATGGAAAAGAAAAAAGCTTCGACGCGGCAGCTTCTCGGCAATGTAGAGGAACCGGCGCGAGTAGTAATCGGCGCGGGTTCTGCGCCGAGAGCTGTTGGCGCCGAGAATGGCCGAAAAGGGTTTTTGTGAGCTTAGGATTTCATGGAAACGGCCGGGTTTGAGCTCCTCTGAGTGAACAGAAAATCATCAGGAGAACACAAACATCAGAATGGGGCCAGACAAAATTACTTTTCCTCATGATTTGGGGGACAGGAAAACCACGAGATGGGCTGTCTCGGGCTCCTATCTCATATCAGAGGTTGGCAAATCCAATTGAGCATGGAGGAGTTGAGCAAGCAGACGACTTCAGTTGATCGGAGTAGAACTCCACATCCCTGGGCCTTAATGTTGCCTTCGCGGGGTCATGGACAGATGGGATGGAAATCACATTGTCTCTGCGAAGGTTCAATAGCCATAAAACAACTGTCCAGGGGTAATCGAGAGAAACAATTAGAATGAAGAAAACTCGAGACGGAACATAAAAAAAAGAACCACGGGTTAATGCAAAGGGGACTTGGCTATAGCAACACACATAACAAAAAAAAGGAATTCATATCATGATTAGATGCATCAATATATCTTTCATTCATATAAAATCAGGCATAGCTAGGATACAGACAGAAGGAATCCTCAAGAGGCCATTGCATTATAGAGCTCGCTGGCAGAAATATAGCGGCAGAGGAACGTATAAAATAGAAGAGAAAAGAAGCCGGGGGAGGGGGAGATTGTAGCCCCGAGGGGTGTCGGACTGCAGCAGCAGCAACGGCGCCCCCTACCTCTACCCGCAGATGGCTCCCCCTTCTCTTCTTCCTCTTTGCCGACTGGCTCTCTCTCTCTCTCTTTTCTTTTCTTTCCTCTCTCGCAAGTCTCTCTATTTTGCTCACCCAGCAGGCCCGCCTCAAACTCTGCCTGTCGAGAGAGTTTTTCTTCTTCGACGAACCTCAACTTTTATAATGGGCTCTCGAACCATTGAAGCGTCGGCGCGGTTTCATCTTGGATCTCGGCCTTAGCACAATCGGCGCGCCTCCTTCTATTTTGGACTTCGAGTTCGGATGGGCTTTGACCATGGCTTCGGCGACACTTTCACTTTGGTGGTCGATGGGCCCTGGACGGCCCACTCCCAATATCTTCATCTTTTCTTTCATCCCTGGAAAATAAGAAATATAAGATGAAATATGTTAGTATTTTTATTTATATTGATATTATCTTAACATATTATTATTATTCTATTATTATCGTTATATCTTTTTCTCTCTCTCTTTTTTATCCTTTTTTGTTATTATTATTATTATTATTATTATTTATTTTCTTTTCCTCTTTTCCCTCATTTTCCCTCTCATTTATTATTATATATACATATATATTTTATGTGTCAACATGCCCCTACTAAGACCATACCTGGAATATAACCCAGTCTAAGAGGGAGAAGCAGAAGAAAAATTAGAGACAAGTTTTATGCATGATGGGAAACATCAGGATTTGACTTCCTTCCATGGCACTACCCCTCAAATATACAATCTGTTGCGCCGAGGCCTTGTGTCTTCGATTTTGATACCCATATTTATCAGGCATGCATGCGACCGGGCTCATGACGTTCCGCGGGGAACTGTCTTGCCACTCTTGCCATGCCTTTGATTCATAATTTTGAGTAATTTGATTTACTTCTTCATTTTCTTTTGATAGCCCTTATTGGCTAGATATTGCATGAAAGGCCATTTTTGAGGGTCAAGACTGCCCCTATTTGAAACCTCTCCCGTATTGGGGAGCGCCTACGTTGGTCATCTCATCCATCAATCTCTTGCCCATGTACTCGGTCGAGTAGAGAAAAGAAAAAGACCTTTGTGCATCCCCAAAGTATGGCCAAAGCAGCAACGGTGTGCCTTAGAAGAATCAGCTATGGCTTGCCGTGTAGTGTGTGAAAAACCCATGCTAAAAGGTCACCCTCCACAATCGGGGAAAGAAACTAGACTCCCAGCACGGAGCTATCACCAGCCTAAGAATGCTGCAGAAGCGAACTCGTCTATTTGACACAAAGTGAACTTCCTAAAGACACTCAAGCCATGTTGAGGCAACTACATTATAACCATGCGCATGAAGTAATAATGGAAATGATAGCATATTCCTGCACAAAATAAAGATACCTTGCAAATCCATAGTGTGGAAGTAGCATCCTAAAGCGATCTTGGTCATCAAGCTTTGGGCAGCACGAGCTTTGTATTCCTTGCTTGTCAGGACAAAATGGGGAGGATAGCAAGAGGTTGTAGATTCCTCGACACGGAGGAGCGGCAAACACCAAACTGGATGAAGAAGGATTAAAAAGGAAGAGAGACAAGGGCTAGAACTCTCTCATTAAGGCACAGAGACCCTGATAACAAGCAACCAAAATACAGAAGAAACAAAGATTAGCTGGGATCAAGGTGGACTAAAGCCTCGAAAATAGTAAGAAAAGGGGTGAGAACCCCGAAAGGGTGAAGAGGAGGGAATAGACAAATCATGAGAAGATTGTGGCAAAGATAAGGGGGAAGAGGAGTGATCATCTGACGTGGTCAGAGAAAAGGAATTAGAATCATCCGACAGGGTCGGGGAAGGGGAAGCATAAACACCCGACAAGGTCAGGGAAGAACAATTAGAATCACCTGACAAAGTTGGGGAAGAAGAAGCATAAACACCCGACATGGTCAGGGAAGAACAATTAGAATCACCCGACAAGGTCGGGGAAGAAAAATGATAAACACCCGGCAGGGTCGGGGAAAGATAATGAGAAGTCAAACCCGAGAATACCGGGGGAGGAGAATCAGAGGAGGACACAGGCTGAGCCCGAGAATGCGAGGAGATGGAAAGTTCGGAGGCTCCAGATAGGAAAAGGAAGAACGGGGATTTGCGGACTCGAGATGGGAGGAGAGAATCATGGAGAGAGAATTAGGAGAGGGAAGATACACCACCCAGGGGTGGGAACCGAGCAGAAGAAATGATGAGTGAAATGAAGAAGAAGGAAGAGAAATGGACCCCTGAGGGCATAACTGACGGCCCTTAAACGTGTGCCGCCACCTCTTCTTAGCAGAAATTTCCTTGTAATGGGCTTGCTTGGCACGGGCTTGGACCCTCAGGCTCCTCATCTTGAAATGTCTTCTCAAATAACGGGTCCATCTTACAGACAGCCTGGCCTGATTATGAACATGAGTCCTCATTGGGGCGGTTGCCCCTAGACACCCGGTGCTAACATCATGTGGACATTCTTGAACAACTAACTCCTCAAATGAATAAATATTAGAAAACCTCAGAGTTTTGTCACTTGGCACTAGCAGCTTGAGATTTGGCATCTTCACTCGGCAATCGGCCTTGAAGCATAACTCCCTTGCCAGAAGAGCAGGACAAAGCTGAGGGAGATCAATGTGCGAAGTTGACGTGGCCGGCTTACCAATAAACCGAGGGAGATTGCATAACAAGTGCATAACATCCTTAGAAACTCTTGAAAATACGGACAATTACCCCTTGAATATGGAATTCATCATTTCCTTGGCAACCATACGAGTTAGCACAATCCGAGTATAGAACCCCTCTTGGCCAGTGAACTGAATAGCAATGGAGTAAGGAGGAATAACAGCATCAATAGTGAATCCCCCGGTGAGCAATGAGATTGCCACCGGCCTCGCTTGTGAAGAAACTGGCACTAGTGCAAGGGAACTCTTCTCAACAATCGTCTCCATAGGAAATGCAGGCTCACTCTCCCCAACATGTCCGGGGACCAAGACCTGGATCGACATACGGCAAATGAAATCTTGAATCTTGAAATGCATAATCGGCAACGAATTATCCTAATCTGGCTCATCATCTCCCTGGGGACTAGACCCGAGGGGCACCAGAGGTAGCGCGCACCCACTCCGTGGGGTGGAATAGGTGGAGAAAGGGGTGGAGAAGGCTTGGAAGGCGTAGGTGAAGGTTTAGAAGGTGTAGAGGCCTCGGGCGGTGGAGGGATAGCGGCGATAATAGGCTCGGGTGGAGTTAAAGAAAAAGGTGGAAGCGTAGAAGGGGGTAAAGGCGAAGGTGGAGATGTAGGTGTAGGTATAGCCTACTCAGGCTCTGGAAACGATGGCGTAGGGGATGGGAAAGGCGGTGGAGATGGTGGAGGTGATGGGATAGGGGTCTTTGGGAGAGGAGGCGGTGAAGGCAGTGGTGATGGGTTAGGCAATGGTGACGGTGGTGGAGATGGTGATGCAGGCAATGAGGATAGTGAAGGTAGTGAAGGGTTAAGCAATGGTAATGGTGGTGAAGATGGTGATGCAAGCAATAAAGGTAGTGGAGGTGGTGCCGGTGATAAAGACGGTGAAGAGGAGGGTCACGGTGCCCACCGTCGACGTATCGGCATGACCCGTCGGGTGGCGTTAGGAGTGGAAGTGGTGGAAATGGAAATGGAGGAGGAAAGGGTGGCACTTGCCTGAGCAGAGGCTTGTGGAGGTTGAGTAGGAGATGGTGAAGGTGGGGGGATAGGTGGAGATGAAGAGGGTGGTGAGGTAGGCAACGAGGTAGGCAAAAGCATAGGTGAGGGAACAGGTGATGGAGTAGGTGACGGAGCGGGTGCAATGCCAGATAAAGAATCGCAGGGGTGCCCCTGGTCTTGTAGTGGAGACGGCTACCTAGGCGGCGACTGCTGCTGCTACCCGCTACGGAGATTTAAAATAACTTCATGCATGGTAGTCCAATCAATCTTCTTCTTATCTTCCAAATCATAAACAAGTTCCTTAAACTCGGGGCAATCCTCAACCACATGCCCCTGCTGGCGGTGAAATTAACAATATTGAAACATATTCCTGGTTGTGGGTTGGCAAGGCACAACCGGAGGGAGCTGCAATGCGTGAGCGGCCATCAAAGCCCTGAAAATATCTGTAAAAGACTCCGGCAACGGCGGAGAAGGAGCCTGCTTTGGGCACGGTGGATGCCGAGGGATATGGGAAGGTGATGGAGAAGGTTGCGGTGGTGGAAGTGGAAAGGTGCATGGCAACTGGTGGAGGGACTAGGTGGAGGCACGTGTGGAGCGGGAAGAGAGATAGGAGGTATGTAAACGGCATCCACCTGCTCGGGGTGTAGTGTTCCCTTGACTGGAGGTGGAGACACAGGCAGATATGCGGGAGCGGAAACCTGACTCATGGAGGGTTGATATGCGGGAGTATACAGATATGTAGAAGCGGGAGGTTGACTAGTGGAGGGATACGTGGCGGAAGGCTGACTCATGGAGGGCGCGATATGAGTGGAAGGTTGACTCATGGAGGGTTGACTTACAAAAGGTTGATATGTGAGGGTAGATGTAGACGGTGAGGTGTAAGTGGGCGTAGGATGCGGAGAAGACTCAAGATCAAGAGAATCGTGGATTTGTTGGCGAATGAAGCGGGCTCGACTATAGAGTTATTGCCAGGAGGTAATGTCGTTGAGGACTAAGACGAACCGGTACTCGGGCGTGGTATTGGAAATCAGCATTTTGATTAACTCATGCTCCGGAATGTGCCTCGGGACTTGTGCAGCGAGGCGGCGCCAGCGATCGACAAAGATAGAGAACTCCTCATTGAGCTTCATCTTCTCATGGGCCAGATCCACCATAGAATATCTGGGCCCAACCTGGTCTTGAAACTGCTGAATAAATTTCTCTTGCACGGCTTGGAAATTCACAACTTGCTCTTGCGGAAGAGAGAAGAACCAATCCCGAGCCGGGCCTTCCAATGACAGACCAAACAAGTAAGCCACCAAGCATTGGTCATGTCGAAACTGGGTCGATTCATAGAGGAACTCTTTAATGTGCACATACGGGTCACCGACTGCACCATAGCGGCGATATGCGGGAATTTGTGAAGATGGCGAGAGCTGAAGATTTTGAAATACGAATGGAACAGTTAAGGACGTTTTGGGATCAATTCGGCGTTGGAGCTCATCAAGCTGGCGTTGAGCTTGAGCAATCATCTCCTGGGTAGGGAGAGATCGAGAGTAATGCGGGCCAGCCTGAGCAAGAGATTGTGAATTAGGATCGGAATGATGGTAATTGGCCGAATAAGAGGATCCGGGCTGAGAAGAAGAATGGCCCAATCAGGGAGTGGAAGGATATGCGGGCCTGGAAGAATCATGAACGTAAGAATAAGGACCCATTGGGCCAGAAGCAACATGGGTAGAAGGATGAGGCCCGTTAAGATATAATTGGCTATTGGAAATCGGGCTAGCCGTACGAGAAGAAGGAGGCTCATGAAGATAAGAAAGCCCATTATGAAAAGAAGGCCCATTAAGATCATTTGCAATGAGACGTTGGGTCTGGGCCGGGTCCATTTGGCGAACAAGGCTTGAAAGATGGGCCATGAGATTAGCCTATTCATCAGATGGGTCAGAGGGACCACGGGAAGATGGACCCGCGTGGGAAGAGGATTCCATGCGGGGATAGGACGAATATTGGGAAGAAGAATGATACAAGGGGTTAGAATGATGCTCCATGAGAGAAAATGGAGACTTAATACAAGGATATCAAGGATAATACAAGTGGAGAAGTAATGGCTTAATAGGCTCGAGGACAAGAGGGGACTGACCCACTAATGCAAAGACGAATGGACAACGGACCATAGGACAATGGACTAGACAATAGAAACACAAATGGACTAACTTAAGTGGGCCTAACAACAACAAAACATGTGGATGATGAAAGAATGCAACACAAAAACCACTAATGGGTTTGGACAAGCCCAAACCACACAAACAATGTGAGAGTTTTCACCTAAGTCACACAAGTTGATATGATGGGAAATATTTTAGGGATTTTAATAGACCTTTTAATGATTTGAATTAATAATAATTCCCTCAAGATAGGAATCCTATGGGAATAAGGTCCAAATTTTGGGTTGACTAGGGTTAATTCTCTCACACGTATGTAAAATGCAAGCCTAAAGGGTGGAAAGGTACAATCGGCCCTGCGTCCGTGTGGGAATCCACGGCTCGCGGGGACTTATATATAGAGGTCCCGGATAAGATCACCTAGTCGACCCCAAGGAATATGGAGGCAAGAGGATCACTTACCAAGGTAGGAATGTGACTATGATATGCAATGCATGGCCCTATGTGCACCGGAGTGCATGCAATTTCTAGCCTAAAACTAGAAAATCAAGATAAAATTAAACTATGCAAACATGATCTAAATAAGACAAATAGTATATAGATGGAAAGATAATACAAAGGTCTACGCAACAGGCCCAAGAACATATCAATCTGACCCCGGGAGGTCAATCAAATCACTGAAAAAAGTTGCCCCCGTCAACTTGTGCGCAGACCACATGCAGATTTTATGGATAAAATGCTAAAATGATGACAATTTTTAAATAAGCAAATGAGACCCAAATGATGCAAATAATCTATGGATGGAAAGACAAAAAAAAAGACTATCCAATGGAACAAAAATTAGTGCAATCAAACATCGGGAAGGCAGTCAAATCACTAAGCAAAGATGTACCTGTGAACCTGTCCCTGCACCTGCCTGTAGAACTTATGCAGAAAACTCAAAAAGTTGGATAATATTAGAATATGCAAATGTTACCCAAATAATACAAATAATATATGGATGGAAAGACAATACAAAGGGCTATCCAACGGAACAAAAATTAGCTCAATCGGACACCGGGATAAAAGGTTATGCCTCGACGAACAGGGCCCCGTGAGCATGCACGCAGAACTGCCAGAATCCCCTTGCGGTCTACCAAATGACCGTTTGGATGCCCCTGGCAGTCTACCAGAAGACCGCTAGGCTACCAGAACCCGTAAAACACCCAAAAGAGTAAGACAATGAAGGAAATACTACCCAAACATAAACATGCACACACCCAACTTATAAAAGAGCATGAAAACAAGCGTGATGGGCATTGGTGTCCCACTGTGATCGCCAAAAAATTGTTGATTTGTTTATTTAATGAGTTCTTACCCGCCCCCTTAAACTAATACATGCATAAACATGTGAATCAAAGAAAAGGGGGATGAAAGGATGAGAAATACTAACTGTGATCGCCACCAAAGTTCCAACAACGCCAAAAGGATGAAGAGATATGAGAACGGCGCCGTGCACCTTGGAAAAGGATGGAAACATGATCGCGCTTGAAACGGGGTGTGAGGAATAATGTGGATTCAAACCTCCTCGTCCTCCATCCGGCTAGAAGAAGAGGGCCTCACGTCCATATCATGCTCTCCTGTAAAACAAAGATCAAAACACAAAGGCAAAAACCCATTAGAACATGAA
This sequence comes from Amorphophallus konjac, assembly GCA_022559845.1. NCBI lineage: Eukaryota > Viridiplantae > Streptophyta > Magnoliopsida > Alismatales > Araceae > Amorphophallus > Amorphophallus konjac. The sequence goes on from CM040125.1 coordinate 197,648,724, forward strand.
GTGTAGCACAATCCCAAAGTGATAAAATAGCATGAATAAAAGGATGGGAACGCACCGGGGGAGGGTTTTTTAACTCCTGTGGAATGGTGGAAATAATAGGTGTGTGTGTTGTACATGCATAGGATTTGAAATCATGAAATTTGATGGAGAGAATAGAGAAAAAATGATGATGCAAAACGGGAAAAAATGCATATGTAGCTGAAATTGTAGAAAATTGTGATGATTTGTGATTTTGAGAGGAGGAGAACTAAGAATATAGACCATGAAATTAAGCTCAAAAGAATGCAATGAAAAGCCAATACTTCCCTTTTCAATCCAGGGTCAAAGGATTGAGTCGACGGTGCAGCATGGATTCGTCCCGAACCAAGAAAGAGCCTCCCATCACCACTGCGAACTGGGCAGTTTATATAGAATTTTCAGAAAAAGCCCCCAACTTCATCTCACGATTCCCAAAGATATAGTCCAAGATAAATCGAGTTCTATGGATCAACCTCAAGATAATACTAAGGATAAGAGATAGGAACAAATGGGACTCGATTTGGAGGAGTATTCTAGAAGATATGCTCGCCGCAAGGAGGCCACGTCGCTCAAAAAATAGAGTTTGAGTTGAACCAGGACACCTAAATCCCAATCTTTCGACCAAGATTCCGAGAGATACAGCCAATGAAAATTTGAGCTCTATGAACCAAACTCAAGATAATATAGTAAGAGATAGAAACAAATGGAGATCAATTTGGATAAGAATCCCAAGAGATATGATCATTTGAAGCAGCCCGCGTCGGACAGAAAACTGATAGAGTCCAGCTCACGCTGGACTCTCGGGCGGCCTTAGCAGTCTATCGTAGGGCCGCTAGGGGATGACAAACGGTCTAGGGGGTGACCGCAAGGCTCCAGGGGTGAAACAGGATGATTTCAGATAAGTTTCTGGAAAACGATCTAGTGAATGACCATTTTTGATGGGCTAGCGGTCTAGCAAATGACCGCTAGCTTGCTAGAGGAAAAATTTTGGGTAGACTTTGCGCTACTTTGGAAATCGGATCATATCGCAAAAATAGTGTAGCATTAGTGAAAGTGGTAGAACAAGAAATTGTGGATAATTGAAAGATGAACAACTTTCATGAAGAGAGCAAGATGTAAAGACGATAAGAAGATGGTGAAAATGGGTCTAGCACAGAGAGAAAAATTCTGGGACACAGGTGAATCAGCACAGCACAGCACGCCGGAAAAATGTGAATAACTTGAAATCGGTGCAGAACTGGCCAATGACGTAGAAGAAGAAATTGCATATCTTTGAAAGACGAATAACTTTGGTGAAGGACACATTTTGAATAGAGGAATGGATGGGGATTTAAAATGGCCATTTTCAGGACTGCACAGTGAAAGGAGCCGAATGCTTGATGGAAATGGGCCTAAATGGGTCGCAAGTCAACTTGGCGGGCTGGAAGTTGATAAGATAAGCTCCAGGGCTCTAAGAAATCATGATCTATGAAGTCCAAAGGCTAGGGAATGATAAAAATTTGCTTAAAATCCGTCCAAGAAAGGCTCCAAAATAATGGATAATTCGGGACATAAAAAATGCTGAATAAGAGAAATAACGTAACTTGTGGGCTAAAACAAGTGTCAACTGGTGCATTCTTTATTTTTCTGCACATATAGTCAGTGCACATCTTATGTGAATGCACACAAGGTCGGTGCATGTTTTGATCTTGTATACATAAGGTCAGTGCAGGTTTTGGCTCGTGCATGTAAAGGTCAGTGCATATCCTTCATTAGGCAGAACAAAGTCAGTGCATACTATTCATTAGGTAGAACAAGGTCGGTGCATACATTATGGCAAGTCTGTGCACTTCTGCATTGTGCATATAACAAGTCAGTCCATCCTTGCCTTTCGTAATATGAGGTCAGTGCATGTTTCACATTTAACACATGTAGGTCAGTGCATGTTTTGCATAGAACTCGCATAGGTCAGTGCATGCTCTGCATATAGCAGATATAAGTCCGTGTACATCTTTGCGTGACAACACTTAAGTCAGTGCATGTTTTCAAGTTAGTGCACATGATAGATCAGGTTGCTCTTAGTTTTACCTAAGCGTGAATTCTGATCTGCCAACTGTTTGATTAATTGCCTTTTACTCTAATTGGCAATATTAATGAAATTATCAGGTCTCTGAGATAAGCAAAACTTCAAGTGAGGCACGTGTTCCAAGTCTCTATGATTGAAGCACGTGATCCGAGGGATCTTGCTCTTACCCATGTGCCCTTATCTCAACAACTAGATCTAACACGTGGTTTCCGAGAAGCGCACTCCAGTTGGAGTCTCTGGGCGGGAAACTTGATTTCCACGCGCCCCTCTTTCGCGAGCTTTAAATAGAAGACCCGGTCGGGCTTTCAAGTGATGATGGAATTTTGAAGAAGAAAAGAGAGGAAAAAGGGTGAACCAGAAAAGAAAAAGTGTGACAGCATGTTCTAAAAAGAAACAGAGTACCGTATTTCTGAGAGAGAAAAGTGAGATAGAAAGAGAAAGAGAAGGGGGAAAAGAAGAGAGAGATCGTGAGATCAAGAGAAGATTCTAAAGATCTGTTCAACTGGTCCTTGGATCAGATCCAAACCAGTTTGCTCCTGCATGAGCATTTCGATTTACCTTCACTGTTAGCTTTCCGATGCTGAACTTTTTGGTTTCCTATTTTCATTTTTCATACTTCTTTTAAGCTGTGTATCAGCGGTGTCTAAGCTGTAAGGCTGAGCGGATCAAGCTGTTAGGCAGCGGTGGCTAAGCTGTAAGACCCAGCGGATCAAGCTGTTAGGCAGCGGTGGCAAAGCTGTATTGCCCAGCAGTGAAGCTGTTAGTCAGAAGTTAAGCAAGCTGTGGAGCTCAGCTATTGTTGGCAAGCTATGAGGCCTAGCCGTTCAAGCTGTTTGACAGCGGAATCCACACTCTGGTTGGAGTGTGGGGTGGATGTAGGTCCTGAGGACTGAACCACCTAAAAAGATCTTGTGTGCTGTGGTTTGCTTGCTAATTCGTCAACCGTTAGATATATGCTAAGCTCATTTCTATCTACGGTTCTGACAGAAAGGATTTAGTGTACAAGCATGCTTGATTTGGTTTTGTCAACAGTATAGACTTGCTTGGGAGTCTACCTTTTGCAGTTTATCTGTTCGATTAAGTGCATCATTGGATTTCATATTCAGTAGAGCTTAATTGCTTTTAATTCCGCATAAGTTTAAAGTCTTTAGTTTAAGTTTTAAATTGATCAAGTTTTTAGAAGGAGATTCAGTCTCCCCCCCCTCTGAATCCTTTTTGCACTATTGTCATCCCAACAATTGGTATCAGAGCGGGTTTCTGTGACATTAGATCCAACGATCTATAGATCAGATCCTGTATCTTTGGTGCATCTTCTGTGTTCTTGTCTTTGCCTTAAATCTGTCTCTATGGCCAATCCATCTAGGTTTGACAGTTCCAGCTTTTATAATTGGCTAGGGAAGTTCAGAGATTATGTAATCTCTATTGACTCCAATCTGTGGATTCTTATCGCACATAGTCCATATGATCTTCCAGAAGATCAATCTACATGGACTGTAGTTGAGAGGTTTAAGAATGCTGAAAATGTGAAAGTCATGAAGCTAGTAAAGAGGGCAATAGATGTTGATGAGTTTTCTTATGTTTCTGAGTGCAGGAACGCTAAACAAATTTTAGACAAGTTGAAGGTCAGAACTAATATGCAAGATGACGCATGTCTTATGGTCAGAGATCACAGTAGTGATCAACAGGATGAGTCTTCATCACAGGTAAGTTCTGGCTCTAACGAAATTACTTTTGAAGAATTGTTGACTCTTTGTAATGATTTGTTAGATAAGTACCACAACGTCAAATCTGAAAAGAAGAAAATAGGAAAAGAAAAGAAATCATTGAAAAAGAAACTGAAACATGTTAACCATGCTGAATCCAATCATGTGGAAAATGAAGAACTGAAACCTGAAAAAACATGTAATGAATGTATTTTCTTGAAAGAATTAGTTGATGATCTTAATTCTGATGATGATATGTAGAAAAGTTTGATCAAGTCTTTAAAAGAGGAAAATGAGCTGCTGCTTGAAAAGAATAAGGAATTTGATGAATCTGAGGATAAATTGCTGGAAGAAAATAGCAATCTGAAAGAACAAAATAAAAGGCTCATGGTTTTAAATACTATTTTGTCAGAAAAATGGTTGACTATCGAAAAAGGGAAATGTGTGTTGAAAGAGGAAGAGGTTAATAAGGAACAAAAACTTGAACAAGAAATTGCTACTTTAAAGAGTTTGAATGATGCTCTGCATCAGCAAGTTATTTCAAATGAAATTGAAATTGCTGGATATGAGTTGAATGTTGCTTCTTTGAATTCTGAAATCCGAGACCTAAGAAATTCTCTGTCTAAATTTGTTAAGGGAAATGATAACTTGGATAAAATTCTTGGAGCAACTGTGAACTTTCAGAGAGAAGGGTTGGGGTATAACCTTGAGAATAAAAAGAACTTTGGAAACAAAACTCAAACATTTTTTGCCTCTAGCTCTACCTCACATGTTTTTCAATTTTTTGCTCAAAGAATTGATAATCCATCTAAAAATCTGAAAAAGGGTGGAAAACATAAAAAGAATGTGAACTAGAATGATAACAAGAATGTTTCTGATAGTGCTGTGAACCTTGTCCATACTGAAAATTCTGCTACTACTAAGAAATCTGATTCATCAATGTGTATTGCTAAAAGACTCCCCATTCATTCACATGCACACAAAAGAAATGCCTCATGTCACTACTGTGGTAGGGCAGGTCATGTTATGAATGACTGCCATGTAATGATAGAAGATGACATGAATGCATCCAAGAAATTGAATGAATATAAAAATGACAACAATCATGCTATGCAGAAAAAGAAAATTCAATGTTTTCATTGTAATAGAATTGGGCATAGGATGCATGACCGTTGGTATCTCAACAATGTTGAATTAAAAACCCAAAGAAGCTTTAATGTACAAAGAAGGCCGAATTTGACTTCAAATAAAAGGCCTCATTGTAATAACTACAAAAGAATAGGCCATACAGTTCAGAACTGTTGGCAGATGAGAGGAAATTTCATGTTCCATGATAGAAATGGCAGAGCTAATGCAATCCCACAAAATCATTCCATTTATGCATTTAAGAAGAACATGAATTCATTTATGTCATGTCATTATTGTGGGAATGTGGGGCATGTAATGAATAATTGTCCAATCATGAAATTTGATTATCTGAATGCTTGGAGTACACATGCTAGAGGTGTTACTCATCTGACAGGACCCAAGAGTTCTTGGGTTCCTAGATATGTAAGGTAATCTTATCTTGCAGGTGTGCCTTGATGGACGAAATAAAAGGGGTTGAATAAAAACTCAAGGCACATAAAGGTCAGTTAAACCCCATTCTTACCCTTTCTTGTTTTGCTTATTTTATGGCATGAGTAATTCTTTTCTGAGTTTTTGAATGATTGGTCAGAATGATTCTTCTATAGTTGATGAATGCTATCTCATCAATAAATGCTTCTGATTGATGATGCATTGAAATGATTAATTCCTGATCATCTGCCACATGCATAACTTACATAAGAATTTTTCTTGTTGTAGTTAGTTGTTCATGTTCATGAGTTGGTGCATAGGTCTGCATGACTCCTTGGTATATCAAATGGAAGTTGGGAGAAGGGCAAATTTCTTCTATCTGGAAACCCATGCATGTGTAGAGGCTAGACCGTCACCTAGTACCAAGGGTCTTGTCATTACATGTAGTTTAAATCCATAATGTGCATTTAGTTCCTGCACCTCTGTGTACTTTATGAAAAATAAGTGATGTTTGGTTGAAATCTCTGCACATTTTGAGGGGGAGCTGAGTTCATTTGAGATTGTATGTATAATATTTTGGAGTTGGACTATCTGTATTTGAGCTATTGGTTATTGTTGAATTGTTGCTTGGATAGTGGGCTAAATTTGCCATATGAGTAGTAAAGTGTTGATGATGAGATATTCTATTTGGAATCAGTTCAAGTCATGTCTAAGATAACAAGTCCGCAGTTGGGGAAATGCTCTTTCGGAAACACTGACTTTTCTACAAGCTGAAGGTTGAGAGTTGATGGATTATATAGAAGGTTGTTAGTTTGTTGCTAGACCTTTAAGGCTAAGTCTTTGGGTATTTGTAAATTGGCCCTAAGTCTGAACCTTGCTCTTGTGTGGCCTTCATTCATAGCTTCTTGCTCATCTTCTCTTTAATCTATCCACATCCATGCTCTCATCTATTCTTCATAATAAGTTTATAGATTGTGTTATTCAGGGGGAGTAAAATATGAAATCTGTCACCTTTACTAACCTTCAACAGTTAACTACTAAGATCACTCTGAACTAAGAATAAAATTACTAATCTTAACTGAAGTGTGATTTTCTATTTATGAAGATTAAATCTTATCTTAAAATACTCACAATTATCCTTGAATGAGTCTTCAATGGTCTTAAAATAATCTAAATTGGAACTACTCAGAAGATTGTCTAAAAATCTAAAAGTCATTAGTAATAAGTCAATCTGGTAGAAAATCTGGTGTTTATATGGCCCTTAAGCCAAGTTTTAAAAAAATTCTGTTAAAAGACCAGGGAATATGCCATTAAATAAAAAATGAAAAAGGCAGAGCAATGGCATATCATTTCAGAAACTGACCATATGTTTCAAAGAAATTTAGAGGTCAAGTCATGATAATAAATGCTATCTCTGTTCAAAATATGAAGCATAAAGGTAAACTGCACTGAGTAACTAGGGATTCTGGTGTTTGATGAACATGTCTCCTTGAGTAAAAAGCTGTCATGCCCTGAGCTTTTATTACAGCGAAAGACATTCGGGAATGTGAACAGTCGGCTAGTACGTCTCGAGCAAGCAATATAATCAGAGCGCAAGATAATCACATAAGAGTAATTGCACAATGTAATTCACAAAACCCCTTTAACTTTATTCCTTCATAAAATAATCCAAATTACAGAATAACTTTGATTCTCATTTCTAGACTCAAGAAAATTAAAATTACATCATGACTTTGACTAGACACATGACAACTAGGCTTCTCTCGATCACATGTCCTTTAATCGCTCTCGGATCCATCACTTGAGTAATCCGAATCCGTCCCACTAGAATTTCCTGAAAAAGATTAGAAAGTAGGATAATGAGCACACTTGTCCAGTAGGTATCTTCGTATCAACATGATTGACAAATTTAAGTCATTATCATTTTTGCTCTAGAGAAATAAGATAAATCATGCAAATACGATGAAAACATGCGAATAAAGTCAAAATAACAAGATACGGTCAAACTTGAAATATGAGAATATGATTTGATCAAGTATATAACAACAATGAAATTTTGGCCTTTTCAAGAATGTAACAAGAATGTACTTTTCATAACCATGAAGGTTATGCACTAAAATGTCATGTAACAAGCAAGAATGTACTCTTCACTTAGTAACAAGTACTTCATGAATTTATGTGGATCACCCCGTGGATATTTCACTTATTTATAGAGAAAGTATTCCAAGCGCATTGCGACGCCACTAGCATCATACCCCCATGGTTTACAATATGTTTCCAACAATCAGCCGAGGGGGCTAGCATAGAGCCCTTGAACACAATCAGTGCTCGAACTGCATCTTCAAGTATAAATCAAGCTACTTTAACGTTTATAAATAATATGGCCAAGAATGTACAATTTCAACTATAGTTCCACGATAAGGTAACCAAAAATAAGAATGCTTCTATTGAGAAATAGAGATTTCAATAAATGCATTTAATAACTAGGTTATGTCATGGAAATAAATTGGCAACATAACGGTACATTCCTTTTTCTCTCAAAATTACTTAGGTATCTTTGGAATAATGTGACAGGTTCTAGATAATCAATTGGACCATCTAGTAACATAGGAAAATCAACCCTTGAGTCAAACCCCGGGTTAATCAAACTCATGACATTAGCGGTCGCTTACCGGACCGTTTCTTGATCATGGCGGTCTAGTTTAGGACTGTTAACTAAGGCAGTTTGATATTTTGAAAATAGGACATCAGGAGTCTTTAGCGGTCTAGTGGAGAACTGTTTAGGATCCGTTAGCGGTCTAGTGAATGGCCGCTAGCAGACTCTAGCGTTCAACCAGACGGTCGCTAAGGGTCAAGAATATAAAACTCCGGTATAAGTGCTTTCTAGACAATTGGGTTTTAATGGTACAACCAGCTCGGCGTCCTAGTGGGAATCCCAGGCTCGCGGAGTCTTACGGAGGCCTTGAAATAAGATTTTCTAGTCCGTTGGAAGGAATATCTAAAGGAGAGGTCATCATTTCCAAGATTGTGTTCCTAATGTGCAAAAAGTGTAACTAATGACAACATACCGGGATATGTGCCATGTACTTAAGAAATGACTCTTAGAAGAGAGAGAAAATCATGATAAAATAGTGATCAAGTTAAATCATGAATCCTCTACTTAAAACATGTATTTAATTACAAGAGTATATTGTTTTGGCCATAAATCAACATAAGTTAAAAATACTACCAATGTGCACAAAACATGAAATCTATTATGATGAACCAGAAATTTAACCAAGTATAGGAAAATAGTACTTAAAATAGGAATAAAACTTAGTTAACTAGTCTTATTATATCATAACTATGGTCAATTCTACAATATGGTTCGGATTAACAATATTACAAAATCAGAAATAGAAAATGATCTAATATAGGACCGTCAATCTTTGGCGAACGGTCTATCGTACGACCGCTAGATGTCCCTGGCGGTCGATAGGAAGACTGTTTCTTCCTGTGTAAACCTGAGTTCAAAAGATAATAAGACTAAATACTAAACTAATGCCTATCATGCATGGAAATCAACATATATAAACTTTCTATGGCACGATAGAACAAGGATTGGCCAACAATGTGCATAGGTTCATGTAATTAACAAGAAATTTCCTTTTATTCTCATTAAGGCTAGTTCATGCATGAAGACTTAACTAGATGCATAGTCCTAGTAAAACATGAAATTGACGGTGTACAATGCATGAAATCAATTGAAAAAAGAGGACTTTTATTCTTGACAAAATGTTTAAGCCATCCATGAGATAACCTACCTCTGTCTTGGGCTTTAATCTTCGAATTTAAGGCTGCAAGTCAACCCTAGTTCTCTGCTCGTCCTGAACTAGATCAGCAACTTCACGTCCTTCTATCTCTTGATTCCCTTGCCCTAATGACGTGAAATTTTGAGGGTAGATAGAAGATATGAAGGGTAAGAGAAAGTTCTAAAGACACCTTTACTAAATACCTCGTTTAGGGCTTTGAATTCCTTGATCAATCTAGGTCGGATGCACTATTCCATAAGTTACTTGTGTAGAATCAGCAACATTGGAGACTTCTATCTTCCTGTAAGCTTGATCTCCTAGAAAGAAATTTGAAGCGTAGTTAGTTCTAACTATAATAAATAAATTCCTAGAAGAAACTTACCTCTAATTCATCCTCCTTACCCGAGTTCCACGCGTGCCAAAAGCAAGGGTCGCACACGTCAAATCTGAGATCTATTTATAGGGTTAGCTAGGGTTTTGAGGATTAGAATGATCTTAGAGTCCTAATTGGACTTTCAATTTGATCTACAATCCTTCTAGACTTATCTAATTAGCTGATAGGGTCGGTCCTAGATGATTTAGACACGAAAAATCCAACCTTTTCGCGTTTTCCTTCTCTCACGGAACTGCAGTGCCTTAGCGGTCTAGGACTGGATAGCCAATCGTCCCTTAGCGGTCTCGCGATAGACCGTTTTCACTATTAGGCTCCGAATTTGAAATACATCAAACTCTTTTGATTTTATCCCCAATATTATCCTTTTATTTATGTCCCAAGGAGTAATTATCTTCTTAATTCCGTGATTACACCCATTCCTAGCTTCTAGAATATGGGCTAAAGTCCAAAACAACCTTTTTGGCCTATTTGGGTTTATTATATGGGCCTAAATAATTAGATTTTGATTAAATAAAATTTATTTATAGCCTATTAAATGCTTTATAATTACTTTTTAAATCTGAAAAATTCTTAGAAAAATTCTCGGGCATTACACCCTCCCCCACTTAAAAAGAATTTGTCCCCAAATTCAATACATGGATTTATGGAGAGTGTACTTACATTCAAATAGTTCTGGAAATCTTTTACGCATGGCTTCTTCGGTTTCTCATGTTGCTTCATGTGGCCATAACTTGGTCCATTGAACTTTGACCATAGGAATAGTTTTATTTCGTAGTTGACATACTTCTCGTTCAATGATCCTTATTGGCTTTTGGTCATATGTCAAGTCCTTCTTAATCTCCATATTGTCATAAGTGATGACATAGAATGGATCAGGTACATACTTTTTGAGCATTGAGACGTGAAATACATCATGGACTTCAGATAGTTGAGGGGGTAAAGCAACTCGATATGCGACTTCACCAACCCTTTCGAGAATCTCAAAGGGGCGAATGAATCTTGGAGTAAGCTTGCCTTTGATACCAAACCCTCGAATACCCCGACCTGGAGAAACCTTAAGAAATACAAGATCTCCTACTTGAAACTCCAAGTCGCGCCTTTGATTGTCAGCATATAATTTTTGCCTATCTTGTGCCATATGGAGTCTCTCCCAAATAAACTTTATCTTCTCAGTAGTATCCCTAATAATGTCGGGACTGAGAAATTGGCTTTCTCCTACTTCATTCCAGCAAATAGGTGAACGACAGCTTCTTCCAAACAGAGTCTCGAAGGGTGTCATTTGTATACTAGCTTGATAGCTATTGTTGTATGAAAATTCTACTAGAGGCAAGTGATTGTGCCAGCTTCCTCCAAAGACTATAGCACATATCCTGAGCATATCTTCCACCACTTGATTTTTTCTTTCAGTTTGACCATCAGTTTGTGGATGGAATGCTGTTCTAAAATTTAGTCGGGTCCCTAATGAATGTTGTAGACCTTTCCCGAATTGTGATGTGAACCGAGGATCTCAGTAAGATATGATGGTGACTGGGACACCCTGTAATTTAACAATCTCTCTCATATATAGAGCTGCTAGTACATCCACAGACCATCGACTCTTGATTGGTAAGAAATGTACTAATTTAGTCAATCGGTCTATGATTACCCATATACCATCGTGTCCACCTCTTATCTTAGGTAAACCCATGATGAAATCCATCCTTATACTTTCCCATTTCCACTCGGGAATATTCAAGGGGTGTAATTTCCCAGCAGGTTTTAAATATTCTGCTTTTACTTGTTGACAAGTGAGACACCGGGACACAAAATATGCTAGTTCTCTTTTCATGTTGGGCCACCAAAAGTTTCGTTTCAAATCTTGATACATCTGGGTAGTCCCAAGGTGAATAGCATATCTTGATTTGTGAGCTTCTTCCATGATCAATTTCTTAGAGTCATCATGATTCGGCACACAACTTCGATCTTTAAATAATAATATCCCATCGTTTGAGATAGAAAATTCCGGTCTCTGATCGATATTACCCTTAATCTCCATCAACGTAGGGTCATTTTCTTGCAATTGGACTAGGTCCTCGATCAATGTAGGTTGAGACCTTATATTGGCAATCATACCTCCTTCTCATTCTCTGTCAATATCAAGATTTAAATGAGAAAAATCTTCAATAAGACAAGTTATACCATTTCGGAGGCTTGCTAGCGTTGCCATTGGTTTTCTGCTAAGAGCGTCAGCTACAGCATTCGCTTTCCCTGGATGATATTGAATAGTAAAGTCGAAGTCTTTGAGATACTCCAACCATCTACGTTGTCGCATGTTAAACTCTTTCTTGGTGAAAAGATATTTCAGACTTTTATGATCTGAAAATATAATGAATTTCTCCCCATAAAGGTAATGTCGCCAAATCTTCAATGCAAATATAACCACAGCTAGGTCTAGATCATACACAGGTAATTTTCTTCATGATGCTTTAACTGCCTTGATGAATAGCAAATCACCTTGCCATTTTACATAAGGACGCATCCTAGGCCAATGCCAGATGCATCTGTATAGACTTCAAAGCCACCACCTTCTGTTGGTAATGTTAATATAGGTGCAGTGGTCAGGTGTTCTTTAAGAGTTTGAAAACTCTCCTCACAGTCCTTCGACCATATAAATGGATTTTCCTTTCTGGTGAGTCTAGTCAAAGGAATAGCGATCTTTGAGAAATCTTTAATAAACCTCCTGTAATATCCAGCCAGACCTAGAAAACTTCTGACTTCAGACATGGTCGTCGGCCAGCTCCAGTTCTTAACAGCCTCAACTTTAGAAGGATCTACAACGATACCTTCCTTTGAAATAATATGGCCAAGGAAAGAAACCTCCTTTAGCAAGAACCTGCATTTACTAAGCTTCGCATAGAGTTTGCGCTCTCTTAGTGTTCGCAAGGCTATCCTTAAGTGCTCTTCGTGATCCTCTCTTGTTTTGGAGTAAATAAGAATATTGTCAATGAAGATGACTATAAACTGGTCGAGATAAGGCATGCAGACATTATTCATAAGTTGCATAAAAGCTATCGGGGCATTGCTTAACCCGAACGGCATTACCATAAATTCATAGTGGCCATATCTGCTGTGAAAACTAGTTTTGTGTATGTCTTCATATTTGATCTTGAGCTGATGGTAACCTGACCTGAGGTCTATCTTGGAGAAATATTCTGCTCCAGAAATCTGATCAAAGAGTTCATCTATACGCGGCAATGGATATTTATTCTTAATTGTAAGTTGATTCAGTCGCCGGTAGTCGATACACAGCCAGAGGGTTCCATCCTTCTTCTTGACAAATAGAACTGGCACCCCAAGGGGATGTGCTAGGTTGAATGAAACCCTTGTCTATCAATTCTTGAAGTTGTTTCTTCAATTTCTTGAGTTCTGTGGGGGACATCTTGTAGGGAGCTATTGAAACAGGTGCTGCTCTAGGAATGAGTTCAATGAAGAAGTTTACTTCCCTATCGGGCGGTAAACCGAGCAATTCTGAGGGAAATACATCGGAAAACTCATTTACTGTAGGAATGTCTTTTAAGACGATCTCTTTGGACTCGGTAATAATTACGGAAGCAAGAAAAGCTTCACATCCTTACGAAATAAGTTTGCAAGCGTGAAGAGATGAAATAATGGTAGGATGCTTCCTATATTTGATACCAAGGAAGGAAAACCTTGGAAGACTAGGTTTCCGAAAAGAGATAATCCAGTTACGGCAATTTATGTAGGCGTCGTGGTCTACAAGCCAATCTACACATAATATAGCATCGTAGCCCTCCATGTCAAGACATACGAGGTTTGTTGGTAGGTTGTGACCTTCTACCACTACCTCACTATCGGGATAATAGTTTGTAAGTTTGGTTCCGGGACCTAAAGGTGTAGTAATAGCAAGGTCCGAAGGAAGAGGAACTGATGAAATAGGTAAAGTTTTTGCAAAAGTAGAAGATATAAAGGAATGAGAAGCACTAGTATCAAATAGTATGAATGCAGGATGGGAATATATGTGGATAGTACCTTCCATTAGTCCATCATTCTTGGGCACTTCTTCCTCTTCCAGAATAGCATTAAGATGAGCCTGTCGCTTACATCCACCACCGGAAGATTGTTCCTTCATAAGGGGGCAATCTGGCATACGGTGCTCCCAACTGCCACATCGTAGGCAAGCGTCGAGATGCTTCCAGCATTCTTCAGCCGAATGACCGAACTTCTCACAAAATATGCAAGTTGTGGCGACTTGGTTGTCTTCCTCCTTGACCTTCTTATTCTTGTGGTAGCCACTACCACTCCCATTCCGGGCTCTCTTCTTGCTATCATGGGATTTGTAGGGTTCCGTGATACTAAACTTTATTGTCTTTTCATGCCGATTAGACCTTCGGCTCGGCTCTTCTCCCTTACCTTTCAATCTTTCGACCTTCTCTAAGGTCCTTTCACATAGATGCGCCCGCTGGATCATTTCCACATAAGTACGGATATTCTGAGTCCCCAATTGTTGAATATAGCTGGGCCTCAAACCGTCCATAAATCGGTTAGCCTTCAACAAGTCGGTGCTAATTAAATGAGGAGCATATGGTGCTAGCCTCGAGAACTGAAGTTCATACTCCGCTACGATCATCATGCCTTGGCGTAACGAAGCGAATTCCATAGCCTTCATCTCCTTAACATGCTCAGAGAAGTACCAGGCTCGGAAGAGTGTAAGAAAACCTTCCCATGTATGAGGTGCATCAACTGGTGGTGCAAGAACGGACTTCCACCACGTACGGGCATCTTTATTTAATTGAAATGTTACCAAACAGAGCTTCTCCTGATCTGCACATGGCATAACTTCAAAGATGCGATTCATCTCATCTATCTAATTCTTGGTGATGAGGACATCACCGGCACTTTCATATGATCGAGGATCCCGATGCTCGCCACCTATGCTACATCTTGTTCACCACTTTATTTCGAGTCATATGATGTAATTTTTATTTTCTTATCATGTCCTTTTCCTTTTATTTGAGTCCAATACCTAGGTTAGGTAGCTATTTACCTAAGTCTTAAGTCATTATGTGTGTTATTGGGCCCAATTATATGGCCTAGGCCCAGGGGCACCCCCTTCCCCTTGGTTTAGTGTTAGAAGTCCAAAAGTTAGGGACTTAAGTTAAATTGTGGGGTTCCTATAAATAGGACCCCAATCCCTCATTTGTAAGCTAATGAAGATTTGATAAAAAAAAGTTGCCACAAGATTTGTGCTTCTCTCTCTCTCTCTCTAGCTCTCTCTCTCTAGCTCTCTCTCTCTCTTCCTCTCTCTCTAGGGGGCGAACCCCACTCTCTCTCTTCTCCCCTCCCTTGGGCGAAGCTGGCCCTTCACCTCCCCTCCCCCTTGCCACCTCAGCTGCCACCTCAACCCTCCACCCCTTCATCCTCCCAAGGCCCATAACTCCCTTCAATACCTCCTCCACCCTAGGCAACCCTTCCCATTCCCCATACAACTTCTCAACCTCCAAGGCAACCTTCCCTCTTCCCCAAGCAACCATTCCACTCCCCCACACATCCATTCATATCCCCAGGGCCATCAAACCCCTATCCCACCACAACTTGCGCACCAGCCCTCCCCATCTATTCACCCCCTTGCCTTGGCCGACCACCCCATCCCCATCTACTAGCTGCGGCCACTTCACCCCTCTCCCCCCCTCTTGGACCTCCATCTCCCCTGCTCCACTCCTCTCTTCATCCCCACACATCCCTCCCCCATCTACTATCACCCCCACCCTTCCCTCCATTACTAATCTCCACTCCCCTTAATCTAGCTCCACCACCATCCCTTTCCTTTGGTCAAGTCTGCAGGTGGCAGAAGAAGACTCGTCTTGCAGAAGCTTCCCCGAGCTCACACGGTGACATTTGGGGGCGTACCATACCTTTCTGGAAAGGGCGTCCAGTCATCTTCGCAGGCGAGGTGATTCCATCCCGTTCCGAGTTCGGGGCTGTCCGGGAGAGCCAATCTCCCCCGACTGCGCCGAGCTCCCTCTGCAGAGTTCCTGAACCTGATTCGAAGCTGCACCACAGCCGACGGTGGAAGATTCAAGTCACGAGTCCTTCTACAAATATCTTCCTCCACCTGTCCTCTTTCTAGATCAAGAAGCAGAAGTGCGTTCGGCATCCATAGGTTAGAGCTTTCATTTTTCTCCCTCAACTGGTCGGGTCTGCCTCCCACAACCTGCAGCGACCTGCTGTCACTCATCGGCGTCCCCCAGTCCACCCCGACCTCAGACGGCTTCCCCACCAGTTTTCCCGCGAAGAGGGTCTGTCCACGGTTCGAAAAACTTCGACGGTTCGAGATTTGGTGCCCGGGAACGGCCGGGACAACTTCTGCAAGTCACTATTCATGTCAGGTAGCTGTTGCGGCCAGAACCTGCCACCTTGTTCGAAGCTCGACCCGGACCAGCCACTGCAGCCGAAGAAATTGAGAAAATTCTAAAGCATCCTGGTTCCAGATACGAAGATTTCCCAGCTGGTCTCGTCTTCATAAAAATTCTAGAACGTGATCTACGGCCTCTACAGTGACTGGCAGTCAGCCATCACAGCAAGAAGGGAGTTTCCATTTCGGCTACACCAGCGCGTCTTCCGGTGAATCTCCCCTCCCCGCCTGGCTGGCTTAACGCCCCTCCCTGCGTGGAGGTAGTGTTTGCATTGTAATACTGATATCCCCACCCCAAGTCCACCCTCCTGTGTGAGGCGTAGTGGTTGTATAATTTAAACAGGGATCAAGCTTCATCGGCGCAGTGTGCGGGGAACCCACACTTCCCGCCTCGCCCTTGTCTCCGATCGAGATCGGTGTCTTCACACCGATCAGGTGAGCCTCGGGTTGCCCTACTCTATTGGAATTTCTTTGCTTGTTTAGTATTGCTGCTTAGTGCCGTCGGTCGGTGAGTGAGCGCCCGATCTCAAAATATCATCAATTTGAGTGCCACCGCGGAGCGAGTTGAGAGAGAGCCACTACATCCCATGCCCTTGCCGTGCTGGTCGCCCACGGAATTGGGGCATCCCAGACCCTTAGGGGGTACAGCCCAAGCTAGTCAACCCTCCGGAAAGGCGAGGTCCATCCTCGGACCCTCACCGCTATCGCCGGTCCACTTACGGACCCGGGTGTGCGCGACGCGAGTGAGTTCACTTGAGTGGGTCCGTCGTTTGGTTCGATTGCTTGCAAATTTTCAGGTCCAAGGGGTTGTGTCACATCAGTTGGTATCAGAGCAAGTTCATAACTTGTCTCTCTACAAGTTAGTCCTAGGGCGCATAAGCATTTAGAGTCATTCGGTTCATTCATCATGGCTACCTATCTTTGGTCCCACTCGGCCCTCCACAAAGGTCCGATCGACCACCCATTTTCGGACATCCTTATAGATGAGAGTATCACCTTTGATGGGTCACATCCTAGTGAATATGTTAGGTGGGAAACCTTCATGAATAAACACTTTGATAGGAGTAGGGTCTATGGACACACTAGAGTCCGCAGGGCCACAGGGCGACTTCGGGGACAAGCCAAGAAGGAGTGGGAACGCATAGTGAGCTTAAGAAAGATTTGGCGGCAAGAACCCATAGAATCATGGGAAGAGATGAAGAGTGATCTTAGGAAGATCTACGCTCCCCGACCCTCCCACTCCTACCGTGAGGACCATAACCCGAAGAGCACTCCCACTCCCCCGTTTCCTCCCAGTCAACCCAAGACCTCCATTAGGACCCAAACCCCACCACCCAAAGGACCCCTAGATTTATTGGAAGAGATAAGGGTTGAGATCAGGAAGATCTTCACTCCCCAACCCTCCCACTCCTACCTTGAGAACCATAACCCGATGAGCACTCCCACTCCTCCTTTCTCCACCACCCAACCCAAAATTCTCCATCAAACCCACACCCCACAAACTTCCAAGAATCCTCCTTCCACCCCTTTCCAAAAGGAACTTAAGGAGGTGACCGAAGACTATGAGGCTCCACTAGATTGGGAAGAAGAATATGAAGCCCGATTGAGTCAAGAGAACTCATTCCTTCCCAAAGACAACCCACTGAGCCAAATTGGGTGCACCCTATCCTATGAGTTGCAAGATTCCCAACCTAGGCCTCCACTACTACCCCTCCCCCTTCTATCCCAAGTCCCCCATTACCCCCCACCCAAAGAGCACCACATACCAGTCATCATCACCCCACCCACAAAGGACCTACTCACCCCCTTGGTAGAAGAAACCATGATCTCCACATCCGAGCCCCAAGTAGGGAACACCCCAAAACCACTCCTCATCTTGGAGGGAATTCATGACCAAAACGAGAAAGAAACTTCACCTTTTATGCCACCCCCGCCAATTTGGAGTGAATTTATCATAAGTGGACCCTTGATTAGATGGCTTGTGGAAAACCGGGCTCACCCTATCCTGCCCCATGCTTACCCTTCCATGGAACAACACCTCCCCATAGTACCCTTATCCACCTATCACACCACAATCCAATCATCCTATCAAGTGGAAACATTAGGGGATCTTCTTAAGGGTATAGCTTGGCAAATATAGCTAACTGGCATGTTGACTACAGTAGACGACCGACCTAGGAGACTTGACCTCCTACACCTATGTGTCGGATCCATCTCCTCCATTTACATTGTGGGTTGCTACACTAGTGACCTTCTTTTACTCCTCCCTACACCCGATGAGACTGATGCTATCCACAAACTTGAGTTGCTTATCTCGGGTAAAACAACCAGCCCTCCATTCATGGCCGACCATTCCACCAAAAACTTTGGCCCGATCACTTTACTAGAGGAGGAGAATCCACCATCAAGGGGTTGTGAGGACCAAAAGGACCTAGAGTTCCTCTCCTTAGGTGACCCTTACCATGACCCCTTCGATCCCTTCCTATACCCACCCACCTTACTCACCACCAACCTGTCCCTACCCCATCCAACCTTATTGGACCAAGCCCACTCCATTTTCCTAGACCCCTTTGACCCCTATGAGTGGAAACTCTCACACCAAGCCATACACATAGAAGGAGCCATTTTGATGGGAATGCATGTGCCACTACATTTTGCATCATTTGGTAGGGCTAGTAAGCCCAGTCATCTCATACATGTCACACACACTTTAGGCCCAATGCAGGACTGGCTCACATTTGGATGTGCTAGTCCTTTATCATTCATCATTGATCATATACATGTTAGGAGCCTCTACGGGTGTCCAGGTCCCCCGGCATTCATCACCACTTTGAGTGATAGGTTTCCCTACAGATACCATGGCCCTCAACCATTGTTATGCAGCCCATGCATGATAAGGCCACTTGTGGCTGCCCCGGTCCACCCAAGTTCATCAAGGTCCACATGGCATCACAGAATGATAGGTCAATTAACGGTTGCCCCGGTCCACCTTTGGATGCTATCCTCTTTCACACCCACTCACCGCATTATGATGCATGGCATGAGCATACACGCAAGCAATTCTTGACGAACGGTGAGGTTCACAAAGAGCGGACAAGAGCTCGCGAGCGCCACTTGGAATTCCAAGTAGGCAATCTGGTGATGATGGCATTGGAGTGGCTCTACCCTAGGGTCACCTCCAATTTGAGGGCACGAGGACTTGGACCTTCCCAAGTTCCGAGTGACTTTGGCAACCCGGCCATCGGGTTGGACTTACTAATGGGTTTTGGGATTCACCCCATTTTCCACGTGGCGGATCCGGCACCCTATATGGGCACCGCGGTGGATCCTAGTGAGTGCCTCGAGCCTTTATCTTCCTTTGAGAGGGACACCCTCGGAGAGCCACCAAAAATCGGCCTGAGAACCCGACGTGTGCACACGGAGGCAATACTAGGCAAGCAGGGTTCCATTGCCAACAAGAGGGTGCGCCTGAGCCACCTCGAGAGGATGGAGGACCGTCCCCTGGTTGCGGACGCAGGGTTGAGTTTGGAGGTTGAGGTTCACTCTGAGCTATTTAAGAGGACCACTTCCCCGGTGGGCCCATACTCGACGGAGTCGAGTTTTCCGCACCCCGGGGGTATGATGAGGACATCACCGGCACTTTCATATGATCGAGGATCCCGATGCTCACCACCTATGCTACATCTTGTTCACCACTTTATTTCGAGTCATATGATGTAATTTTTATTTTCTTATCATGTCCTTTTCCTTTTATTTGAGTCCAATACCTAGGTTAGGTAGCTATTTACCTAAGTCTTAAGTCATTATGTGTGTTATTGGGCCCAATTATATGGGCTAGGCCCAGGGGCACCCCCTTCCCCTTGGTTTAGTGTTAGAAGTCCAAAAGTTAGGGACTTAAGTTAACATGTGGGGTTCCTATAAATAGGACCCCAATCCCTCATTTGTAAGCTAATGAAGATTTGATAAAAAAAGTTGCCACAAGATTTGTGCTTCTCTCTCTCTCTAGCTCTCTCTCTCTCTAGCTCTCTCTCTCTCTCTCTCTCTTCCTCTCTCTCTAGGGGGTGAACCCCACTCTCTCTCTTCTCCCCTCCCTTGGGCGAACCTGGCCCTTCACCTCCCCTCCCCCTTGCCACCTCAGCTGCCTCCTCAACTGATGTAAAACCAACCTTGGACCTATTTAGCAAGCATTCAAGTTTGAGCAGCGGACTCACACTAGCGAGCTCACCCGTATGGCGCACACTAGTACCCGATGGCGACTAGGCGATGTTGGAGAGGGTCCGATGTGGGACCTTTAGGCTCCGATGGTTGGCTAGCTTGGGAAGAACCCCAAATGGGCCTAGGATGCCCAAATCATGGGCGGCCAACACACCAAGGGTGTGGGTTAAGTGGATTCACTCTCAACTTGCCCGCGGTGGTCACTCACGGTACTAGCAATTTGAGCCGAGCTCTCCCTCTCCGTCCGACGAAGCAATAGCAATAATACTAAGCTAAGCAAGTGATTAAACCAGTCAAGAGAGGGTCCGAGGCTCACCTAGCCAGCGTGACGACGCCGACTCCGGCTGGAGACAGGGGCGAGCGGGGAGGTGAGGGTATGCACCCGCACGCCGCGTCGATTGAAGCTTCAAACCTGCGACTTAATAATGACATGAACTACACCCCATGCAAGGGGGGGGGGGATCTCGGGGTGGGGGTTATGTGAATTACAGCCAAAACTACCTCCGCGCAGGGAGGG
Organism: Amorphophallus konjac; assembly: GCA_022559845.1. Lineage (NCBI taxonomy): Eukaryota > Viridiplantae > Streptophyta > Magnoliopsida > Alismatales > Araceae > Amorphophallus > Amorphophallus konjac. The sequence continues at coordinate 197,669,396 of CM040125.1, forward strand.
GCCTTCAGCCGGCCAAGCGGGGTGGGGAATTATGAAGAAAACTCGACGTTCGGATTGATGCCGGTTCTGCCAATCTTCAGAATGACTGGACAGGGGTGCGGTGATGATGCCGCCAAAAATTCCACAGAGCTCAGAACTTGATGAGACTTGCGCCAAAAGCTTCCCAACGGACCAAGGATGATCTCTGAATTTTTTCTGAGCTTGGTAAAATCGTTGCTGGCCGGGGCAGAGTCTGGAACCAGACTAACTGGTTCTGCCTCTGTCTGGTGCAGAACAATGTGGCCTGTTACAGAGGGTGCCATGATCTCTACCAAACTCCGATTGAGACGAGACCTAAACTGTTGGAACCGTGGTCGAGTCTTCTTTCTGTCGGTGCTAACGGAGGGGTCGGCAGATGTCGGAGAAGACCGGGGCGATCAGATGAGTAAAGGGGTGTCGGTTCTAGATCCTGTAAACTGACCTGACACACTTGGAGTAGAAAATTCGTAAATTTAGATGCCAATGTCCAAATGCAGCTCTGCTTCTTGAGGATGAAAGAGGACTTGAGAGGGAAGAATTATTCTGAAGAACACTTGATCTGAATCTCAAAAGGTTCACCGTGGCCGAGCTCCCACTCTCGCTCTGGTTCTCTGCCTGGGGTCTTCTGCGCAGTCGAGGGAGATCGGCTCCTGTGGACAGCTCCGACCTCGGATGTCGACGAAACCACCTCGCTTTGAAAGCTCTCTGGATGACCTTTCCAGAGATGTAGGCCTTGACACCTGGAGGACCAGGGAGCGGCCGGACCTGATGCAATCTTCAGGACCTAACTCTGCTGCCTGCGACCTGCTATCCGAAACTGCAAACTAGCAAGAATAAAGGGAGTGGAAGGGGGTTAGCTAGGCTTGTGAATGATGGCTGAAGGTTTAGGGAGAGGGGGAGGATGAGGCTAGGGCTCCAGGAGGTCAGGAGTGGCAGTGGTGGAAGGAGAGGGGGGGATGGAACTACTAGAGGTGGAGATGGGGGAGTGGGTGTGCACAAGAGAGAGGGTGAGAAGAGAGGAGGGGGAGGAGGGCGACCAGACCAAGGGGGGGTCTGGTTTGGGTCGACCTAGGGTGTAGGAGGGATGGGAGAGGGAAGGGAAATTGGAATTTGGGCTTTGGGAGGGGTTAATTCAGCCTTGGGAAGGTGGAGAGGTGCCTAGGGAAGTGGTGGTGGTTGGGAAGTAGGGTTTAGATTGGTGGAGGGTTGTTGGGACTAGATGGAGAGTAAAGGAGGGTTGTGGGAAGTTGTGGGGAGTTATTGGAGGTAGGTGGGGGTTGGAAGTGATTGAGAGGGGGGGAGGAGAGAGAGAATGGGGCGAATTCTTCCCCTTGAGAGAGAGAGAGAGAGATAAAGAGAGAGAGATATATTGAGAGAGAAGGCTAGAGGGATTTAGAGTATATCTGGAATTCAATATTCATGCATAAGTTCTTACAAATGAGAGAGGGGTGGGGCTATTTATAGACTCCACACTTTTCCTAAGACCAAACTGACCCTGACAAGATAACTAATGACCAAACAGTGCCCCTGGGCCTAGCCCAATAGTTTGGGCCCATTAACTAATCATACCAACATAATGACTTCAAGACTTAGAAAAATGACTCACCAACCTAGGTACATGACTCAAATAAAGGGAAAATTACATGATATTGACTCAAAGAAAATGCGAAGATTACATGACTAGACTCAAAAATACATGACTAACATAATGGCGCTAGCCGACGAACAATCCGAGTCTGGAGAAAATGTGGAGGGGCAAGGGATGCCCTCATCATCAACCCTCCACCCCTTCATCTTCCCAAGGCCCATAACTCCCTTCAATACCTCCTCCACCCTAGGCAACCCTTCCCATTCCCCATACAACTTTTCAACCTCCAAGGCAACCTTCCCTCTTCCCCAAGCAACCATTCCACTCCCCCACACATCCATTCATATCCCCAGGGCCATCAAACCCCTATCCCACCGCAACTTGCGCACCAGCCCTCCCCATCTATTCACCCCCTTGCCTTGGCTGACCACCCCATCCCCATCTACTAGCTGCGGCCACTTCACCCCTCCCCCCCCCTCTTGGACCTCCATCTCCCCTACTCCACTCCTCTCTTCATCCCCACACATCCCTCCCCCATCTACTATCACCCCCACCCTTCCCTCCATTACTAATCTCCACTCCCCTTAATCTAGCTCCACCACCATCCCTTTCCTTTGGTCAAGTCTGCAGGTGGCAGAAGAAGACTCATCTTGCAGAAGCTTCCCCGAGTTCACACGGCGACATTTGGGGGCGTACCATACCTTTCTGGAAAGGGCGTCCAGTCATCTTCGCAGGCGAGGTAATTCCATCCCGTTCCGAGTTCGGGGCTGTCCGGGAGAGCCAATCTCCCCCGACTGTGCCGAGCTCCCTCTGCAGAGTTCCTGAACCCGGTTCGAAGCTGCACCACGGCCGACGGTGGAAGATTCAAGCCACGAGTCCTTCTACAAATATCTTCCTCCATCTGTCCTCTTTCTGGATCAAGAAGCAGAAGTGCGTTCGGCGTCCGGAGGTCAGAGCTTTTGTTTTTCTCCCTCGACTGGTCGGGTCTGCCTCCCACAACCTGCAGCGACCTGCTGCCACTCATCGGCGTCCCCCTATCCACCCCGACCTCAGACGGCTTCCCCACCAGTTTTCCCGTGAAGAGGGTCCGTCCACAGTTCCAGAAACTTTGACGGTTCAAGATGTGGTGCCCGGGAGCGGCCGGGACAACTTCTGCAAGTCACTGTTCGTGTCAGGTAGCTGTTGCGGCTAGAAACTGCCACCTTGTTCGAAGCTCGACCCAGACCAGCCACTGCAGCCGAAGAAATTGAGAAATTTATGAAGCATCCTGGTTCCAGATACGAAGATTTCCCAGCTGGTCTCGTCTTCAGAAAAATTCTAGAACGTGATCTACGGCCTCTACAGCGACTGGCAGTCAGCCATCACAGCAAGCAGGGAGTTTCCATTTCAACTACACCGGCGCGTCTTCCGGTGAATCTCCCCTCCCCGCCTGGCTGGCTTAACGCCCCTCCCTGTGTGGAAGTAGTGTTTGCATTGTAATACTGATATCCCCACCCCAAGTCCACCCTCCTGTGTGAGGCGTAGTGGTTGTATAATTTAAACAGGGATCAAGCTTCATCGGCGCAGTGTGCGGGGAACCCACACTTCCCCGCTCGCCCTCGTCTCCGACCGGGATCGGTGTCTTCACCCCGATCAGGTGAGCCTCGGGTTGCCCTACTCTACTAGAATTGCTTTGCTTGTTTAGTATTGCTGCTTAGTGCCGTCGGTCGGTGAGTGAGCGCCCGATCTCAAAATATCATCAATTTGTGTGCCACCGCGGAGCGAGTTGAGAGAGAGCCACTACATCCCATGCCCTTGGCGTGCTGGTCGCCCACGGAATTAGGGCATCCCAGACCCTTATGGGGTACAGCCCAAGCTAGTCAACCCTCCGGAAAGGTGAGGTCCATCCTCGGACCCTCACCGCTATCGCCGGTCCACTTACGGACCCGGGTGTGCGCGACGCGAGTGAGTTCACTTGAGTGGGTCCGCCGTTTGGTTCGATTGCTTGCAAATTTTCAGGTCCAAGGGTTGTGTCACATCACTTGGCTTCGTCTGGGTTAGAGGAACTCGAAAACCACAGAGGATTTAAGCTTCGAAAGGTTCAATGTAAATCTCTAGCTCTTGCCCCTGCGTCGGCTTGAGCCATAGTTTGTAATGCTTGAGTAAGACCCGCAACGGTCTGTTGCATATCTTCCCAGTCAACACGATGAGCCATTATGAGAGTAAGGTACCTGAGAAGAGTAATGAATTTGTTAATTCTAATGGAATGAGTGCAGTTAAGCTTAGAAATTACTGTCTCACCCTAGGTTCTACCCAATTCCTCTCATAGGTTTGGGAATTTCCTTCCTAGTTTCATAGGTATGGGTCCTTAAACCTCGGACCTAACCTATGACGTGACATCATTCCCTAGGAATAAGTAAGTCCAAAAACCTACGCTCTGATACCACTTTCACTGTCACGCCCTGAACTTTTATTACAGCATAAGACATTCGGGAATGTGAACAGTCGGCTAGTGCGCCTCGAGTAAGCAATATAATCAGAGCGCAAGACAATCACATAAGAATAATTGCACAATGTAATTCATAAAACCCCTTTAACTTTATTCCTTCATAAAACAATCCAGATTACATAAGAACTTTGATTCTTATTTCTAGACTTAATAAAATTAAAATTACATCATGACTTTGACCTAGACACATGACAACTAGGCTTCTCTCGATCACATGTCCTTTAATCGCTCTCGGATCCATCACTTAAGTAATCTGATCCATCCCACTAGAATTTCCTGAAATAGATTAGAAAGTAGGGAAATGAGCACACTTGCCCAGTAGGTATCTTCATATCAACATGATTGGCAAATTTAAGTAATTATCATTTTTGCTATAGAGAAATAAGATAAATCATGCGAATACGATGAAAACATGCGAATAAAGTCAAAATAACAAGATACGATCAAACTTGAAATATGAGAATATGATTTGATCAAGTATATAACAAGAATGAAATTTTGGCCTTTTCAAGAATGTAACAAGAATGTACTTTTCATAACCATGAGGGTTATGCACTAAAATGTCATGTAACAAGCAAGAATGTACTCTTCACTTAGTAACAAGTACTTCGTGAATTTATGTGGATCACCCCGCAGATATTTCACTTATTTATAGAGAAAGTACTCCCAATGCAATGTGACGCCAGTAGCATCATACCCCATGGTTTACAGTCTATTTCCGACAATCAGCCGAGGGGGCTAGCATAGAGCCCTTGAACACAATCAGTGCTCGAACTACATCTTCAAGTATAAATCAAGCTACTTCCACATTTATAACAATAATATGGCCAATAATGTACAATTTCAACTATAGTTCCATGATAAGGTAACCAAAAATAAGAATGCTTCTATTGAGAAATAGAGATTTCAATAAATGCATTTAATAACTAGGTTATGCCATGGAAATAAATCGGTAACAAAACGGTACATTCCTTTTTCTCTCAAAATTACTTAGGTATCTTTGGAATAATGTGACAGGTTCTAGATAATCATTTGGACCATCTAGTAACATAGAAAAATCAACCCTTGAGTCAAACCCCGAGTCAATCAAACTCATGACATTAGCGGTCGTTTATCGGACTGTTTCTTGATCATGGCGGTCTAGTTCAGGACCGTTAACTAATTCAATTCGATATTTTGAAAACAGGACATCTGGAGTCTTTAGCGGTCTAGTGGAGAACCGTTTAGGATCTGTTAGCGGTCTAGTGAATGGCCACTGGCAGACTCTGGCAGTCAACCAGACGGCTGCTAAGGGTCCAGAATATAAAACTCCGATATAAGTGCTTTCTAGATAATTGGGCTTTAATGGTACAACCAGCTCGGCGTCCTAGTGGGAATCCCAGGCTCATAGAGTCTTACGGAGGCCTTGAAACAAGATTTCCTACTCCGTTGGAAGGAATATCCAAAGGAGAGGTCATCATGTCCAAGATTGTGTTCCTAATGTGCAAAAAGTGTAACTAATGACAACATACCGGGATATGTGCCATGTACTTAAGAAATGACTCTTAGAAGAGAGAGAAAATCATGATAAAATAGTGATCAAGTTAAATCATGAATCCTCTACTTAAAACATGTATTTAATTACAAGAGTATATTGTTTTGGTCATAAATCAACATAAGTTAAAAATACTACCAATGTGCACAAAACATGAAATCTATTATGATGAACCAGAAATTTAACCAAGTATAGGAAAACAGTACTTAAAATAGGAATAAAACTTAGTTAACTAGGCTTATTATATCATAACTATAGTTAATTCTAAAATATGGTTCGGATTAACAATATTACAAAATCAGAAATAGAAAATGATCTAATATAGGACCGTCAATCTTTGGCGAACGGTCTATCGTACGACCGCTAGATGTCCCTGGCGGTCGATAGGAAGACCGTTTCTTCCTGTGTAAACCTGAGTTCAAAAGATAATAAGACTAAATACTAAACTAATGCATATCATGCATGGAAATCAACATATTTAAACTTTCTATGGCATGATAGAACAAGGATTGGCCAACAATATGCATAGGTTCATGTAATTAACAAGAAATTTCCTTTTATTCTCATTAAGGCTAGTTCATGCATGAAGACTTAACTAGATGCATAGTCCTAGTAAAACTTGAAATTCACGGTGTACAATGCATGAAATCAATTGAAACAAGAGGACTTTTATTCTTGACAAAATGTTTAAGCCATCCATGAGATAACCTACCTCTGTCTTAGGCTTTAATCTTCGAATTTAAGGCTGCAAGTCAACCCTAGTTCTCTGCTCGTCCTGAACTAGATCAGCAACTTCACGTCCTTCTATCTCTTGATTCCCTTGCCCTAATGACTTGAAATTTTGAGGGTAGATAGAAGATATGAAGGTTAAGAGAAAGTTCTAAAGACAACTTTACTAAATACCTCGTTTAGGGCTTTGAATTCCTTGATCAATCTAGGTCGGATGCACTATTCCCTGAGTTACTTGTGTAGAATCAGCAACATTGGAGACTTCTATCTTCCTGTAAGCTTGATCTCCTAGAACAAAACTCGAAGGTAGTTAGTTCTAACTATAATAAATAAATTCCTAGAAGAAACTTACCTCTAATTCATCCTCCTTACCCGAGTTCCACGCGTGCCAAAAGCAAGGGTCGCACACGTCATATCTGAGATCTATTTATGGGGTTAGCTAGGGTTTTGAGGATTAGAACGATCTTAGAGTCCCAATTAGACTTTCAATTCGATCTACAATCCTTCTAGACTTATCTAATTAGCCGACATGGTCGATCCTATATGATTTAGACATGAAAAATCTAACATTTTCACGTTTTCCTTCTCTCACAGAACTGCAGTGCCTTAGCGGTCTAGGACTGGACCGCCAATCGTCCCTTAGCGGTCTCGCGATAGACCGTTTTCACTATTAGGCTCCGAATTTGAAATACATCAAACTCTTTTTATATTATCCCCAATATTATCCTTTTATTTATATCCCAAGGAGTGATTATCTCCTTAATTCTGTGATTACACCTATTTGTAGCTTCTAGAATATAGGCTAAAGTCCAAAACAACCTTGTGGGCCTATTTGGGTTTATTATATGGGCCTAAATAATTGGATTTTGATTAAACAAAATTCATTTATAGCCTATTAAATGCTTTATAATTACTTTTTAAATCTGAAAAATTCTTAGAAATATTCTCGGGTGTTACAAAAGGTGTGGTAAGACTGGAATGCTCAATTAAAAATTATAAAAGATCAATGGAGAATATGGTTGACTCTGAGGTCTTTTTAGTAAACTAAAACTGTTTTAAGTTCAATATAAAATTGATTTTTAATCAGTTTTGGCAAATGAAAATGGCTAGTAAGATTAATGATTTCTCTGATTGGGCAGTGTCCTTGATAAAACTATTTTATTTCCATTGATTTTGCTTCATAGGATAATTTGTGAAGATTCATACTATAAGATATAATCCCATATGCTGAAAATCACATAAATGCGTAGAAAGGTATTTGCTTTAAAGTAAAGGGTATTCTGGGTATTAACTGTTGAAATTGGTAAAGTCGGAAGTATCTCATATCAAATACTCAACCCTACTTACTTTGTCTAACATACCCTCCTCATTCAAGTCGAAGCTCTTTCCCTCATTCACAGTTCCTTCGCTCGGGCTATCTTGTTCCAGAGGGATTCCGTTCCAGACTGCAAGCTTGGCCTCTCCGTTCTTTTCCCTCTCTTACTTGTTCTACCACTCTCCGTCTTCCACTCTTCACCACCTCTACCATGTCGTCTCCGGCCGCCGAGAGCAAAGGGAAGAGGAAGGCAATGGAGGAGCCGCAGCCAGAGGAAACTGTGTTAGCAAGAGGTGCAGAGGACCCACAAGAGGATAAAAGAAAAGGTAGAGGGGACGTCCTCCAAGCGACACCGGACACTCGCTGCAGAAACCACTCACGAAGAATCTGAAAAAAAAGGTATTCCCGCTAGGTCTTCAATGCAAGCTGAGATAATTTTGGAAGCCGGCAAGATTATGTTCCACGGTATGTGGACTTCGATGACCAATCTATGCTTTCAAAATTTCCTGAACTGTTGGAGTTGTTTAGATTTAAAAAATGAAAGAAATTTCTGGGTAAACATAGAGTTTATTACCCTAGACTAGTTGCATAGTTCTACAATAATCTGAAATATGATCCAAAAAAGTCAAAAATTTTGACTCTTGTTAAGGGGACTAAGATTGAAATATCTAGGCAATTTCTTCACAAAATCTTTAGAATTCTAGAAGATGGGGAAGTCGAAGGAGAATTTATGTAAAATCTTCATGATGCCTACTCCATTATCACATATTTGCCTAGTAATCTCAAAGATAAAAGCCAACTAAATTGGCTCAGTTCAATGCAAATAAGTTTTTCCCTCAAAAGACGTTATTACACCACATTCTTACCACTATGATAACCCTACAAGTTGGAGGAAGAGGGAGACTAACTGAGTCTCAGAGATTCATTCTCTTCTGTTTGCTAAAAAGGATCAGGATTTGTTTATCAGAGATAATTATTCAGATTATGGGTACCTGCAAAGAGTCCAGGAGAAACTTACCCTATGCAGCCCACTTGACTGCCGTTTTCAAGAAAGTCGACATTTCTTTAGAGAATGAGACTTCAAAGGAAATACCCAAAGTAAATGTCTACAATATGGACTTCATCAATAAATTCATGAAGTTGAAGCCACCTTCGGTCAGTCAAGTAAACGGACAAGCTGAAAAAGACGTCCCAATAGTGACAAAGAGTCAGCTTCAAGCTGAAGAACAAACAGAACAACAGCCAGCAGATGTACAAGGTATCATTGCTGAACAGTCCCTGCAGCCATAAGGTGAAGGTCAGTCAGAACAGCTTCATATGAAAGTATATTGTAAGGGGGAGGATCAGCCTTCAACAGATGAACAGGTACCTGAACAGCAGGTATATGATGTTGATGAATGAGAGGTAGTTGATGAAGAAGTTCATGAAGGGCATGAAATGGAAGTAGAGACAGGAGAAGTTCCTGTAGTGCAGCAACATAGAAATTTACAGTTGGAACAAGAAATTCATGAACTGAACTTAACTGATGAGCAAATAATGCAACAACTAGATCAGCACATTGATGAGCTTTATGATCATTTTGGACAGCAGCCTCAGCAACAAGGAGTAGCTGATCAACCTGAACAGAGAATTGAACAACAAAGAGAGAGAGACCTTCAGGAAGAGCAAAGAATGCAAGAAGTTCTGGAAGAGCAACCCCAGGAAGTCCAAGAAGCTGAGGTAATAGCTTCACAGGAACAATTTCTAGGCCCTGCTCCCTTCTATGGACCTCATCAAGGACCTATAACTTTATTTGGAATACAGCCACCTTACTCTCCTGAAGAACCATTCATACCTCCAGAATTTCAAGAATCTAGCTCTGCTGGACCAAGCTCAGGACCACAGATTACGAAAATGTTTACCACATTGGTAAACTTCATCATGAATCAAGGAAGAACAATGAATGCACAGTTCATGCACCTACATTCAGCAATTCAGAGACTTGATGCCAGAATGCTTCATGTGGAACAAACTATAGACAGTCACTGGATAAAATTTGTATATGATAAGCAGAAGTCAGATATGAAATTGCATGGTGTTTTGGACTCCTTGCTGGTAGTATGTCAGAAGGCAGAAGAAATTTTGGGTAAACTGCAAGATACTCAGAATACATCCTTTATAAAACTTACTCATACTCTTGTCCATTCCTATGGCATCAAGATAGAATTAGAACATGTGAAACTTCAGGTGACTCTGCTCAGACAAGAACAGGAGGCTCTGACTAAGAGAATTAATGATATTTCTGGTGAAGTACATGGAAGTGTTATACAACTTGAAAGCACACATGAGAAACTGAATGTAGTTCTTGCACAAGTTCAGATGATAGCTAGCAGTTTCAAAAATGTTACTACTGAACATGCCACAAGTTCTTCCACATTTATGGCTAATATTCACAACCAGCAGACCTCCCAAGTAGAAAACATGTGCAGCATGATGTAGAACTGGTTTGTAGACATGACATCTAATGTCAAAGAGCTTAATACCCTAGTAAAGCAAAATGACCAGAAAGTGATGGCTAAATTTGCAGCCCTTGTAACTAAAGTAGATATAATACCATTTCCACGGGCAATACCTTTGCGAGGCAGTTCTAGTAGCACACCACCCAGAGGAAGGGGAAACTCAAGAGGTACCAGTTCCAGCCGAACAAGCCTTGCCGATACCTAAGAGTCCTCCTATTTTTTTTGATAATGACAAAGGGGGAGAATTTTTTTTATGGTCATGTATGACAGTTCATGGACTGGGGTGGGGGAGAGATGTGATGACATGTTTCTGGTGTTTAGATATTGGTGCTTCTGATATAAAAATGCTCTGAATGAATTGGTGTTTCTGATGTAAAAATGCTCTAAATGAATTGGTGTTTCTGATGTAAAAATGCTCTGAATGAATTGGTGTTTCTGATGTAAAAATGCTCAGAATGAGAATATTTTGTAATGAGATACTCACTCAAACATCAGTTTGTCCTTTCTTACTGTGCACAAAAATGTTTGTACTACATATTGCATACATATTTGTTTTATATGTTGCTCTTGCCATGCATGTCAGTCAATGAATTCTGTGAATGTCATTAAAAACTTGTGATCACACTTGATTGAGTGCTTAGAATTGAATGAGTGTGTGTAAAATGGTTGGTTGATTCATTACCTTTTTAATCATACATGACTCATAGTTGTCATCATCAAAAAGGGGGAGATTGTTGGAACCCTGGTTTTGATAATGACCATCTATGAATCATGTTAAGACTGAAATGAATAAACACTTCACTCAAATCTGTTGTGTATCTTAGTATCAGAACACAGGTTGTTGCATAATCATTCAAGAGCACATTAAGATCTGTGCATATTTGTGTCAGACAGTATTTAAGGACGATGCATTTTCTGTTTTGTGCATATTGAGGTCGAAGCACATTTTGTCTCATGTCATATGAAGTCGGTGCATACTTGAGCTCAATGCATAATAGATCGATGCATATCTCGCTACTAGGTGCAAGCATGTTCTTGGTCCGAGCACATTGTTGGTCTGAGCATATGTAGTACAAAGGTCTGTGCACATATGATTGTTAGGTCGGTGCACGTTTAGCATATTGCATTAAGGTTGATGCACCTTTTTAGCTAGCACATGTAAGGTCAGTGCATATGCATGCATATAGAAAAATAAGGTCGGTGCACGTTCCTGTAGTGTCCTAATAAGGTCTATGCATTCTTTGTTTTTCTGCACATATAGTCGATGCACATCCTATGTGAATGCACACAAGGTCGGTGCATGTTTTGATCTTATATACATAAGGTCGGTGCAGGTTTTGCCTCATGCATGTAAAAGTCGGTGCAGGTTTTGCCTCGTTCATGTAAAGGTCGGTGCATATCCTTCATTAGGTAGAACAAAGTCAGTGCATACTCTTCATTAGGCAGAACAAGGTCGGTGCATACAATATGGCAAGTCTGTGCACATATGCATTGTGCATATAACAAGTCGGTGCATCCTTGCCTTGCGTAATATGAGGTCAGTGCATGTTTCACATTTAACACATGTAGGTCAGTGCATGTTTTGCATAGAACTCTCATAGGTCAGTGCATGCTTTGCATATAGCACATATAGGTCCGTGCACACCTTTGCGTGACAGCACTTAAGTCAGTGCATGTTTTCAAGTTAGTGCAAATGATAGATCAGGTTGTTCTTAGTTTTACCTAAGCGTGAATTCTGATCTGCCAACTCTAATTGGCAAGATTAATGAAATTATCAGATCTCTGAGATAAGCATAACTTCAAGTGAGGCACGTGTTCCAAGTCTCTATGATTGAAGCACGTGATCTGAGAGCTCTTGCTCTTAGCCATGTGTCCTTATCTCACCAACCAAGTCTAACACGTGGTTTCTAGAAGTGCGCTCCAGTTGGAGTCTCTGGGCAGGAAACTTGATTTCCACGCGCCCCTCTTTCACGAGCTTTAAATAGAAGACCGGGTCGGGCTTCCAAGTGATGATGGAATTTTGAAGAAGAAAAGAGAGGAAGAAGGGTGAACCAGAAAAGAAAAGGTGTGAGAGCATGTTCTAAAAAGAAACAAAGTACCGTATTTCTAAGAGAGAAAAGTGAGATAGAAAGAGAAAGAGAAGAAGAAGAAGAGGGAGATCATGAGATCAAGAGAAGATTCTGAAGATCTGTTCAATTGGTCCTTAGATCATATCCAAACCAGTTTGCTCCTGCGTGAGCATTTCGATTTACCTTCACTATCAACTTTCCGATGCTGAACTTTTTGGTTTCCTATTTTCATTTTTCATACTTCTTTTAAGATGTGTATCAGCGGTGGCTAGGCTGTAAGGCCCAGCGGATCAAGCTGTTAGTCAGCAGTGGTGAAGCTATATTGCCTAGCAGTCAAGCTGTTAGTCAGTAGTTAAGCAAGCTGTGAAGCTCAGCTGTTGTTGGCAAGCTGTGAGGCCCAGCCGTTCAAGCTGTTTGACAGCGGAATCCACACTCTGGTTAGAGTGTGGGGTGGATGTAGGTCCTGAGGACTGAACCACCTAAAAACATCTTGTGTACTGTGGTTTGCTTGCTAATTCTTCAACTATTACATGTATGCTAGGCTCGTTTCTATCTACGGTTCTGACTGAAAGGATTTAGTGTACACGCATACTTGATTTGGTTTCGTCAATAGTATAGACTTGCTTGGGAGTCTACCTTTTGTAGTTCATCTGTTTGATTAAGTGCATCATTGGTTTTCATATTCAATAGAGCTTAATTGCTTTTAATTCCGCATAAGTTTAAAGTCTTTAGTTTAAGTTTTAAATTGATCAAGTTTTTAGAAGGGGATTCATTCACCCCCCCTCTGAATCCTTGTTGTACCATTGTCATCCCAACAAAAGGCACCCTAGACTTTTAATCTGTCAACCTGGGCTCAATTCTGTCGACCATTATCTGACTCTGCTAACCAATCTATTTTGCAGTGGTCGACCGATCAAATGGAAAGGTCGACCGAAAACAGTTACACTCGAAGCCGTGTCTGCTCCAGGCAGCCCAATACACGTGTGTGCAGCCTTTAGGCATCCTCCCAATGATTGTCTCATCCTTTTACACATGCCAGGAACGAGGACAAAGGAATAGAAGCTTCCATAAGGGTATATATAAGCATTTATGGCATCTTTTGCAAAGGTGGGTGAGAAAAATCGAGTCTAGCCGCCAAGAGCGAAAGGAGGTTTTGTGTGGAAGCTCTGGTCCGTCTCCAGCTCAAGAAGGCTTCGTCCCAGTGTGGTATCTTTGTCCATATCCCAGAGGTGGAACAAGGTTTACTTTGAAGAGTTACTGCTATAGAGTGAAGAGTGTAGAACTCTCTGTTCGACAAGGCTGTTCAACTGAGTTTTGACAGGGGGAGCTCTTATTGAGTCTAATCTTTGTTTTCCAGTGTTAGATGTATTGAGTGTGCTTTATTCCATATTTTATATTGAACTTTGAGAGTCTGTGTGCAAAGGGATCGAGATTTTCCTTGGTTGTGTGTGCTCTGAGATCAGATATCTCAGTGTGTTTGTATGGTGCTACGATTATGCAGTGCATGTGTGTGTGTGTGCTGCCTCTATTGTGTGTGTTGATCTGCTTCAAGGTAGATTTTTAATCCTCACTGAGGTGAGGGGTGGATGTACGGAGCCCGGTTGTGGTCCCGAACCACATAAAAAACTCTGTGCCCCTTGTGGTTTACCTTGTGTGACTTGCATTGCAGTTGTTTGTGCATATTGTGACTCATTCGAGTGTGATCGATAAGAATTAAGGGCATTGCTTGAGTTCTGGTTATAGCTTGCTCCTCTAAAATTGTACTCAAAATTAGTTTCGTGTGTACGAAAGATTTTCTGGCCAATCAATTCAGCCCCCCCTTCTTGCTTGACATTTGCCTAGGACAACAAGTGGTATCAAAGACTGGTCTCTGTTCAGTTCAGACTTCACAGTATGTGAGTAAGTTCCTAAGCTAATGGCAAGCAAAGGGTTGTTGCCTGAAGGCCATTCTATTCATAGGCCACTGTTGGGTTCGGTGCACTCCCCTCTTTATCTTTGATAATGGTTTTGATGATTACAATATATTGTGTGGTTTGCATATGAATAAAAGTGAAAATATTGTGTATGAGTATTATGAAAAATACTCATTGATCATTTTGTGTTATGGAGCTTACTGTTGATATCTTGTTTTGTAGGTTTGGATGCTTGGACTTGTGTGGTCTGAAGAGTCGACCTCACCCACTCTGGGAGTCGACCTGTTCTTCATATTCCTTCACATGCAATCATGCATCGACCTATGTTTGATATGCTTAGACCTATGCTTCATGTGCATAGACCTCACCATGGCTCTCTCTCAATGCACTTCATTCTAAGGGTTTATCACGCATATTCTTCATGGGCTTTCTGGTTTCTGTCCATGTGTTATGAGCTTGAATGTTGACATATTTAATTTATGTGAATCATGGTAAAATAGAGTCACATATCTTTCTATTCAGTGGATTTAATACCTCTCTTGATGTGTGTGTGCTTTAAGCACTTTCTGCACTGATTTTCCAAGGCTCATATGTTGCCAAGGTGTTTTCATCAACTTTGGTAACTAGGCTGCATGATGCTCTAATCTGGCCTTTTAGTCATTATATTTGGTGCTAAAAAGGGTGAATACAAAGTCGACTCCTGACGGGCTAAAAGTCGACTTTTAATGTTCTGGTTCTTTCAAATGCTTTGCAATGGATGGCTATCAATGAACCGAGTCTGATTTTGCTAAACTATTTTTGAACTGAACTCTGAATGGGTTTGGACTGAAGTGAAGATTCTTGATCTGAACTTAATTCACTTATATGCATGGCTGCAATTCTAAACTTTGATTTGCAGATTGATGAAGAAATTACATGTGAAGATCAATCATGATATTAGCTTCATCATATACATTGGCTTAACGCTGTCACGGGTATTTTGAGGAAGTATATGGATCAAATTGTGTATGCATGCTCCTTGCTGAAATTAGATTTAATGAGTTTTAACCATTCATATGTCAATTGATGTTTGGGATTGAATGAATTTCATGTAAAGCAAACATGTCTTGTTGACTGAATTTTGCTTGAAGGTTTTTCAGATTTCTTTGGAATGCCTTTAAATGTTTTGGACTGAATTTGCTATTACAAATGGTTATGTTGTATTCAATTCAGAATTGGATTGTGTGAGTCTAATTGATATGTGAGGGTTGTGAAGCTTCAGTTTGACATGGGCTGAATCTATGTATGGTTTGATTTGTACTGGAAATAGCTCCTTCATGTATGAAGCTATACTCTTGCTGCATTGGATTAAGATTAACGTGACTGAATTATCTATGGCTAGTGCAGGCTGGAAGATTTATGTGAAGTACAAATTGCAAGACCTCTATAGTTGCTGTGATCAAAATCTGAACTTGGCATTCATAGTTGGCTTGCTTGAATCATTATTGAAATCTGAACTTATGAGGATATAATGAACAGGTTCCACTTTGCCAACAATTCTTTGGAGTCAATGGTAAGCTTCAACTCATGTTTACAATCCCTTGGATCTATGGTAAGTAGACATGGTTGAATGGATTTCCATGTGCCTAAATTGGGGTTGATTCATTAGTCATGCTTTCAATTGATTTCATTTGCTAGTTGAGGACTTAATGGCTTGAAATTCAATTACTTGTCACTTTCATTGGCTTGTGATGGTATGCGGCTTAATTCATGCCAATACCATGTTTCAATACATGGTTATTTTTTTAATGTTTGGAAGAGGATTTATAGGGTTTCATTTGAGTTTTATTGAGTTTTCAATTTTGTCAGTAAAAGTGTCGACTCTAGGAGTCGACACTTATTTCAGTAGGTTTTGTCTGCGTTGATTTCTGATATGTTGACAAAAAGTGTCGACTCTGTGAGTCAACACTTTTGTCCTGTGAGTTGATTTTTATCATCTGGCAACTCGACAAAAAGTGTCGACTGTAAGAGTCGACACTTTTGTCCTGGATGCTGTTTTGTGTTCAGGACAAAACACCTTGACAAAAGTGTCGACTCTTAGAGTTGACACTTTGTCTGGTTCGTCGGGAATGGGTTTTACGAATCAGTTTCGAGACCCACTTTCTAAGACCCGATTGGCTTGCTATTTTACCCCAATGACCTTAGGGTTTCTATGCATGTTTGGGTGTTGTTTTTAGAGGGTTTTGCATGTGCCTTAGTGTCTTTTAATCCCTCATATGAGTTGATATATATGTTGCTACGATTTTCAGGCTTGGACGAGAAGTAAGAAGAGAGCAAGAGGGTTTGGCAGCAAGGTTGAGAGGGAGAACGTTTTCTGAGGGTTTCAACATTTTGAGGCAAGGCCTCGTGCCGTCGTGCGTGTATTGCTGCGGAAGTAGCGTGCGTGTTGTTGGGGTTCGTCCCCGTGTTGCTACGAAAGTAGCGTGTAGTGAAGCCTCACCCGGTTGGGTGAGGGGTGGACGTAGGGAGCCCGTCGTGGTCCCGAACCACCTTAAAATCCCTGTGTCTTGTGTGATTGCATGTGTGATTATCATTTCTTCTATCTCCGTTCACAGGTACATTATATAGGTTTTTAATTCACTGCTACCTCCGTAATCTGTGTTGAAAATTTTTTTCTTGTTAGTCGCATTGTTATTACGAGTGAGATCGGAAAGCTTGAGAGAACGTTTTAAATCTCACTTAAGTTTTGGCTATTAACATTGTTAATCTTAATTCCACTGTGTTTAGTTAAGAAAGTTTTTAAAATCCGCCATCTCGGCAAGGGGACAATTCAACCCCCCTTCTTGTCTGCCATCTCACTCGACCAAGAATTGGTATCAGAGCCTAGTCTCTGATTTTGTAGCGGACCTCACGGTCTAGGAGAAAAGATTGTTTCATGATGGCTAGTGTAACTGTGCTTCCTGTCTTTGATGGTTTTGATTATGCTCTATGGCTTGGAAAATTCTATGTGTGGATTACTAATACTAATCCGAAGCTTAAGAATCTAATCACTCATGGTCCTCATAGTGTTCCTAAAAATGAGTCAAAATGGACCAATGAGGATAAGAAAAAGAATTCTGACAATTTGTTTGTCTTGAATGCGCTTAAGGCTGTTGTGGACTCTAATCGATTCACTTTTTCCTCATAGTGTTCCTAAAAATGAGTCAAAATGGACCAATGAGGATAAGAAAAAGAATTCTGACAATTTGTTTGTCTTGAATGCGCTTAAGGCTGTTGTGGACTCTAATCGATTCACTTTTTTCTCATCTTGTAGGTCAGCTAAAGAAATATGGGATGGGCTAAGCGAAGCCCAAGAGGAAAGTCGGAATAGCAGCTGCCTAGTGGCAAACGATGAATTTGAGCATCAAAGCGAGGAGAATTCAAAGGTATACTCTGACTCTGATGAAGAAGATGAGCTTAGCTATGATGAGTTGGTTAATGCTTATGATGAGTTGTTTGATAGATATAGAACCATGAAATCTGAAAATAAGAAATTGAAGAAGAAAATTGAAACCACTCATGCTGATGATTTCTCTTGTGAGAAATGCTCTGAACTTAGGAATTTGAATGAAAATCTATTGCATGATGTTGATGTGCACAAAGATACTATTTCAATTCTGAAAATTGAAAATGAAACTTTGATGGGTAAAATTTCAGAATTTGAAATCATTGAAAGACAAACCAGAGGTAAATTGAATTGTTCAGAGAGTGATCAGTTTTTACTTGATGAACTTGTTCAAAATGCAAAGCTTGCTGAAGAAATTGAGAGATTAAAGAATCAAAACAATTTGTTGACGGATAAACTTAATACCCTTGAAAAGGGAAAATGCATGTCTATTGATCAATCTGAAAGTATGCATGTATTGTTGTATGAAATCGAGAGTTACAAAGCTATCAATGTCCTATTGAACGAAAAAGTAACTTCATGTGAAAAAGAGATTGTTGATTATGAAGTGAATATTTTGTCATTGCAAAATGAAATCAAGAATGTGAATGAGTCATTTTCCATTTGTGATAAAGAAAATTGAAAATTGAAAAATGTTGTTGACTATTCTTGTGTGTATGAAAAACTTCCATCCAACAAATATGAACATGCCTCAAGAAAAAGAAGGAATGTCTCATGTTACTATTGTGGTAGATTTGGCCATGATATGTGATGCGGGACGGACACGGGGACCGACTCTAAGTGATATGGACCTCGGACTCTAAATGCACACACGACTAGCAACATACGATGGGAGAGACATTAGGCCCAACACTAAGAGCTCCTATGGGCTATACGTCGCTAACAGAAATGCAAGCTCACTCGTCGTCCCAAGTGAGGGAAACGCGGATCGTGCGCGGTTGAGAAACCGGCAGAATTAAGGGTAGTCCGACTCACTTCCGTGCTCGGATCGAGCCACAGGACGGGTCACTTTCTCGCTCACAGCGGTGACATGGACTCACGGGCTAGAATCCTACACTCTCATAGCGGCATATGACCATATACTAGCTAAGCAAAGTAATGCCGAGAAGTTACGATCGTACCTCCACCCACCCGGCGTGGGGAAGACAACCCCGGCCAAAACTAGACTCCCGGTTAACAAAGTTTTACTGTGGTACAACAATTTGACCCACTCCACGTAGGGAGGTAAAAGGTCACATGTGGGGCCCGGGAGTCACGCGAATTGGGTTGACGGGCAACATCTTGATGTCCCCCCGGCAGTGCCGAATCCACGTTTTCATGCTGTCCGGATGGTGCGATCTACGGGTTCATGGGGCCCACGGACCGCTCTGTCCTCCGGGTCTGATGGGGTGGGTCCCGCTGTGATGGAGACCCCTGGTGGCACGCCTCCCTGGAAGGCGGTCGAGCGGGAATGCCGGTCGGAGGCCGATCGGCTCCGATCTCCATGCTTTGGAGTTGCTGCCCACGGACTGGTTGCTTCTGTTTTCAGGCGCGTGATCCGACGAGATCGGTTGCTATGATCACTCCCGACGTCGGATCAACGCACAAGAGGTATCGTTGGAAAGCTATCTCAAAGACCTTTGACTCTGTGGGACTCAGAAAATTTTACCGACGCTGTGCTTCTATTGGGCGATTTTAGAGCCAGCCTGCTCTCAGTTTCAGATCTGACTGGACAGAAACTGAATTCCCTGAGAGTTGGCGTTGACCGCTGGGTAACCTTCCGATTCAGATCTTGAACCCTTTATGAAAGTTTTAGAGGGGAGGGAGAGGAAAATGGCAATAATTCTTATGACTGATTTGTTGGAGGTTTAGGTAGGGAAACGTATTTTATACTGGTAGGTGGTCGGATCTGGGCAGGGGCAGATAGAACTGAAATGGATCTGAAAGTGATTTTTAGAAAATAGGTGTAGGCCTTTTGAAATTCCATGAAAATTCGTGGGTGGAGGGGATGGTGGGTAGAACCTCCAATAATGTAGGGGGTTCCATAAAAAATCAAAAGGTGGGTCGGAGATGGGAAGATCAGGGTTGCTGTCACAGTAGATAGAAACCTGGCAGATCTGGAAGGAAAAGATGGACGAAAATGGAAAATTGGAAATAGGAATCTAAAGGCCAAACAAATTTTATGGAACGTGGGTTGGATCCCTAGAACTCACCCTGAAATTTTGGCACTAAGAAGATCTCGGATCTGGAGTTAAAATTCATGGAAGGGGCTGCTGTTGGATGAAGACAGAACTTCGATAAGTTGACGGTGGCGGTGCGACGGCGGCTAGGTGGCGACGGCGGCGATAGATCTGAGCTTTCCACTCAGAAGGGACTTGAAGGAGAGGCTTCACACCTCTGGAAGCAACCTTCACAGCTGCAAAAAGGGGGAGGAGAGAGGAGGAGGGCGCACCAAGCTTGGAGGCTCCAACAAAATTCTGAATTTTTATGGCATTAATTGTGTAAGAAATGAAAATTACAACTCTTTATATGACTTGACCTCCCATGGCAAATGACCTTCCATGCCCTCAGATCTAGGGTTGATGAGGGCATCTTGGGAAAGCTAGGAAAATGTTTCTCCCATGTGGTCAAAGAGAAGAAAAGAAAGAAAATAAAATAAAACAACTAGCCTAATACTTCCAATAGAGGGGGCGCCCCCTTCATGGGCCTCTCTTGGGCCTAGTTGGTCCAAGGCCATCAAAGGCCATCCACAAGCCCATTCTACTCCAACCTAGGTGGTCCATGAGAAGGGGAGGCCCATTTGGGCCTTAAGTGGCTTAAGAACCCAATATGAAGCTTAATGAAACCTCATAGCCCAATATGGCAATCACCCCTTAATAGACTCTAAAGGGCTTAACCCAAATGGCTTATTAAGAGCCTTACAATGAGCCCAAAATGAAAAACCCAAATAAAACACATATTACAAGCCCAAATACAATGTAAACAAGTGCTAAAACAATGCAAGTAAATGCTAAAAGTGTCCAAGACTCAAGGCGGAGATTCCAGCCTATCTCCGAGCCAAAGAGAAGCTGATGTAGCTCGAGTGGTGCTCCGCGTATGGTACCGACGGCTCGCCGGTTCGTGCTTCTTGCTCGCTCTGGTGTTCGCACCAATTCTCCCCGTATGGGAGAAACTCGACCCTGTCGAGTAAGGGTCTGCATCCCTCTGGTAGCGCTCCAGTAGATCCGGATCTATCCGCTGCAACTCTCCACGGGTGATCCAAGTATCCTCGGTGGCGGGTCACCCTCTCCAACGCACTAGGTAGCGCGAGTAAGATCCACTCCTGGTAACTGTCACCTGCTCATCCAGTATATGATCGATATGCTCTCGCTGTTGTGAAAATGTGGCTGGTGGTGGACACTCAGGTGTGGGATCACTCACAATGGAAGGAGATGGCTCAAAAGGCTCACTAGGGATCACCGCTGGGTCCCTATATGCAACTAGATCTGACACATTAAAAGTTGAGCTTATACCATATTCCTCGGGCAAGTCCAAAACATACGCATTGGATCCAACACGTTTCAACACTCTAAATGGACCGGCTCCGCGAGCTTGCAATTTCTTTACGGTTCTAGAGGGAAACCGTTCAAGTCTTACCCTGATCATGACATATTCACCCTCTTGGAACTCACGGTGGTGTCGATGGGCATCAGCTAACTCCTTATACCGTGCATTGCTGGCCTCAATGTGACGATGGATGTCGTCATGCAAACTCCTAACATGCCTAGCAAACGACTCGGTAGACTCCGACACTCGTGCATGGATGGGCATGGGAACAAGATCCACTGGCTTCCTAGGCCTACGACCTGTGATAATCTCTAATGGACTCATACCGGTAGATCTGTTAACCGAATCATTATATGTAAATTCTACCAATGGTAATATGAGATCCCAATCCCCTAGACGATCCCTGACAAGACACCTCAAAAGGTCACCCAGACTCCTATTGACCACCTCGGTCTGACCATCTGTCTAGGGATGATATACAGTGGAAAACTTGAGGTGAGTACCCAACATATGCCACAGTGTCTTCCAAAAATAACTAGTGAATCTAACATCACGGTCAGACACTACGGTACGAGGCAACCCAAACTTGCACACCACATGAGTAAGGAATAGGCGGGCTACCCTAGAAGCATCTGAAGTCTTTGAGCTGGGAATAAAAGGGCCATCTTCGAGAATCGGTCAACAACCACATAGACCGAATCATGCTTCCTGGAGGTAAGTGGCAATCCCAAAACAAAGTCCATGCTAACATCATGCCACGGAGCATCAGGCACGGGAAGAGGTGTATAAAGGCCCGAGCTTTGCTTCTTCATTTTGGCTGTAGCACATGTACGTCACTGAGCCACAATATGAGCAACATCACGCTTCAAGCTCGGCCAATAAAATCTATGCTCAATAGCCTCGATAGTCTTGTTCCGACCAAAGTGGCCGGCTAGACCTCCCGCATGTAGCTCCCAGACTAAGAAGTCTCGAACCGAAGTTCGGGGAACACAAGGCCTGCCTCCTGGAAAGAGGTAACCCTCCTGAAGCACATAATCATCAAGGTCTCTCGAGGATCCGGCCTGGAGAGTGGTATAAATCTGACCGAAGTCAGTACAGTCAACATAGGCCTCTCTCATCTTCTCTAACCCTATGACCTAGGCACTCATTATGGTAAGCAAACACGCTCGCCAACTCAAGGCATCGGCCTGTTGGGTTCGGTGCTATGTATTCAGAGGGGGGGGTGAATGAATATGTCCTTGAAAAACTTTCGCTCAATTAAAATCTAATGCTCACTAGACAGATTTAGACAAATGAAACAAGCTGATCAAATATTCTGTTCAACCAGTAAGCAAACACTTGGAGCGCCCCTATGCAAACATCTAGCGGAAGCAAAGACAGATAAATCAAACCACAATGCAATAGGAGTTTTTAGGTGGTTCGGTCCTCCAGACCTACGTCCACCCCACACTCAAAACCCGAGTGTGGCTTACTACTGCGCAACACAGCTTGCGTCCGCTGGGCATCACAGCTTGCCTACAACTGCTGGGCCTCACAGCTTGCCATCCCGCTGAGCATCATAGCTTGCTGTCCAGAGGAGTCCACCTCTGCAACGCTGAGCATCACAGCTTGCTGTCCAGTGGAATCCACCACTGCAACTGCTGACTAACAGCTTGAAGAAAGGTATAAGAAGAAAACAAAAGATGGAACAAAACAGCAACAGAAAGCTGTAAATGAAGAACAAGAAATATAGCTCTCGAAGGAGCAGTTCTGGCTTGGATTTGATCCAAATGCCAGACAACCACAATCTCTCTCTCTCTCTCAACTCGAGCACTCTATCTCTCTCTTTCTCTTCTTTCTCTTCTGCTCTTATTCTCTTTCTCTTCCTTTTTCTTCTTCTTCTTCTCTTTTGCTGGAACGAGGGGCTCTCTGCTCCTGCTCTTCTGGTTCAACTCACCCAGCTTCGATCTCTCTTCTCTTGATGAAGAAGACTTGTATATATATAGCAGCACCAGCAGCCAAGGCATGTGTTCTCCACATTTCCCGCCCAGGACTTTTGGCCACGTGTCGTCTTCCTGTCAGCCCTTCCAACCTCGGATCACGTGCCCTTCATTAGCCTCCACAAGCAGAGCACCTGTCAGATAGATGAGAACACTTATCAGGTTAAGTATAAACCCTGTACAAACTTTAAGAAAGCAATGCATTGTATAGACTTGCTGTGAAGAGCAGCAATGTGTAGACTTATGAAGCGCAACTGCATGCAATGTATAGAGTTCAATGTAAAGACTTGACGTTATGCAGCCTGGGCAATGTATAGACTTGGCCCAACTAAGAACCCGTCGATGTATAGACTTGGCTGAAGCCAACGCTGAAGCAATGTTCAGACTTTGTTCAACAGCAACGTACAGACTTTATTCAATGTATGGTCTTAGTGTGTGCGAGCATGCTAACATTCAATGTGTAGACTTGGATGAGAACAATGCATGAACATAGTGCATAGACTTAGAAGTCGAAAGGGGCGTCGACTCATCTAATCAGGGGGTCGACCCATTGATGCATGAATGAAATATACTTCCAATGTGTAGACTTCGGACTTGCCATGATGTGTAGACTTGGAGCACAAAAGTCACGATGTATAGACTTCGTGAGACTTTAATGAAGACAGACGATGTATAGACTTCATGACTGAGGCACGATGCGGACTCGTCTAATGTATACACTTGCTCAATGTTCAATCTTCACGAATGATGTACAGACTACCAATGTGTAGACTTTGAGTCTGTAAAGCAAGCGTTGTACAGACTATGCAAGCATGACACTAGGCGATGTATAGACTTACACTATCGGATGTGTAGACTTCATAAGAATGCAGCAGCCAGTGTATAGACTTCATGCAATGCAATGCAGATGAATGTATAGACTTCATGCAATGCAATGCAGACCAATGTACAGACTTTGGCGAAGCAAAGGCTGTACAAACTTCAACCAATAGAAGCACGATGTACAGACTTGAATTCAAGTGATGCACAATGTACAGACTTCATGAAATGATGTATGCAATGCACTGGACAATATATAGACTTCATACATAAAGCTACACGATGTATAGACTTGATGAAATGCATTGAGCACATGAGAAAGTCTGTACAAACTTTATAGTGCTAAGACGATGTACAGACTTCATGCCAAGAAAAACTCTGTACACACTAGATCAAAGCAAAGTAGTTGACTGTATGGACTTCCAGTGTGTAGACATGCCAAAGATAACTAGACGATGTACAGACTTGAACAAGGTAAAGTCTGTACAAACTTGGAAGTTCACAGTGTGTAGACTTTGGCAAGGCAACATCGGTAAAGCAACCACTGTATAGACTTGCTGAACAGAGCGTAGGTAAAAGTCCCAATGTATAGACTTGGAAGTGCAACGTAGGAAAAGATGCCAATGTACAGACTTTGGCAAAGTAGCGATGTACAGACTTGCACAGTTCCAGCTAGAGGATGTATAGACTTTATCCAATAGTCCAATGTACAGACTTTGTCTCGTGAAAGCTACAGTGATGTATAGACTTGGAGGCAAATGAGAAGCCAATGTACAGACTTGCCACCGACCAAAGTATAGACTTGGTGGAAGGCATGCAATGTACAGACTTCACGATGAAGGCATGAACAGTCCGATGTATAGACTTCATGAACGAGACGCTGAAGTCTATATAGACTTTAACACTAAATGAGACGTTGGCTGAAACAATAGGCTGTACAGACTTTAGATGCGTGAGATGCAAGTTGAGACAATGCAATGTACAGACTTCATGCATGCAGACGTTGAACTGCAGAATGTACAGACTTTGCCAACAATCAACAATGCAGTGTATAGACTTGGCCAATGCAGCGTTGTATAGACTTCAAGTCAGAATGCACAATGTGTGGACTTGACCAATGTTCAGACTTTGAATGGGAAGATCAATGTATGGACTTGGAAAACAAAGGGGGCGTCGACCCATCAGAAGGGAGCGTCGACCCACAACTGTCCGGACTATGCATGAGACGGTGAGCCATGTGCAGACTTTGAAGCTTAACAGAGACACAGGATGTACAGACTTCATGAAATGCATGATATTCAATGTACACACTTTGAATTCATGCAAGCTGATGTATAGACTTCAGTTAGAATGCACAATGTGTGGACTTGACCAATGTTCAGACTTTATGTAATGCATGCACAAGACGATCAAGACTAAGTCTGTACAGACTTTGAGAGACGGTGCATTGAGACGTAAATTAAGACGCTGGACTCTGTACAGACTTGAGCGATGTATGGGCTTAGCTTCGTGCAGGCTACAGTCCAATGTATGGACTTTGAAGTTCAACTAGTGAGTGTACAGACTTCACCAATGAGACGCTCACTGTACAGACTTTGTAAGTGACACATCCAATGTACAGACTTAGCCATGTATGGACTTAACTGCTCGCACCAGCAATGTATAGACTTGGTAGCATGAACTGTGCACATGAATGTACAGACTCTAAGGCATGAGCAAATGCAATGTACAGACATGCAAAACTGGGGAAATGCAATGTATGCTGGAACACATTAATGCAATCTATTCAAACAGAATAATGCATTCAAAACATCATTTCATCATCATTCATGTTGCTATCATATGCAGAATGCTCAAGGATCTCAAGGATAAAAGATGCACAGAAATGCACTCACTTTGTTGCTATCATCAAAACAAAATAGCATTGCTATCATCAAATCAACATAGCACATGCTTGTGCCTAAGGGGCACAACATTCTCCCCCTTTTTGATGATGGCAACAAAGTGATAGTAAGTCACCAAGATTTTCTCCCCCTTTGACATAATCAAAAAGAGAAAAACTAGTATAAACATGAGTGCAACATGGCAGTATGCATGCAAATTTCCTTAGAGCACCTCATTCTCCCCCTGAATGTATGACTCCCCCTGAACTAGTTCTCCCCCTAAATAATTACTCCCCCTTTGAGAAGGAATATGGACAGATATACAATGGTAGAGAAGGTAGGAGGGTCACTTGACAACAGCATAAGCATTGGTTCAGAAAGGGAGCATGATTATAAACAACTGTTAAAGTATAAGAATCAGCAATATACAATTTTGATAAAAATTCAGGTTTAACAGTGATAAATCTAGAGTAAAACAGCTGACTCCTGAATAAGAGTTTTAGATTCCATTTATAGTAATGAATCTGAGGCACATGGTTTTAATAGAGAAGTCAGAAATAATACCCTTTTATGATTAAACATGGAAGATCAAGAAAGGCAACTTGAATATGTATTGAGAAAAACAGTTTTCACTCAATGACTTTTGATTTTCGAAGGGTTACAGCAGATTAATTTTTCACTTTTTAATTTTTCAGAAACTGAGCTAAGTGAATAGACCAATGGCATTTATGCTGTTGACATTAGGTGTACACCTTGATCAGAGGCAGGTACCCCCAGTTACTAGGCATAAACTACTAGATCTATTTCAGATCAAAACCTACGAGGGACTATCTTCACCTTTGACATTAAGGGCACACCTTGATCAGAGGCCAGTGACCCCAGTTACTTGGTGAGGACTCCCCCTATAGATTTGACCCTATGAATAGAGTTAGCTTGAAGCACTTCATGACATGTGAGTTCTCCTGCTTCTTTGGAAGTGATCACAGTTTCTCAGTGCAATCTGCCATTTCTCTGTCACAATGTTCAATTCTTTACATTAATGTTCTTATTTACTGCTGCCCTTATTTCTTTTAGAGTGATTGTTTAAAAAATAATACATACTCTTATTCACCTGTTCTAGACATTTCCAGTTTACCATTTTCAGGTATTAAAAAAAACTTTTTCTATTTTAATCATGAGACAAAGATTAAGAGCTATAAAAATTTTCTTTTATCTCAAATTCTGAAGGCAGACACTTAACTCTTCAATTTATAAAGGTTAAACCTTTAGTTCCTTTCAATTTGTAAGAGTGATTCTTATAAATGAACAATTGTAATAACCATAACTCAATTCACTAAACCAGAGGCAATACTGTTGTTCAGTGAAGGTTAGGGAAATGATAGCAATAGGCATTATGGTCCAAAAGCAACTGATGTCAAAAAATATGAATGAATTAAATGGGGACAGTGAGAAGTAGCAAGGATTCAATGAATTTAACAGAACTCTCAGCTCCCCCTGACAACAAGATGCAACAGTATGCTATGCAATGGACTGTTCTACATGCAGATTATGCACCAATGATACATGAGGCAAGGAAGCAATCAATTCAAGTTTATGCATCCAAGTCATGAGCATTTTTATCCTTTTTCAGATTTTTCAAATTTAATGCTATGCAATACACTGCTCTATATGAAAACTAGACCCTTGGTACTTGGCGGAGTACCTGGTCTCAAGGACCATCTCACACATAGTAAGAACCTCCGGGTAGATTTCCCTAGCTTTTAGTAACTTACCATTTGATATACCAGGGTTATGCAAAGAGATGCAGTGCAAAGCTGTCCTATATGCATTGAACAAATTTCTTGACAGTCATGCAATTTATGTATGCAGACATTGGACACATGCATTGACTGTAGCACTAAATGACCCATTCAAACTTAGTGCAAGTTATGCATTTAACAACAATCATACAATTGCATTGACACAAAGTCTATATAATGCATCAACTGTCTACACTAAAGAATCATTCAAACTCAGTTCAACATATGGAAAGAGAAGAGCATCAGATATATGCAGAAATGAATTCAATAGCTGAGTCTGGAATGCAGACTGATCAGCTAGACAAGAAGAGAGCATCAAAAATCAACCAAGCAAAACAACAATTTTAGATGATGAATTTAAAACAAAGTTCAGAACTAACCTGAAGAGTTGAATCATGGGGTTTCCATTTGAGTGCCTTGGTTTGTTAACCCCTGTTTATTCTTTGACCCAAGGCACACCTGCAACATTATGATCATTTTGATCCTGCAGGGACCCAAGCAGCTTTGGGTCCTGCATTTACCCTGACAGGTGTTCTGAACAGTTTCTTAGCAGAATTATCATCATATTCCATCAGAAAACAATCAACCATAGAATGTCCAAATAGCCCATAATAATAACAGGAAGCAACATGCTTTGATTTCTTGTTATGCACACAGTTATTAGCATGAAGTCTTTGTGCATTAACATGAAATTTTCTATTGTTGGCATGAACATATTATTTTCCATAACCTGCCATCCAGCAGTCAGAAGCTTTGTGGCCAGGTTTTCCACAATTAAAGTAGTAACAAATCTTTTTCATGAATTCAATTTTCTTCTTATCAATAGCATTGGGAGCAGGAAATTTTACAGATTTAGAATTGAATCTACTTCCCTGAGCATGCCAGCAGTCTTTGACTGTGTGGCCATGCCTTCCACATTCGAAGCACCTGGGGTGCTTACCTCTTGAGCCATTATATCCCCATGAAGGCCTAAACCAACACTCAACAGCTTTATGACCACGTTTGTTACAATTATAACAAATGATGTGTTGGTTTGAAGCAGACATATTCTTTTGGGGTGGTGATGAGTATTTGAAAAAGATCTATCATGCATCATATCATCACTTTTCATCACACTGCAGTCATCCATATAATGACCATGCCTACCACAGTAGTAGCAAGAAGCATCAGATTTCCTAGGGGCATGGTTTCTATCAGATGAATTCACAGATGCATGTGAATGAGTACTTGAAGCATGAGCATTTTGCATTGACCCATCAGATTCAACAGAACTAACAAATTTCAGAGTATAACCAGAATTATTCTTTGTCTTCTTTGTTTGACTCTTTCTTTTCAATTTCTGATTATTCTCAACAGGTTTTGTTTGCTTTTCAATTTTCTGGGCTTTGAACTGAAAGACAGATTTTGAAGGTGACTTCTGATTTTCATTTTATTTTGGGGATTGCCTTGAAGTACCAGCTACATCACAACTATGCACAAAGGTAGTATATAGCTAGTTGCTGGTAGTTTCCTTAACATCAGGACTACAGCTTGTCCCCTTTCTTGAATTGTCATCCTTCCTTTTCACAACAGTTTTTACTTTTCTTTCATTCTTGACAGAATTGGATGCTGATTTTTCTAGTTCTTGAATCTTATTTTCCAAAGATGTTATATGAAGCTCATAACTGGCTATCTCCTGTTCACTGCAGTTGACACATTCACTTAAGACTTTATTTGCAGTTTTATACTTCTCAATTTTTTGTTCCAGAATGTTCAAAATTTATGATTCTTCATCATGGACAGCTTTTCCTTTTTCTATTGTGAGAAGTCTTTTAGACAAGCCAGTATTTAATAGCTTTAGTTTTTCAATTTCATCCTTCAGTTCATTATTTTCTTCCTCAAAATTTTTAGCATGAATTTCATTACCAGCACATCTTTCTCTTCCAGACGTTTGCTCCAATTTTTCAATTAGTTCATCTTCTCTTTCTTCCACCTTAATTTTCTCAGCAAGCGGATTTCTGTGATCCTCTTTAAGGATGGCAATTTGTTTCTTCATCCATTCATTCTCATTATAGAGATCTTCATTACGTTCTCTTAAAGCTGAGCACATTTTGCAGTTTGATTCAGCAGAAGAAGAGTGTGAAACCTTAATCCTTTCCAACTCTTCTAGATTCATCAATTGTTCATTAGTTTTCAGTTTCAGCTGACTTTCTAATTCGGAAATTTTATTGAAACCTTCTTGGTTTTCCTTTTTCAATAGGCACATTTGTTTCATATTCAAGTGATTCTCAGACAGACATTTATCATACAATTCATTTATCTTCAAGCACTTTTCACATGATGAATTAGAATCACCTTTATCAATTTTCCTTTTCATTTTCTTATGCTATTTTCTTAAATGATCATAAGACTACAGCAGTTTATTATATGCAACAATCCAATCATCCAGGGTGTAATTTTCGAAGATGTTTACCTGATCATCGTCTTGTTCTTCATCTTGATTGCTACTTGGTTCACTTCCTTGAGCCATCATGCATCGATCATTATCTCTATCGCAAGCAGTCTTCAATTTATCCAGGATTTCCTTGGCAGACCTGGATTCAAAGAAACATGAATGAAGAGCTCGATTAGTCGCGGCCTTCATTAACTCCAGTGCTTTCTGATTTTCTGCACGCATAGATCGATGCTTGTTAGTCCATTTGGACTGATCTTTTGGTAGTTCATGTGGACCATGTGAAATCACTTTCCACAGGTCTGGATCAATAGATTTAACATGAGCACGGAAAGCACTGTGCCACTGTTTGAAATCAGAACCATCAAAGATGGGTGGATGAGTCATCGAGAAGTGATAAATGCACTGAAATCAGATGAACAGCTCAAGACACACAACCGATGAAACAAAACACAGAACACAAGAAGCACACTCTGAAATGCACCAAATAGAAATGCAGGATCTGCTGCGGATTGTTAGATCCTATGTACAGCAACCCGCTCTGATACCAAGTGTTGGGTTCGGTGCTATGTATTCAGAGGGGGGGTGAATGAATATGTCCTTGAAAAACTTTCGCTCAATTAAAATCTAATGCTCACTAGATAGATTTGGACAAATGAAACAAGCTGATCAAATATTCTGTTCAACCAGTAAGCAAACACTTGGAGCGCCCCTATGCAAACATCTAGCGGAAGCAAAGACAGATAAATCAAACCACAATGCAATAGGAGTTTTTAGGTGGTTCGGTCCTCCAGACCTACGTCCACCCCACACTCAAAACCCGAGTGTGGCTTACTGCTGCGCAACACAACTTGCGTCCGCTGGGCATCACAGCTTGCCTACAACTGCTGGGCCTCACAGCTTGCCATCCCGCTGAGCATCACAGCTTGCTGTCCAGTGGAGTCCACCTCTGCAACGCTGAGCATCACAGCTTGCTGTCTAGTGGAATCCACAACTGCAACCGCTGACTAACAGCTTGAAGAAAGGTATAAGAAGAAAACAAAAGATGGAACAAAACAACAACGGAAAGCTGTAAATGAAGAACAAGAAATATAGCTCTCGAAGGAGCAGTTCTGGCTTGGATTTGATCCAAATGCCAGACAACCACAATCTCTCTCTCTCTCTCAGCTCGAGCACTCTATCTCTCTCTTTCTCTTCTTTCTCTTCTGCTCTTCTTCTCTTTCTCTTCCTTTTTCTTCTTCTTCTCTTTTGCTGGAACGAGGGGCTCTCTGCTCCTGCTCTTCTGGTTCAACTCACCCAGCTTCGATCTCTCTTCTCTTGATGAAGAAGACTTGTATATATATAGCAGCACCAGCAGCACCAGTAGCCAGGGCGTGTGTTCTCCACATTTCCCGCCCAGGACTTTTGGCCACGTGTCATCTTCCTGTCAGCCCTTCCAGCCTCGGATCACGTGCCCTTCATTAGCCTTCATGAGCAGAGCACCTGTCAGACAGACGAGAACACTTATCAGGTTAAGTATAAACCCTGTACAGACTTTAAGGAAGTAATGCATTGTATAGACTTGCTGTGAAGAGCAGCAATGTGTAGACTTGTGAAGCGCAACTGCATGCAATGTATAGAGTTCAATGTAAAGACTTGACGTTATGCAGCCTGGGCAATGTATAGACTTGGCCCAACTAAGAACCAG
Source organism: Amorphophallus konjac (assembly GCA_022559845.1). Taxonomy (NCBI): domain Eukaryota; kingdom Viridiplantae; phylum Streptophyta; class Magnoliopsida; order Alismatales; family Araceae; genus Amorphophallus; species Amorphophallus konjac. The sequence continues at coordinate 197,701,095 of CM040125.1, forward strand.
TCGGTGTATAGACTTGGCTGAAGCCAACGCTGAAGCAATGTTCAGACTTTGTTCAACAGCAACGTACAAACTTTATTCAATGTATGGTCTTAGTGTGTGCGAGCATGCTAACATTCAATGTGTAGACTTGGATGAGAACAATGCATGAACATAGTGTATAGACTTAGAAGTCTAAAGGGGCGTCGACTCATCTAATCAAGGGGTCGACCCATTGATGCATGAATGAAATATACTTCCAATGTGTAGACTTCGGACTTGCCATGATGTGTAGACTTGGAGCACAAAAGCCACGATGTATAGACTTCGTGAGACTTTAATGAAGACAGACGATGTATAGACTTCATGACTGAGGCACGATGCAGACTCGTCCAATGTATACACTTGCTCAATGTTCAATCTTCACGAATGATGTACAGACTACCAATGTGTAGACTTTGAGTCTGTAAAGCAAGCGTTGTACAGACTATGCAAGCATGACACTGGGCGATGTATAGACTTACACTATCGGATGTGTAGACTTCATGAGAATGCAGCAGCCAGTGTATAGACTTCATGCAATGTAATGCAGATGAATGTATAGACTTCATGCAATGCAATGCAGACCAATGTACAGACTTTGGTGAAGCAAAGGCTGTATAGACTTCAACCAATAGAAGCACGATGTACAGACTTGAATTCAAGTGATGAACAGTGTACAGACTTCATGAAATGATGTATGCAATGCACTGGACAATATATAGACTTCATACATAAAGCTACACGATGTATAGACTTGATGAAATGCATTGAGCACATGAGAAAGTCTGTACAAACTTTATAGTGCTAAGACGATGTACAGACTTCATGCCAAGAAAAACTCTGTACACACTAGATCAAAGAAAAGCAGTTGACTGTATGGACTTCCAGTGTGTAGACATGCCAAAGATAACTAGACGATGTACAGACTTGAACAAGGTAAAGTCTATACAGACTTGGAAGTTCACAGTGTGTAGACTTTGGCAAGGCAACATCGGTAAAGCAACCACTGTATAGACTTGCTGAACAGAGCGTAGGTAAAAGTCCCAATGTATAGACTTGGAAGTGCAACGTAAGAAAAGATGCCAATGTACAGACTTTGGCAAAGCAGCGATGTACGTACTTGCACAGTTCTAGCTAGAGGATGTATAGACTTTACCCAATAGTCCAATGTATAGACTTCGTCTCGTGAAAGCTACAGTGATGTATAGACTTGGAAGCAAATGAGAAGCCAATGTACAGACTTGCCACCGACGAAAGCATAGACTTGGTGGAAGGCATGCAATCTACAAACTTCACGATGAAGGCATGAACAGTTCGATGTATAGACTTCATGAACGATACACTGAAGTCTGTATAGACTTTAACACTGAATGAGACGTTGGCTGAAACAATAGGCTGTACAGACTTTAGATGCGTGAGACGCAAGTTGAGACAATGCAGTGTACAGACTTCATGCATGCAGACGTTGAACTACAAAATGTGCAGACTTTGCCAACAATCAACAATGCAGTGTATAGACTTGGCCAATGCAGCGTTGTATAGACTTCAAGTCAGAATGCACAATGTGTGGACTTGACCAATGTTCAGACTTTGAATATGAAGATCAATGTATGGACTTGGAAAACAAAGGGGGAGTCGACCCATCAGAAGGGAGCGTCGACCCACAACTGTCCAGACTATGCATGAGACGGTGAGCCATGTGCAGACTTTGAAGCTTAACAGAGACACAGGATGTATAGACTTCATGAAATGCATACTATTCACTGTACACACTTTGAATTCATGCAAGCTGATGTATAGAGTTCAGTTAGAAAGCACAATGTGTGGACTGGACCAATGTTCAGACTTTATGTAATGCATGCACAAGACGATCAAGACTAAGTCTATACAGACTTTGAGAGACGGTGCATTGAGACGCAAATTAAGATGCTGGACTCTGTACAGACTTGAGCGATGTATGGGCTTAGCTTCGTGCAAGCTACAGTCCAATGTATGGACTTTGAAGTTCAACTAGTGAGTGTACAGACTTCACCAATGAGACGCTCACTGTACAGACTTTGTCTGTGACACATCCAATGTACAGACTTAGCCATGTATGGACTTAACTGCTCGCACCAGCAATGTATAGACTTGGTAGCATGAACTGTGCACATGAATGTATAGACTCTAAGGCATGAGCAAATGCAATGTACAGACATGTAAAACTGGGGAAATGCAATGTATGCTGGAACACATTAATGCAATCTATTCAAATAGAATAATGCATTCAAAACATCATTTCATCATCATTCATGTTGCTATCATATGCTGAATGCTCAAGGATCTCAAGGATAAAGGATGCACAGAAATGCACTCACTTTGTTGCTATCATCAAAACAAAATAGCATTGCTATCATCAAATCAACATAGCACATGCTTGTGCCTAAGGGGCACAACACGACCACCTTGTTCTCCACTCCAGCCTTATGTTTTAGCACAAATGTGAACTGCTGGAGATACTCAACCCAACAGCTGTGACGCGCATTAAGCTTCTTTTGGGAATGGAGGTACCTCAAAGCCTCATGATCGGAGTATAAGACAAACTCCTGATGTAATAGGTAGTGCCTCTAATGCCTAAGAGCCTGAACAACTGCGTAGAATTCCTTATCATAAGTGGAGTATCGCAGTTTTGCGTCATTCAGCTTCTCGCTGAAATATGCGACCGGGTGGGTCTCCTGACTCAAGACTCCTCCAATCCCCACACCCGATGCCTCACAAGAGACCTCAAACACGTTTAAAAAATCTGGCTATCGAAGGATTGGTGTCTGGGTCATGCGCTCCTTGATGTCCTTGAAGGCAGCAGCTGCGGCCTTCGTCCACACAAATGTGCCCTTCCGGATACAATCCGTGATCGGGGTGGTGACGGAGCTAAATCCGCAGATAAAACGACTATAGAACGTCGCAAGGCCATAGAAGTTGCGGACATCATGGACCGTACGGGGTTCCGACCACTTAACAATGGCCCGGACCTTCTCCGGATCGGCGGAGACCCCAGTACTAGACACAATAAAACCCAAGAAGGTAAGCTGAGGTGTCATGAAGGCACACTTCTGTGGGTTCGCATACAGCTGTTCTCGCCTAAGAAGTAGACAGACCTGCCGAAGGTGGTCTAAGTGGTCCCCCATGGTGCGACTATAGATAAGAATATCATCCAAGTACATGACCACAAAGACTCCAATGAATGGTCGAAGGACCTCAGTCATGAGTCGCATGAAGGTGCTAGGGGCATTGGTCAGCCCAAAGGGCATAACCAACCACTCATAGAGACCATCCTTGGTCTTGAATGTAGTCTTCCACTCATCACCTGGCCTAATCCTCACCTGATGGTAGCCACTCTTAAGATCGATCTTCGAGAAGATAGTGGCATCGGCCATCATGTCTAGCATATCATCTAAGTGAGGAATAGGGAACCTGTACTTCACGGTGATTTTGTTGATGGCACGACTATTAATGCACATTCTCCACGTGCCATCCTTCTTTGGGCGAGTAATGCGGGAACATCACATGGACTCATGCTGTCCCGAACAGACCCTCTCTGCATCAACTTGTCGACCTTCCGTTTTCGCTCGGCATGTTCCATGGGACTCATGCGATAATGAGGAAGATTGGGCAATGAGGAGCCCGGAATCAGGTCGATAGTATGCTGAATATCTCGCATGGGTGGGAGTCCCTCGGGAAGCTCCTCGGGAAAAATATCAGCGAACTCCTGTAGAATAGGAATGACATCAGGTGGGAGTTCACCCTCGGAGTTCGGCTCCACCTCTCGGACCGTAATAGCAAATACAAGGCAGCCCCGACTAGCCTCCCGCTCCATTTCCTGGGAGCTAATCATCATCAACCTCCTAGTCGAGGGCTCGCCTGGGCCAGATGTAACGGTCATAGCCCGAGCTGGGGATGGGGTACTGGGCCAGGGGATGGAAGGCTCCAAAGTACTAGGGCCAGTAGGACCCCTAACTGATGGGCTCTTGGGCTGATGGGGGTGGAGAGTAATCCGTTGGCCAGCATGGTCGAAGGTACAGGTGTTCGATCGGCCATGGAGTGTGGCATCCCGATCAAATAACCACGGCCTGCCAAGAATAATGCTACCCACCTCCATGGGGAGGACATCACACCAGATATCGTTACGGTAGGCACGGAACTGCAGTGGGACCAGACACCGCAGCCTGATCAAAATGGAGGTGGAATCCACCCATGATACTCGATAGGGGCAAGGATGATCCACAGGTGTAAGACCAAGACTGGAGACAGTGCCCGTGGAGAATGCATTGATGCAACTCCCACTATCGATGATCACCTTACAAACTTGCTTGCCCAGCCTACATAATGTATGAAAGATAGTGGTCCGTCGCCAGTCATCACTGGCCTGTGACTGGGTGAGAATACACCTGACGACCCCCAAGTGGGTATCGTCCAGATGCTGGGCATCCTGGCCATTACCTTCGGCCTCATAGTACTCGTCAGCTAGCTCCGGATCTACTTCATAGCTGACTAACGCGAGGTCCGTAGGGGTGGTATCCTTGGCCTGTGTGTCCCCAATGACAAGAGACTGGTGGGTGGGACACTGGTTGGCAAAATGGCCAAACCCATTGCAGCGATAACACTGCTGCCGTGATCCACTAGGCTCTCCAATCATGGGTCCTTTCCCCTTATCCTCCAGACGGATAGGAGGTGAAGGCAACAAAGGACGGGCAGGAGGTTAGGGCGCCGGTGGATGGGCTGTGGGTGTCGTAAGATGTTAGGGATGAGGAAGGTCTCTCGGGGGTGGAGGGCGAGGCCTAGGAGCAAAAGGCTCGGGACGAGCGGGCTCCTGAGGTCGGGCCACGGGGGCCCTCGGATACGTGCCAGAAGAGCCACGGGGCTCGACACTACGAAGGGGGAAGGAGCCCAGTCGATGGGGAGACTCGAACTCGGCCTCGAATTGCTCCAATTCGAGAGCAACCTGATACGCTTGTTCCAAAGTGGTCGCATTGCGGCGAAAAAGTTCGTATTGATAGTTTGGCCGCAGACCTCTCCGAAAGCGTGATATGGTCATGGTGCTCTCTTCCGTAACTCCACACCGCAAATAACACTCATCAAACTCGGCGGTGTACTCGGTCACGAATCGGTTCCCTTGGGAGAGACTTTGCCATTTGTCTATGAGACATTGGCGATATGAGGCAGGAAGGTACTTCTCCCTCAATTTCATTTTCATGTCATCCCAAGTGCCGATCGGGGGTTGACGTCGGTTATTTAGCAGGCTCTTTGTTAGGGTGCTAGGCCCGGATACAGAGGGGGGGTGAATGTATCCCTCTAGAAAATATAGCCCAAATTAAAACTCTAAAGCTCAGATATGCGGAATAAAGACTAATGAGCTTTCCAAGATGAAATGATAAGGCAACAAATGAACAAACAGTTGGACTGCACCAATGCAGCCACCTGAACAACCAGAAACGAAGGTAGAGCTAACCAACCCAAACACACTTAGCAGAATATAATGCTCAAAAATAACTCTCTAGATAATGCAACTAGCCAAGCATGCACAACCTGTGAATGGGAGGTAGAAGATATGGAGCTAACGCAAGGCAAACCACTGCACAAATAATTTTAAGGTGGTTTGGTCCTCCAGACCTACATCCACCCCTCACTCCCAACCGGAGTGAGGCTTCACTAGCCAATGCTAGAACCAAGTAGACTCAATCTGCGAACAAGGTGCTGACACACAGCTTGACCAGGGGAACAAACTCCCCTCTTCCTCCCAACCGGAGGGACACCCCAAGTGACTCCCAGCCACTTGGAAACCATAGGTCGAAGACCTCTCTTCCTCCAGACTAGGAGGGACCCCTGGACTTGCAACCCACAAGCCCAGAACTGGAGACAAGTCTCCCTTCCTCCAAACCGGAGGGAACCCACAAGTAGCTCCCAGCTACTTGCAACCGGAGATCAGATCTCCCTTCTCCTGACCCACCAGGAGGAACCCGACCTCAGTCCAGAGGATCGGAAGTGCAAAGCTAACCAGAGAAACAAAAGGGAAAATAAGGAAACATAAAAAAGCACAGCAACAAAAGCTGGAAATGAAACATAATAGTCGTTCTGGATTTGATCCACGAACAGACTGAACAGGTCTTCAATAGACTCTCTCCTCTTCTTTCTTCTTCTCAGCTCACGCAATCTTCTCTTCTGCTCTCACTCTCTATTTTCTTCTCTTTCGCAGGCTCTCCCTGTCTCTTCTCTTTCTCCTTCTTCTTTCTCTTCTTCTCCTTCTGCTCACTGCTTCTTTCACTCTACTCTTCCCTTTTTCTTCTTCTTCTCTTTTTCTGGATCGAAGGGCTTTCTGCTCTCCAGGCTTCTTCTTCGATCAGCCTCCATCTGAAGATGAAGGATCCAATATATACTAGGAGAAGTGGGGAGATAGGGAGTGTGCTTCCCATGCCTTCTGTACAGAAGATTCCTCCCCAGATCACGTGCTCAGCACCCACCTCGGATCACATGTCAGGTGCCAGCTTCGGGTCACGTGCCCAATGACAGCAATCTGACTTGCTGCGTTGACGCTGTCAAGCAATGACGTTAACGTAGTGAGGCATTCCAGTAAGCCATTAGCTTCGTCTCTTTAGCTGCTGCGTCGACGCTGCTCAATTGTGGCATTGACGCAGTGGAATAGCCTGTGAAGGTCTCTGCTTCTTTAACTACTGCGTCGACGATGCTTGCTTATGGCGTTGACGCAGTGGAAGATATCGTGAAGGCTTCGTCAACTGATGCGTGGACGCTTTAAGCTCCCAGCGTCGACCCTGTTCCCTTCAGCAACAAGAATGAAGTCATAAGATTTAAGTATGTACATTACAGTGTATATACTTCGTTATATAGACTTGTGAAGGCGAATGCAACGTACAGACTTGCCCAATGTGTTGACTTCAACAAAGGAGGCAACGGCAGTATAGACTTTAAATCCTAAAGGTAGTGTATAGACATTGAAGAACAACAACCAATGTATGGACTTTACAATGCAAACAACAATGTATAGACTTCATGTAAAAGCCCAATGTATAGACATTGAATTCGAAGACCAATGTGCAGACTTTGGATTTGAAGACCAGTGTGCAGACTTCAAGTTTAACTGTGGATGTACAGACTTCAGGTGTGAAGACAATTGTGCAGACTTTGGAGAATAGTTCAATGTATTGACTTAGCGTTGTATAAACTTGGCTTTGAACGCTTGAGCTGAAGACAATGATGTAATGTATAGACATGAAGAAACTGTGCACATTGTATAGACTTGAAGAAACAAGGCAACGTTGTATAGACTGCAAAGATGATTGATCAGACAATGTATAGACTTCACAGTTCAACAGCCAATGTATGGACTTGTACAGTGGTGCGCAGTGTACAGACTTTGAAGTCTGACCTAGCAGGATGTGTAGACTTAGACTACAATCATGATGTCTAGACTTGTTGTGAAGCAATGCACAGGCTGTACATACTTGAAGAATGCTTGCAGAAGGCGATGAAGTGTACAGACTTCATGAAATGCAAACGGCTGAACAGACTTGAATGAGTATAGAGTGTATAGACTTGAAAGTCTGAAGGCGGTGTGCATACTTGCTGAGTTGACGCTGCAGCCCAATGAGTTGACGCTGCAACGTATATACTTTACGTTCAACTGATGATGTGTAGACTTGAAGTTAGACAAACCAGACAATCAGTGTTCTGATGGGTCGACGCATCAGCAAGGGTGGGTCGACCCACTACTGTTCATACTAACTAAGCAGAGTGTAGCAATGAATGCTTTATGCATCAGTTAACATGACTGAACATCAAATATGTTAAACTAAACTGAGCAGCAAGATGACTGAACATTTGATAGACTGAGTTATGATCAGAAAATAACTGAATAACATCATGATGACTCACACAGCAAGATGACTCACAGTGATTAACTCACATCAAAAACCAATCATCAAAACCATCATCAAAACCACAGGGGCACAACAATCTCTCCCTTTTTGATGATGGCAACACTTTCAACACGTTGAGTCATTCTGATGATGTGAGGCATTCTGATGACTCAAATTATTCTCCTCCTTTGACTTCATCAAAAAGAAAATAATTTGAGAAATTAAAGCATGTAAAAAAATTCAGTCAATTTCTCCCTTTTGCAAGAACACAATTCTCCCCCTTTAAGAGTTTCAGCAAAAAGTCATTAGTTAGAGATGATCAAAAGAAGCCAGCATGCAATGATTGAATGAAAATCTCCCCCTTTTTGGCAAACAATCTCCCTCATTTGGTATAATCAAGATGAACCATGGGAAGGGGTATGAATGTAGATGCAGATACCAGAAATATGAATGTCAGAGCACAATTCTTCTCCTTCTATGCAGCATGATGCATATGACAAGGAGGCTCCCCCTCAATAAATGGAACCTTATGAAATGAATGAGAAGGAGACCACAGGGGCAAACAAGGAGAAGTTCAGGTCAATGAGCAGAAGAGGTTCACTTAGCAGATTTTTTTAAAGAAGCTCCAATCACAGAAAATTCAGTCAGAGTTTCAGAGAGATATCAATCTCATAAATTTAAAATATAAGTTTTCAAAGTCTTCCATTATAAGGGCTTATGAATGAGCTTTATTGAACAGCATGGTTTAAATATGATGTATGAAGAGTTTATCAATAAAATTATGTATTGATATCTAAAACCATGGTTTAATAAAATGAACCAAGCCCTCATATTTATCTTGATAAAACTCCCTTTCTCTTACACAATCAAATTTATTGACTTCTTTCAGAATTACATGCATCAGTATTGAAATCAAGCAATTATGAAATCATATGATTTTGTCTAGGGTTGTAGCAATTTGATTTTAGCATCAATATTCAGATATTTCAATTCGTTCAACAATTTTTCATGCTACAGATTTTACGAGCACTCTAGTTCAGTGCACACCTTGTAACTAAGGGATATACCTTGATCAGAGGCCAATATCCCTAAGCACTTAGTGTGACTAACTGTCATGCTTTGTATGAACAGAGATAGCATTTACACATCATGACACACTGCAAATCATTTCTTGATGAGTGAGTTGTATTTCTCAGTGTGCATGCCATTGCTCTGCGTGAATTTCAATTATTCTTAATCAGAGTTAACTATGGTACCTCATGACACAGTCCTTTGGACATGTGTTTCTCAGTGACCAAGGTCATTGCTCTGACAGAAAATACCCTTTAGACATTTCAGAAAAATTCATTTGCTTCAAATTAATAACAATTTCATGTACTTAACCAAATAAAGTCATGTATTCAATAATGCAGATTTCAGAGGATTTTACAAGACACAGCATGAAACAGAAAGTTAATGTTTATTAAACATGCTTCAGATATTTTTAAGAGATTTTATGCCAAACTCATTGAATACATTAAACTTAAACCACATGAGTTATTTCAGTCATTCATAAAAATGTATAATAGAAGATTTCTAGTTCAAGAATTTTTCAGATTTATGATTGAGATAGTCCCATTGAAATCTTCACGACAGACTGATAGATTTCTGAAGCCAAATGATACCAATTGATAGGAGAGATTTTGAAGCTTAGTGTTTTCCGAATATGATCAAAGTTTGTCAACAAAAATGATAAGAAGGGATATGCAATGAATTCTGACAAATGTATGCATTTGACAACCTATATGCAATGCATTGACTCCCATGACAACATGCATTCAGACAATCTTTTTGGCATTTTCAATTTAAGGAAATGCAATGCACTATATGTATGCAAAAACTCAACACTGAATGCTATGCAAGGACATGCAATTAACTCCCCCTGAAGACATGCAATGTTTGCCATGAGACACTGAACATATGATTTTGATTCATGCACATTCAGACTGTCCTATCAAGCAAAAAGACCCATGGTACTAGGAGGAGCACTTGGTCTAAACGACCACCTCACACATAGCAGGAACCTCCAGACAGATTTCCCTGTCTTTTGGTAGCTTACCATTTACATACCATAGTGGTCAATCATGATAATTCAACGTGCAGTCCTATGTATAAATCAGATTTTCAGTGAACTATGCAACAGACGGTTTTCAAACAGCATTCAAATGCAGTTCAGATTTTTCAATGTACTATACATACAAATCACATATATGCACTTCAGATGAGGAGAGTTCAGAGGCATCAATTCAGACAATGCAGATGAAGAATGATTATGCAAAAACAAATTTAATATGTCATGCAGTAGAACTAAAAATAGGAAGTGCAAGAAATTTACCTGAAAGATTCAGGAAGGGGTTTTCATTCTTGAGTGCCTTGGTTTATTACCCCTCTTTATTCTTCAGCTTCCAAGGCACACCTGCAGGTTAGCAAACTATTTTGCACAAATAGGCACCCAAGAAGTCTTGGGTCCTGACATGACAGTATTACTCCTAGCAGGTTTTCTCAGCACATTTCTAGGAGCAGTTTTCAGATCTGATTTGTGCACATTCTTGTTAGCATGAATTCTATGTGCATATGCATGAGATTTCTTGTTAACAGAATAAAAATTATGTTTGCCAAAACCAGTTTGATTTTGATATCCTGCCAGCCAACAGGTTGCAGCCCTATGACCTGGCTTCCCACAATGATGACATGTAAATTTCACAACATGGAGTTTAGCAGAGTTATTCTGAACATGCCAACAATCTCTAGCTCTGTGGCTTGGCTTCCCACAGTGATAGCATGCAGGAGACTTTCTATTAATGGCAGGGAATTTAACAGTTTTAGAATTTAATTTTCTACCCTGAGCATGCCAATAATTAATGGCCCTGTGGCCTGTCTTTCCACATTCAAAGCATGAAATAGAATTTCTTCTATAAGAACCTGACCAGCATTCAGAGTCCCTGTGACCCCTTTTGTTGCAATTAAAACAGATGATGTGCTGGTTCATAGAAACAGATTTGTTTTTACTAAAAACATGTTGGTTTGCAGGGAATTTAGCATGATATGAATAAAAGATTTTCTTACCACTAGCAAACCAACAATGAGCAATTGAGTGTCCTAATTTGCCACAATTAGAACATGTGACACTCCTTTTCTGAGGTGAAGGATTTTTATCATGAGATCTCCTAGCATTCTTATCATCCTTCTCCATCAACTTACACTCATGCATCCGATGTCCAACTTTATGACAGTAATGACAGATAATCTTCTTTTTAGATGCATGTGAGTGTGTGTGAGGACTGTGATCAGTAAACACTGATGGACCCTTTTTATTCATTTTTCTGTTTTCCAATCATTTTCTGATTTTTATCCTATTTTTCTATTTCCTTAGCCTTATACTGAGGTGGAGATGAAGTAGAATGCTTTTCCTGTTCAGAAGATTTAACAAAAATAGTTTTCAAATTGGATCCATCGACCTTCCTCATGACTGGAATGTAACCCAGTCCTTCTTTCTTAAAATTATTCTTTGTTCCTAACATTTTCTGAGCAATGGGCTGTTTGTCTTTTGATGTTGTGGCTACATTTGAAGCATTTACAAAGGATGTCATTACTTTGTTCTGCAAAGCCTTTTTATTTAGATTATTGTAGCCCAACCCTTTTTGACATTGACTTTTACACCTAGCAGCTTGTCTAGGTTTTCTTGCCCATCAACAAATTTAGACAAAGATTTCCTCAAGTCTTGAATCTCATTTTCGAGAGATACAATGTTTATTTCATAGCTTGCAATCTCTTGTTCACTGCAGTTGACAACTTCATTCAAAACTTTGTTAGTTGTTTTGTATTTTTCAATTTCCTTTCTCAGCTCATCTACTTCATCAGTTTTGTTTGTACAGATGATTTTTCCTTTCTCCAATGTGAGAAGTCTTTCAGACATGACACTGTTTAACAATTTTAATTTTTCAACTTCTTCTTTAAGCTTATCATTTTGAACCAATTCATTTATTAGAAGCTGATCTTTTGAATTGACTTCATACTTTCTTCCAGCCTCAAATTCCTTTAATTCTTTTTGCTGTTTCTCCAGATCTTTCTGTAATTCTATGTTTACAGATTTTATGACATTCAATTTTTCAGTCAGCAATGTGTTCTCCTGTTTAAGTTTCTCAAATTTTTCATCATTTTTATTGGAGAACTCTTTAAGAGAATCATTTTCAGATTTCAGCTTGTTTAATTCAGACTTAACACATTCAATTTCTTTCAGCAAATCCTTGCTCTGAACAGAATCATGACTAGCTAGACTAAGCTTCTTTTCAAGTTCAGAGATTTCTTTCACATGATCTTCATTCTCAGTTTTCAATAATGAAATTTGTTTCTTCAACATTTGAAAATCAGACTTACAAGCATCATGAACATTTTTCAATTCAACACAATTTCTACATGGAGAACTTGAACTATCTAACCCAGTACCCTTCTTCAATTTTTTATACTATTTTCTTAACAGTTCATGAGATTCAAATAATTCATCATATGCGTTCTCCCAATCTTCTAGAGAAAAATTATCGAAGAGATTTACCTCATCATCATCATCTTCTTCATTTTGATTGCTACCTTGATCGCTGCCACTTTGATTTCTTCTGTTGGGCATCATGCAGCTGTCCTCGTTTACCCTGTGAAATTGTTTCAGCCTATCCAGGATGTCCTTTGCTGAGCTGCAATTATGAAGACAAGACCATAAGGCTCTGTCAGTAGCTGCTTTCATCAGGTTAAAGGCTTTCTAATTTTCTCCATCCTTTGATCTGTGTCTGTCGGTCCATTTGGACACTTTCGTTGGTAAGGTGTGAGGACCTTGTGAAATTAATTTTCACAGATCAGGATTAGCAGAATTAACATAAGCATGTAAAGCAGTGTACCACTGACTGAAATCAGAACCACTAAAGATGGGTGGAAGAGCCATTGAAAACAAATAGCGAGTAAATTCGAAGCAACAGGAATATTTATGCACTAAAAACAAATTAGCACCTAAGACTGCAAGATCGAATCTGCAGGTCGCCGGACCTTGTATGCAGACACCGCTCTGATACCAACTGTTAGGGTGCTAGGCCCGGATACAGAGGGGGGGTGAATGTATCCCTCTAGAAAATATAGCCCAAATTAAAACTCTAAATCTCAGATATGCAGAATAAAGACTAATGAGCTTTCCAAGATGAAATGATAAGGCAACAAATGAACAAACAGTTGGACTGCACCAATGCAGCCACCTGAACAACCAGAAACGAAGGCAGAGCTAACCAACCCAAACACACTTAGCAGAATATAATGCTCAAAAATAACTCTCTAGATAATGCAACTAGCCAAGCATGCACAACCTGTGAATGGGAGGTAGAAGATATGGAGCTAACGCAAGGCAAACCACTGCACAAATAATTTTAAGATGGTTCGATCCTCCAGACCTACATCCACCCCTCACTCCCAACCGGAGTGAGGCTTCACTAGCAAATGCTAGAACCAAGCAGACTCAGTCTGCGAACAAGGTGCTGACACACAGCTTGACCAGGGGAACAAACTCCCCTCTTCCTCCCAACCGGAGGGACACCCCAAGTGACTCCCAGCCACTTGGAAACCAGAGGTCGAAGACCTCTCTTCCTCCAGAACAAGAGGGACCCCTGGACTTGCAACCCACAAGCCCAGAACCGGAGACAAGTCTCCCTTCCTCCAAACCGGAGGGAACCCACAAGTAGCTCCCAACTACTTGCAACCGGAGATCAGATCTCCCTTCTCCTGACCCACCAGGAGGAACCCGACCTCAGTCCAGAGGATCGGAAGTGCAAAGCTAACCAGAGAAACAAAAGGGAAAATAAGGAAACATAAAAAAGCACAGCAACAAAAGCTGGAAATGAAACATAATAGTCGTTCTGGATTTGATCCACGAACAGACTGAACAGGTCTTCAATAGACTCTCTCCTCTTCTTCTTCTCTTCCTCTTCTTTCTTCTTCTCAGCTCACGCAATCTTTCTCTTCTGCTCTCACTCTCTATTTTCTTCTCTTTCACAGGCTCTCCCTATCTCTTCTCTTTCTCCTTCTTCTTTCTCTTCTTCTCCTTCTGCTCACTGCTTCTTTCACTCTCTACTCTTCCCTTTTTCTTCTTCTTCTCTTTTTCTGGATCGAAGGGCTTTCTGCTCTCCATGCTTCTTCTTCGATCAGCCTCCATCTGAAGACGAAGGCTCCAATATATACCAGGAGAAGTGGGGAGATAGGGCGTGTGCTTCCCACGCCTTCCATCCAGAAGATTCCTCCTCGGATCACGTGCTCAGCACCCACCTCGGATCACGTGTCAGGTGCCAGCTTCGGGTCACGTGCCCAATGACAGCAATCTGACTTGCTGCGTTGACGCTGTCAAGCAATGGCGTTAACGCAGTGAGGCATTCCAGTAAGCCATTAGCTTCATCTCTTTAGCTGCTGCGTCGACGCTGCTCAATTGTGGTGTTGACGCAGTGGAATAGCCTGTGAAGGTCTCTGCTTCTTTAACTGCTGCGTCGACGCTGCTTGCTTATGGCGTTGACGCAGTGGAAGATATTATGAAGGCTTCGTCAACTGATGCGTGGACGCTTTAAGCTCCCAGCGTCGACCCTGTTCCCTTCAGCAACAAGAATGAAGTCATAAGATTTAAGTATGTACATTGCAGTGTATATACTTCGTTGTATAGACTTGTGAAGGCGAATGCAACGTACAGACTTGCCCAATGTGTTGACTTCAACAAAGGAGGCAACGGCTGTATAGACTTTAAATCCTAAAGGCAGTGTATAGACATTGAAGAACAACAACCAATGTATGGACTTTACAATGCAAACAACAATGTATAGACTTCATGTAAAAGCCCAATGTATAGACATTGAATTCGAAGACCAATGTGCAGACTTTGGATTTGAAGACCAGTGTGCAGACTTCAAGTTTAACTGTGGATGTACAGACTTCAGGTGTGAAGACCATTGTGCAGACTTTGGAGAACAGTTCAATGTATTGACTTAGCGTTGTATAGACTTGGCTTTGAACGCTTGAGCTGAAGACAATGATGTAATGTATAGACATGAAGAAACTGTGCACATTGTATAGACTTGAAGAAACAAGGCAACGTTGTCTAGACTTGAAGAGACAAGGCAACATTGTATAGACTTCAAAGATGAATGATCAGATAATGTATAGACTTCATAGTTCAATAGCCATTGTATGGACTTGTATAGTGGTGCACAGTGTACAGACTTTGAAGTCCGACCTAGTAGGATGTGTAGACTTAGACTACAACCAGGATGTCTAGACTTGTTGTGAAGCAATGCACTGGCTGTACATACTTGAAGAATGCTTGCAGAAGGCGATGAAGTGTACAGACTTCATGAAATGCAAACGGTTGAACAGACTTGAATGAGTATACAGTTTATAGACTTGAAAGTCTTAAGGCGATGTGCATACTTGCTGAGTTGACACTGCAGCCCAATGAGTTGACGCTGCAACGCATATACTTTACGTTCAACTGATGATGTGTAGACTTGAAGTTAGACAAACCAGACAATCAGTGTTCTGATGGGTCGACGCATCAGCAAGGGTGGGTTGACCCACTACTGTTCATACTAACTAAGCAGAGTGTGGCAATGAATGCTTATGCATCAGTTAACATGACTGAACATCAAATATGTTAAACTAAACTGAGCAGCAAGATGACTGAACATTTGATAGACTGAGTTATGATCAGAAAATAACTGAATAACAGCATGATGACTCACACAGCAAGATGACTCACAGTGATTAACTCACATCAAAAACCAATCATCAAAACCATCATCAAAACCACAGGGGCACAACACTCTCCACATTGGTCCAATAAGTTTGGGCCTGCCCATGCAGCTTCATCTTCGCATATCAAACTCTTCGGTGGTCCGTCATCTCAAACCACTCGAAGTACCGGTCCATGCCGGCCTCCCAATCTAAATATACCTTCGGGTCCAAGGACCCGCTAAAAGTGGGAGGGTCCGTACGCACGCCCCTAAGAATGCGGTCGTCATCATCGTCATCGCGGTTCCATTGTTGATTCCGACGATCGTAACCCCCTTGCTCATTATCAGATGCATAATCATACACCACATGCACCTGTTGCCTCCCAACATCTACTGCCTGAGCTCTTGGCGTAGCAGGTTGCTGAGCCGGCTCCTGTTGACCATTGGTCGGCGCGGGTTGCGCCGCCGCTGGGGCCCTCTCGAGGATGGCAATCCTCCCTACAAGACCCTGGATGGACGGGTCCGAAGATTCGGCCCGATCCTCGAGGGCTTTTATCCTCCCTTCTAGACGCATCCCTACGCCATCTGGACGCGTACTGAGGCCATCCATACGCGTGTCAAGACGATCCATAATGGCTCGGAACATCTCGGTCGTCGACGACTCATCAGAGCTACGGGCTCGGGAATCCGCCATAGGTCGTGGTGGCGAGTATTGGGTACCTCGACGGGTGGGCATGCGAAGACACACAAACTAGGAGACACAAACTGATGCAAACATCGACTAATGCACCTAGACCTAAACAAATATCCGGTACGTGGCAGAGTTAATTGATCCGAAGATCACTCGCGCAAGTGTGCGGCCTTCCCGATAGGCGTAGCCTAACGTTCGGACAACACCTTTTAAAATACCGAATTATCGGGATGAAATGCAATTTTAAAACACTTTTTTTTTGTTTTGAAAATAATGATGATCCTAGACTCGACTTAGACCATGCAAGACTTATGCAATGACTACCTTAGACTCGACTCGCTCTGATACAAAACTGATGCGGGACAGACACGGGGACCGACTCTAAGTGATATGGTCCTCAAACTCTAAATGCACACATGACCAGCAACATACAATGGGAGAGACATTAGGCCCGACACTAAGAGCTCCTATGGGCTATACGTCTCTAACAGAAACGCAAGCTCACTCGTCGTCCTAAGCGAGGGAAACGCGGATCGTGCGCGGTTGAGAAACCGGCAGAGTTAAGGGTAGTCTGACTCACTTCCGTGCTCGGATCGAGCCACGGGACGGGTCACTCTCTCGCTCACAGCGGTGACATTGACTCACGGGCTAGAATCCTACGCTCTCACAGCGGCATATGACCATATACTAGCTAAGCAAAGTAATGCCGAGAAGTTACGATCGTACCTCCACGCACCCGGCATGGAGAAGACAACCCCGGCCAAAACTGGACTCCCGATTAACAAAGTTTTACTGTGGTACAATAATTTGACCCACTCCACGCAGGGAGGTAAAAGGTCACATGTGGGGCCCGGGAGTCACGTGAATTGGGTTGACGGGCAGCATCTTGATGTCCCCCCGCGGTGCCGAATCCGCATTTTCATGCTGTCCGGATGACGTGATCTACGGGTTCGTGGGGCCCACGGACCACTCTGTCCTCCGGGTCTGGTGGGGTGAGTCCCGCTGTGATGGAGACCCCTGGTGGCGCACCACCCTGGAAGGCGGTCTAGCGGGAACGCCGGTCGGAGGCCGACCAGCTCCGATCTCCAAGCTTTGGAGTTGCTGCGCACGGACTGTTTGCTTCTATTTTCAGGCGCGCAATCTGGCGAGATCGGTTGCTGCGATCACTCCCGACGTCGGATCGACGTACAAGAGGTATCGTTGGAAAGCGCTCTCAAAGTACTTTGATCCTGTGAGACTCAGAAAAATTCACCGGCGCTGTGCTTCTGTTGGGCGATTTTAGAGCCGGCCTGCTCTCAGTTTTAGATCTGACTGGGCAGAAACTGAATTCCCTGAGAGTTGGCGTTGACCGCGGGGTAGCCTTCCGATTCAGATCTTGAACCCTTCATGAACGTTTTATAGGGGAGGGAGTGGAAAACGGCAATAATTCTTATGACTGATTTAATGGAGGTTTGGGTAGGGAAAAGTATTTTATACTGGTAGGTGGTCAGATCTGGGCAGGGGCAGACAGAACTGAAATGGATCTGAAAGTGATTTTTAGAAAATAGGTGTAGGCCTTTTGAAATTCCAAGAAAATTCTTGGGTGGAAGGGATGGTGGGTAGAACCTCTAGTAATTTTGGGGGTTCCATAAAAAATCAAAAGGTAGGTCGGAGATGGGAAGATCAGGGTTGCTATCACAGTAGACAGAAACCTGGCAGATCTGGAAGGAAAAGATGGACGAAAATGGAAAATTGGAAATAGGAATCTAAAGGCCAAACCAAATTTTATGGAACGTGGGTTGGATCCCTAGAACTCACCCTAAAATTTTGGCACTCAGAAGATCTCGGATCTGGGAGTTAAAATTCATGGAAGGGGCTGCTGTTGGATGAAGATAGAACTTCGATAAGTTGACGGTGGCGGTGCGACGGCGGCTCGGTGGCGACGGCGGCGATAGATCTGAGCTTCCCACTCAGAAGGGACTTGAAGGAGAGGCTTCACACCTCTGGAAGCAACCTTCACAGCTGCAAAAAGGGGGAGGAGAGAGGAGGAGGGCGCACCAAGCTTGGAGGCTCCAACAAAATTCTGAATTTTTATGGCATTAATTGTGTAAGAAATGAAAATTACAACTCTTTATATGACTTGACCTCCCATGGCAAATGACCTTCCATGCCCTCAGATCTAGGGTTGATGAGGGCATCTTGGGAAAGCTAGGAAAATGTTTCTCCCATGTGGTCAAAGAGAAGAAAAGAAAGAAAATAAAATAAAACAACTAGCCTAATACTTCCAATAGAGGGGGCGCCCCCTTCATGGGCCTCTCTTGGGCCTAGTTGGTCCAAGGCCATCAAAGGCCATCCACAAGCCCATTCTACTCCAACCTAGGTGGTCCATGAGAAGGGGAGGCCCATTTGGGCCTTAAGTGGCTTAAGAACCCAATATGAAGCTTAATGAAACCTCATAGCCCAATATGGCAATCACCCCTTAATAGACTCTAAAGGGCTTAACCCAAATGGCTTATTAAGAGCCTTACAATGAGCCCAAAATGAAAAACCCAAATAAAACACATATTACAAGCCCAAATACAATGCAAACAAGTGCTAAAACAATGCAAGTAAATGCTAAAAGTGTCCAAGACTCAAGGCGGAGATTCCAGACTATCTCCGAGCCAAAGAGAAGCTGATGTAGCTCGAGTGGTGCTCCGCATACGGTACCGACGGCTCGCTGGTTCGTGCTTCTCGCTCGCTCTGGTGTCCGCACCAATATGTATAATTTCTTTTTAATGAAACTTGATGATGATGAGTGGTTTATCAATAAGAACCTTTCCTGTCATTACTATGGAAGTTCTGGACATGTAATGAATGATTGTTATGTGATGAAAAATGATGACAAATGATTTATGAAAAGAAAATCTTCTCATTGCTTTTATTGTGGTGAGAATGGTCATTCAATGGATGACTGTTCTACTATAAAATTTGATGATGATTGGTTTGCTATGAGATATAGGAATATATCTCCTCATGCTAGAACTAACCCCTCGGGACGCAAGATGGCTTGGGTACCCAAATCTCCAAAATGAGAATCTATTTTACAGGGGTGCCTTGAGGAAGAAGAATTTGTTGATAAATAAAGATCCTTCAAGGCAAGAAAAATGATGAGCTTTTCAGGTAATGAATTTAGTATACTATTTTCTTTTGGATTACTCAACTTTGGTAAGAGTTGAATGTTGATAAAAACATGTTAGTTCAAATTACAAATCTATTGTCATGATTGATCATCCATGTTTGTTAGCTTGCACACTTGTAAATAAAGTCAAATCTGACATTCATCTGAGTTTTACATTACCCAACTTTAGTTTTTAAATGCTTTACACTGTGCATAAAGTTTTTCACACTTCTAATCACTTTTGTAAATAACAGTTCACATGTGCATATATAGTTGACTTATTCATACACAAGTTGCATACTTACTTTCATGCTCATATCATGCATATCTTTGCATACTTGTAAATATGAATATTTTTTAATCATCTTCTTATTTCCATGCATATATTTACATACACTTGACATACTTGTGTGCTTGAATTCCATGATTATCCGGTATATCAAATGGCGATTGTGAAAGGTTGGATTATGTCCAACTGGAAGCTTTCTTCACGCGTGATGGTGGTCTTCGGACCTACGTTCTCCGCCAAGTACCGATAATCAATTTGCTTGAAATATTTGAAAGATCCTTACTTGATTGCATGTATATATCTTAAGAAAACCATTTCTTGAAAATCTTCTGAAACATTACCTCCTCGATAAAAAAAACAGTGTTCTCGATCTTTTGTGAATCATGGCATATACAAAGGAGGTGGATTTATTTCTAATTGTGCATACATTTAGGGGGAGTCATAACTATGTTTAGGCAAATTCATTTTCTACATACAAAGCAATTACCCACATACTTTGTTCAAAAATGATGCATATGCCTTTGACTGATAAGGATTTCAGAAATTCCTTTTAACACTTCAAGGGATACAAATTTCTACATGGAAATTAAGAGAATCGTGAGGAAAAAGCTACCTACCCCGCAAGCTTCAATAAGTGGAATGTCTAACCAAGTAGCCGGGAATCCCCAATGAAATAAATGAGGAAACTCGCGTCGAAAGGTGAAACAAAATCAACATTGCGTGGTGACTCCTAGTAGCCAGGAAACCCCATTGAGACATATGAGGTGACTCGCGTTGAATGGAGAAATCTAATAAAAGAAAAGCAAACAAAAAGAGGTTGTGTGAAGCTACAAAAAGTCAAGGATCTAAATGGAAGTGTAGGAATGAAATAACCCCTCTGGTGTTTTCTTGAAATTCTGTTCATATCCATATAATTTTGAAGTTCATTGCTCATTTACACAAATTTATATTTTGGGTATTATTGTGATGGTTGTATATCTTGAATTTGTTCTTATCATGGTTTATGCAATACCTTTAGCATATGCATGCACTACCTTTTTTGATAATGCTTCATGTCTCACATTTCGATTTTGAATGAACTGTTCAGTTCTTATCCTTTCTACCCCACTGAGGGGGAGCTATAGCTTCTACATGCTTGCTACATGCATGAATGCTTACTTGCTTGTCTGCTTGCCTGCATACCTCATTTCATACTTCAGCTTGCACCGATACATCTTTAGGTTATACATATAAATGACATGTTAATTAATCCCATTGTTAGTCAATTTTTGTTCATGACAATAGGGGGAGAATAATATGCTCTTTAGCATAACACTTGCATATAGTTAGTTTCATTACACGTTCTGTGCATAGTTTGCTTATACCTTTTTGAACATATCTCAAAATTGAGCATCTAGACATATTTCAAAAATCTTGCCTATTGCACATCAACTTTCATTTTCTTGATTGGTGCTCATGGCTTTCACACCTTCCTTTCATGGTAGGTTATTGCTGAGTTCGTGCGCTATTCAATTTCATTTCATTTTTGATTGTTCCTCAACACCCCCACTTTTTGATAATGTCAAAGGGGGAGAGAATCTTAGTGGCCACAATATATTGTCATCATCAAAAAGGGGGAGATTGTTGGGTTCGATGTGCTCCCCTCTTTATCTTTGATAATGGTTTTGATGATTACACTATATTGTGTGGTTTGCGTATGAATAAAAGTGAAAATATTGTGTGTGAGTATTGTGGAAAATACTCATTGATCATTTTGTGTTATGGAGCTTACTGTTGATATCTTGTTTTGTAGGTTTGGATGCTTGGACTTGTGTGGTCTGAAGAGTCGACCTCACCCACTCTGGGAGTGGACCTGTTCTTCATATTCCTTCACATGCAATCATGCATCGACCTATGTTTGATATGCTTAGACCTATGCTTCACGTGCATAGACCTCACCATGGGACTCTCTCAATGAACTTCATTCTAAGGGTTTATCACGCATACTCTTCATGGGTTTTCTGGTTTCTGTCCATGTGTTGTGAGCTTGAATGCTGACATATTTAATTTATGTCAATCATGGTAAAATAGAGTCACATATCTTTCTATTCAGTGGAGTTGATACCTCTCTTGATGTGTGTGCGCTTTAAGCACTTTCTGCACTGATTTTCCAAGGCTCATATGTTGCCAAGGTGTTTTCATCAACTTTGGTAACTAGGCTACATGATGCTCTAATCTTGCCCTTTAGTCATTATATTTGGTGCTAAAAAGGGTGAATACAAAGTCGACTCCTGATGGGCTAAAAGTTGACTTTTAAGGTTTCGGTTCTTTCAAATGTTGTGCAATGGATGGCTATCAATGAACCGAGTCTGATTTTGCTAAATTGTTTTTGAACTGAACTCTTAATCAGTTTGGACTGAAGTGAAGATTCTTGATCTGAACTTAATTCACTTATATGCATGGCTGTAATTCTAAATTCTGATTTGCAGATTGATGAAGAAATCACATGTGAAGATCAATCATGATATTAGCTTCTTCATATACATTGGCGTAATGTTGTCATCGGTATTTTGAGGAAGTATATGGATCAGATTGTGTATGCATGCTCCTTGCTGAAATTAGCATTAATGAGTTTTAACCATTCATATGTCAATTGATGTTTGGGATTAAATGAATTTCATGTAAAGCAAACATGTCCTGTTGACGGAAATTTGCTTGAAGGATTTTCATATTGCTTTGGAATGCCTTTAAATGTTTTGGACTGAACTTGCTATTACAAATGGTTCTGTTGTATTCAATTCAGAATTGGATTGTGTGAGTCTAATTGATATGTGAGGGTTGTGAAGGTTCAGTTTGACATGGACTGAATCTATGTATGGTTTGATTTGTACTGGAAATAGCTCCTTCATGCATGAAGCTATACTCTTGCTGCATTGGATTAAGATTAACGTGACTGAATTATCTATGGCTAGTGCAGGCTGGAAGATTTATGTGAAGTACAAATTGTAAGACCTCTATACTTGCTGTGATCAAAATCTGAACTTCGCATTCATAGTTGGCTTGCTTGAATCATTATTAATATCTAAACTTATGAGGATATAATGAACAGGTTCCACTTTACCAACAATTCTTTGGAGTCAATGGTAAGCTTCCACTCATGTTTTCAATCCCTTGAATCTATTGTAAGTAGACATGGTTGAATGGATTTCCATGTGCCTAGATTGGGGTTGGTTCATTAGTCATGCTTTCAATTGATTTCATTTGCTAGTTGAGGACTTAATGGCTTGAAATTCAATTACTTGTCACTTTCATTGGCTTGTGATGGAATGCGGCTTCATTCATGCCAATACCATGTTTCAATACATGGTTATTTGTTTTTAATGTTTGGGAGAGGATTTATAGGGTTTCATTTAAGTTTTATTGAGTTTTTAGTTTTGTCAGTAAAAGTGTCGACTCTAGGAGTCGACACTTATTTAAGTAGGTTCTGCCTGTGTTGATTTTTGATATGCTGATAAAAAGTGTCGACTCTGTGAGTCAACACTTTTGTCCTGTGAGTTGATTTTTATCTTCTGGCAGAACTCTCGACAAAAAGTGTCGACTCTAAGAGTCGACACTTTTGTCCTAGATGTTGTTTTGTGTTCGGGACAGAACACCCTGACAAAAGTGTCGACTCTTAGAGTCGACACTTTGTCTTGTTCGTCCAGAATGGGTTTTATGAATCAGTTTCGAAACCCACTTTCTAAGACCCGATTGGCTTGCTATTTTACCCCAATGACCTTAGGGTTTCTATGCATGTTTGGGTGTTGTTTTTAGAGGGTTTTGCATGGGCCTTAGTGTCTTTTAATCCCTCATATGAGCTGATATATATGTTGCTGCGATTTTTAGGCTTGGACGAGAAGTAAGAAGAGAGCAAGAGGGTTTGGCCGCAAGGTTGAGAGGGAGAATGTTTTCTGAGGGTTTCACTCTTGTTTTATCTTGCCGGAACATTCTTGGTCAAAGGAACTCAAAGGTACAACCATTTTATCAAGCCTTCATGTGGGGAAGAAGCTAAATCTGCAGCCGAGTTCATGAGGCTTCCATACCTGTAGAAGATCGACCTTCCCTCGCCTTGAAAGCTTTAAAGAGATCATCTCAAGGCCGTCCATATATCAAGGATATACTTCTCCATCCCACTTTAGTTTATCTTGAAGATTCTTCCTCAGTCTATTCTGAGTATGAGCATGTATTGAATATTCTTTTGCTTCATTGAACATCAGAGTACTGTGTGTGGGTGTACGGAGCTGCGTCTCCGTGTGAGGTTTAAGCGTAGGGTGTGTTCCCTGACGTGTGTGTGTGTGCTGTAGTGGCAGCGTTTTGAGGCAAGGCCTCGTGCCGTCGTGCGTGTATTGCTGCGGAAGCAGCGTGTGTGTGGTTGGGGTTCGTCCCTGTGTTGCTACGAAAGTAGCGTGTAGTGAAGCCTCACCAGGTTGGGTGAGGGGTGGACGTAGGGAGCCCGTCGTGGTCCCGAACCACCTTAAAATCCCTGTGTCTTGTGCGATTGCCTGTGTGATTGTCATTTCTTCTATCTCCGTTTACAGGTACATTATATAGGTTTTTAATTCACTGCACAATCACTCACTCCTACCTCTGTAATCTGTGTTGAACAAAATTTCCCTGTTAGTCGCATTGTTATTACGAGTGATATCGGAAAGCTTGAGAGAACGTTTTAAATCTCACTTAAGTTTTGGCTATTAACATTATTAATCTTAATTCCACTATGTTTAGTTAGGAATGTTTTTAAAATCCGCCATCTCGGCAAGGGGATCATTCAACCCCCCTTCTTGTCCCCCATCTCTCTCGGCCAACAATCACCTTTCTTTGTTGGGACAAATTATCCCTATTGGAAAAATAGAATGCAGGTCTTTCTTAGAGCTCAAGAATTTGATATATGGCGTGTTATTAGCCGAGGTCTTTATGAACTACAGGAGACTGAAGATGAATGGGTTGAGGAATACATTAAGAAATATGTTTCTAATTATAAAGCTACGAATATCATTCAATGTGCAATTCATCCGAATGAGTACTCACGCATCTCTATGTGTTCTTCTGCACAGGAAATGTGGAACAAGCTGAGGCTAATTTATGAGGGTACATCTGAAGTAAAGGAGACCAATGCAAACATGCTGGTCAGAGACTATGAGCTATTCAGAATGAACCCAGAGGAATCAGTACCTAAAATATTTGCAAGACTGATAGAGATAACAAATGCACTGAAGGGCTTAGGAAAGGAATACACAAACCAAGAATTGGTGAGAAAAGTCCTTAGGTCATTATCACCACAATGGCATATAAAGGCTACTGTGATTGAGGATTCAAAAGATCTCACAACTCTAACATTAGATGAGTTAATTGGGTCTTTGATGATATATGAGCTTAATATCAAGAGAAATGAAGAGGACAACAAGAAGAAATGAACTATAGCACTAAAAGTGAACCCCCAAGCCTTAGAGGAAAGTGATGTTGAATCTAATAAACATAGTGATGAGGAGGAGATGATAGCTCTAATAACTAGAAGAGTGAGGAAGTTCTTTAGAAAAGCTAGGAAGATAGGAACCTTTCCAAAGAAATTTCAAAACAAGATAGTTGCTAAAAAGGGTGAAGCTAGCAAGATGGTGGAAGTCATCTGCTATGAGTGTAAGAAGTTATGACACATGAGAGGGGAGTGTCCAAAAATTAAGAAGAAAATCAAGAAAGGAAAATTCAAGAAACCTAAAGCAATGATGGATACATAGAGTGACGAAAATGAGGAGGAAGCATAGTCTGAGAATGAAGTAGATGAGCTGGTCCAAAGCTTGTGTTTGATGGCCAATGATGACTCCACCATTGTGGTAACTTCTGATTTTGAGAACCTCACTAGTGAACAATGGCAACTTGCATATGCTGCATTATATAAAAAATACAAGAAATTCATATCTAAAAAGAAATTGTTAAAGAAGAAAGTAGAAAATCTTGTGCACACAAACACTT
Source organism: Amorphophallus konjac (assembly GCA_022559845.1). Lineage (NCBI taxonomy): Eukaryota > Viridiplantae > Streptophyta > Magnoliopsida > Alismatales > Araceae > Amorphophallus > Amorphophallus konjac. The sequence goes on from CM040125.1 coordinate 197,726,908, forward strand.
CTTGTGAAAATTGCAATGTTCGAAAATTTAAAAGATGAGAACGAGCTGTTGGCATCCAAGGTAAGTCTGTTTGAAGAAGAAATCTCATGTATGCGTGATGAACGACAAAATGTTGAAAAATCGCTTGAATGCTCTAAGGAGAAGAATAATGAGTTGAAAAAGGAAATAGAAGAAATTCAAATGAAAATGATAAACTCTGAGCAAGCAAGAGAAAAAGCTGAAAACAAATCTGAAGCATTGAGTCTTGAAATAAAGGACGTGAAGGAAACTCTAGCAAAATTTGTTAAAGGTAAACAGAATTTGGATAAAATTTTGCATCTAAATGTGAATTTTTATAAAGAAGGATTAGGTTATGTGCCTAACAATAAAAAGTCATTTGAGAATAAAATCACCACATCATACATGCATGAAAATATCCCTACATATTCACACACAAAGAACTAAGGATCACATGTAAACAAATACAACACCTTTAAGAGTGTAAATAAAAAGGATGCACACAAAAATGATAAAATCTCATGTTTTTACTGTGGAAGGTTTGGACACAACCTGTACATTTGTAGACTAATGAAACAAGATGATGAAAAGTTTCCAAGGAAAATGAAGAACTCATTTCTGAAAGGCAAAGCTAACAAATTTGGACACAAGCAAGTTTGGGTACCAAAGTCATAGAGAGAATTGTCTTTACTCTATAGGTATGTCTGTAAACCAAAAGTAATAAATGGTACTTGGACCGTGGTTGATCCAGGCACATGACAGGTAATAAGGAAATATTCATAGATCTTCAAGAGAAGGAAGGATGACTAGTTGCATTCGGAGGTCAAGACAAAGGTAAGATAATTGGAATTGGCAAGATAAGTAAGGGTTCTGTGCATTCAATTGATAATGTGTTGCTGGTAAAAGGTTTATAGCATAATTTGTTAAGCATAAGTCAGCTTTGTGACAAAGGCTGCAAAGTCATTTTTGAATCATCTCATTGATCTGTTACAGATAGAAATATAAATAAAATAAAGTTCATAGGTAATAGAAATAACAATGTTTGCACCATATATTTAGATGATACTTCATGCAATAATTTTTGCTTAGTTGCAAATAATTCTGATGATGCTTGGTTATGGCATCGTCGATTAGGACATGCAAGTTTTAATGTTCTCTCCAAACTATCTAGAAATAATTTGGTAATAGGATTGCCAAGTCTGAAATTTGAATCAAATAAAATTTGTGATGCTTGCAGTAAAGGAAAACAAACTAGAACTTCATTTAAATGCAAAAGCATTTTTGCAACTGCAAGACCCTTGGAACTTCTCCATCTACATTTATTTGGACCCAGTAGGACACATAGTCTTGGAGAAAAACTTCATGAATTTGTTATTGTTGATAATTTTTCAAAATATTCTTGGGTGTTATTTCTGACTCACAAAAAGCAAGCCTTGCAGGAATTTGAAGACTGTTGCAGAAAAGTGCAAAATGAGAAGGGATACTACATTAAAACAATCTAGAGTGATCATGGTAAATAGTTTGAAAACCATGACTTTAATATATTTTGTTGGAAATAGAGGTACACTCATGTCTTCTTAGCACCAAGAACCCCTCAACAAAATAGAGTCGTGGAAAGAAAAAATAGAACACTAGTGGAGATGGCCAGAACCATACTATCTGAAAATGGTCTTCCAAGGTACTTTTGGGCCAAAGCAATAAACATAGCCTGTTACATCACAAATAGAGCTATGGTAAGACCTATCTTGAAGAAAACTCCATATGAGTTGTATAAGGGTGAGAAACCTAACATTTCTTATTTTAAATCCTTGGGATCCGTGTGTTACATTTTGAATAATGAAAAAGACAACCTAGAGAAATTTGATGCAAAGAGTGATCAAGGGATTTTTCTTGGTTACTCACTCAATTCTAGGGCTTATAGAGTATATAATATAAGGATACTTGTAGTGGAAGAAGGCCCTCATGTTATTGTTGATGAATTTACTTCTAGAAAGTCTAACAAAAAGAAAAAAAATTATTGTAGGATAAGAAAATGAAGAGGAAGAGATGAAAAATGAAAGTGATCAAGAGGACGTGGAATAGGCAAAATCTGACCAACAAAATCAAGAGGCTCTGGCACAACAAGAAACATAACAAGAGATGCCGAGACAATGGAGTTTCCAAAGACATCATCCTGAGGAGAATGCCATTGGCAATGTGCAAGAGGGTGTAAGAACAAGAGCTTCACTCAGAGAATTACAAAATGCCGATTACCATGCCTTACTTTCACAATTTGAGCCTAAAAATGTGGAGGAAGTATTGATGGATAATTCCTAGATCTTGGCCATTTAGGAGGAATTACACAAATTCTAAAGGAATGAGGTGTGGTTCCTTGTGCCTCGACCTAAGAGTCACTCGGTGATAGGAACTAAGTGCATTTTTTGAAACAAACTTAGTGATCAAGGCGTGGTAATTAGAAATAAAGCCAGGCTTGTAGTCAAAGGTTACATTCAAGAGTTAGGAATTGACTTTGATGAATCATTTGCTCCCGTAGCTAGATTGGAAGCAGTTAGAATTTTCCTTACATTTGTATAATCTAGAAATATCAAATAATTTCAAATGGATGTGAAGAGTGCTTTTCTGAATGGTTTTGTGAAGGAGGACGTATACGTGGAGCAACCACCTATATTTGAAGACCATCAGCATCCCAACCATGTATAGAAGTTGGACAAAGCGCTCTATGGATTGAAGCAGGCCCCCCGAGCATAGTATGAAAGGTAAGTACTTTTCTTATTGAGAATGGCTTCAAGAGAGGTAATATTGACCAAACCTTGTTCACTAGAACTTGCAATGAACATATTTTAATTGTACAGGTATATGTTGATGATAGAATTTTTGGAGCCACCGATAATGTCTTGAATGAAGAATTTGCTAAGTTGATGCAGGGGGTGTTTGAAATGAGTCTCATGGGTAAGCTAACATTTTTCTTGGGATTACAGATGAAACAATCAGAAGATGGAATTTTCATCAATCAGAAGAAGTACACACAAGAACTGATCAAGAAGTACAAGTTCGAGAATGCCAAGCCACACTCCACTCCAATGTCTACATCTCTTAAACTGGATAAAGATGAGCATGGTAAGAATGTTGACCAAAAACTCTTTAGAGGAATGATAGAATCCTTGCTATACTTAATAGCTAGCTGACCCGACATACAATTTAGTGTTTGCATGTGTGCTAGATTTCAGTCCTATCCAAAAGAAACACACATGCCTACCGTGAAAAGGATTTTTTGATATTTGGTTGCGTCTAGTGATTTTGGTTTATGGTTTCCCAAGCATTCTATTTTTGATCTTGTTTCCTATACTGATTCAGATTTTACAGGCTGTAAAGTGGATCGCAAAAGCACTAGCGGGATTGTCAGTTTCTAGGGGGCTGCATGGTTTCATGGACCTCTAAGAAATAAAATTCAGTGGCATTGTCAACTACTGAAGCCGAGTATGTGGTTGTAGGTAGTTGTGCAGCTCAAGTGCTATGGATCTAACAACAAATAATTGATTTTGGCATATCTTTGAAAAACACACCCATTTTATGTGATAATACTTTAGCAATAAATCTTTTTAAAAATCTTGTTCAACACTCAAGAGTAAAACACATTGAAATTTGACATCACTTTCTTAGAGATCATATAAATAAATGAGATTTTGAACTAAAATTTGTAGATACAAACAATTAAGTTGCAGATATTTTTACCAAACCTTTGAATGAAAAGAAAATTTAAAACATAAGGAGAGAACTTGGAATTTGTAGGCTAGATGATTAGTTTTTGCATACTTTGTGAATGTGAATAAAATTCAATGCACACCTTAAATTCTAGCACATTTTGTGAATAAACAATTTTTGATTAATTAAAATGAAAACAAAAAATCTTGTTTGATCTTGATCTTTGCATGATTGCTCATTATCTTTGCATGCTTGCCTGTAAATAGTTTAATACACTTTCCTTGAATTTTCTAGGACCATATACTCCCCTGTTAAATAATGGTGTATCTGAGTCATAACTGGTGTATCTCATGTCACACACTAAGGAGGAGGAATCTTTCGATAAGTGTATTTATTTAGGGGGAGCTACAGAGTTATGTTGTTAATTATTTTTTTAGCATACATTTTAAATCAAAATACGCACACTACTCTTGCACTTAAATGTGAAAATGGTTGTTAAACGTAAGGATATACAAATTTCTTTTTAACACACTAGAGAAACTAAACTTGTGCATAGAGTTTGAAGAGAAGTTGAGGAAAAGATGTCTGCCTCATAATGGAAAAAGATTCAAAAATGAAAAATGAAAAGGAATAGAAAAAGAAAACTTGAAGGTAGAGCAATGTTTAGTCCCACTAAGTAAACTGGATGCATGTCACCTAAGACGTGATATGCTTCATATTGAAAAGTACTGAATAATCTCTATTCAAAATGAAGTGGAATGGTTAACATTTTGAGTAACCGGGGAGTCTAACATGTAACCCATGTATCTCCTTGTTCAAAAAGGAATGGATTGAACCTAACCACTCTTGTTAAGAAAAATTCAAATTCTTGCTGTGAAAGATTCAGAGAATCAAAAAAACTGTGGCAAAAAAGTAAAATGAGCTACAGTGAAGTTTCCAATACGCTGAAATCTGAGAATGATATGCAGTGTGGATAGTTTCCCTTTATGTTAATTTAAAAATCTATATGTCCAGATGCTTAAAATTCATTTTTCATGTTCATTCACATATACAAATGGGAATTTGATTTGCTTTGTATCCTAAAAATTTGATTGGTTGCACGGGCTGTTGCATGATTTCTTCTAAATAATTGCACACTCATATTGGTGTTAAATATGAGCATTCTGATTGTATTGACTCATTTGCACTTGTCATACACCTATCCCATTCTTTTAATGAGAAAGAGGGAGATGTGTTGCATTTATATGTATATCTACACTATGCATGTTCTTAGATGAATGCTTGCATGCTTGTGTGAATTAATCAACAACTGAACTCAGAAAACAAGTGGCAACAATTGGTATTCTTTGCATATATCCTTCTGCCTCCCATATCTTGATATGTCAAACTCATTTCTGATCTCTAATTGGATGTAATTCATCTTGAGGCTATCTGGTGATTTATGGAAGGACAAATTAGGTATGTTAGGAAATTTTCACTATGCGTGAAAATATGCTCCGCCAAGTACCAGGAATCATAGAAATCAAATGAATGATTCTTGTGAAGAGCCTTAGTGTTAGATGGTACTGTCTTGATTTGATTTCTAATTCTTTCTCTTCCATTATGCCTTTTGCTAATGACTAAGTGCATGGACAAATTGTACAAATTTTACTCCTTGCTTACTTTTTGATCATGGCAAAGGGAGAGAGAAAATGTGGCTATTGCAAATGTGAGAGAATGTGAGAAAATGTGGTTATTGAGAATGTTTTAAACTCTTTGCTCAATTCCATGAATTGATAATTAATTTTGGGTCTACTGCTTGAACTTGCAATATAGTTTTATCATCATCAAAAATGGGGAGATTGTTGTGCCCTAAGTGCTTTTGATAATGACAAAACTTTTTATGTATGAATGGACTATGAATTGAAAGTGATTATACTTTGACAAGCTTCATTGAGTAACAATTTTATTGTGAATTTCAGTGTGAAATCAGGTTGTGTCTTGATGAAGAATGCAAGGATGGAATTTATGTTTTGATGAAATCCTGAATGGTTCCTATACTTGTTAACAGTTGAGTTCCCTCATCGTATGAAGTGCAATTCACATGTTAATGTTCATGTTCATGTTAACGTTTAGTTTTTCTCCAAGTGTTTAACAGGTCCAAATAGAGTCCAAAAATGTCAAAAAGATCAATCTAAGGTATGTTGGACTTATTGGATTAAATACATACTAATTTGGGTTCAATTTGACATTTTTCAGTTGGATCATTCGATCTAGGAAATGGACCGGTTGACCTAAACCGGCCAGGAGACTCAAAGTATGTTGAATTTAAGAAGCAGGATATGGCCAGTCGACTGACAAGGAGGTTTCGGTCGATCGGATTTCTAAGTACCCAGCAAGTGGTTTCATTATAGAGGCCGGTCGACCGAAATCAGGGTCCAGTCGACAGATTTGAGCAGGCTGGCTAACTTTGTTCTATTCTGCTTCAGGGACTTATCGACCAAAAGCAAGGTCTTGTCGACCGACTTGAGCAGGCTAGCTAACTTCTTCTTGTTCTGTTTAAGGGACCTGTCGACTGACTTAAGTAGGCTGGCTAACTTCTTATTATTATGTTTAAGGGTCTATCGACTGGGCTTTAATAGACTCTAGAAGTCTATCGATATTATCAAGACACCCTTTTGGATGAAGGCCTAGACTTTTAAGTCTGTCGACCTGGGCTTAATTCTGTCGACCCTTGTCTTACTCCACTAACCAATCTATTTTGCAGCGGTCGACCGAAAATGATTACGCTCGAAGATGCATCTACTTGTCACAGCCCAAAACATGTGCGTGCAGCCTTTAAGCATCCTCCCAATAATTTTCTCATCCTCTCCCACATGCCAGGAATGAGGACAAATGAATAGAATCTTCCACAAGGGTATATATAAGCATTTAGGGTGTCTTTTGCAAAGGTGGTGAAGAAAAATTAAGTTCAGCCGCCAAGAGCGAAAGGAGATCATGTGTTGAAGCTCTGGTCCATCTCCAGCTTGAGAAGGCTTTGTCCCAGTGTGGTATCTTCGTCCATAGCCCAGATAAGGAACAAGATTTAGTTTGAAGAGTTGCTACTGCGGAGTGAAGAGCACAAAACTCTCCATTCAATAGGGCTATTCGATCGAGTTTTGACAGGGGAGCTCTTACTAAGTTTGATCTTTGTTTTCCAGTGTTAGATGTATTGAGTGAGCTTTATTCCATATTTTATCATGAACTTTGAGAGTCTATGTGCAAAGGGATCGAGATTTCCCTTGGTTGCGTGTGTTGTGAGATCGGAGATCTCAGTGTGTGTGTGGTGCTGCGACTATGCAGTGCATGTTTGTGTGTCTACTGCATCTATAGCATGTGTGTGAGTTGATTTACTTCAATGTAGATTGTTAATCCTGAAAGAGGTGAGGGGTGGACATAGGGAGCCCGATTGTGGTCCCGAACCACCTAAAAAATTCTATGCCTCTTGTGGTTTGCCTTATGTGACTTGCATTGCGATTGTTTGTGCATCTAGTGACTTATTCGAGTGTGATTGGTGATAGTTGAGAGCATTGCTTGAGTTCTGGTTATATCTTGCTCCTCTAAACTTGTACTCATAATTAGTTTCATGTGTGCGAAAGATTTCCAAGCCAATCAATTCAACCCTCCCTTCTTGATTGCCATTTGCCTGGGACAACAACATAGAAGAGCACAGTGTCTCTGCGGAACAAGGGTCGTCTGCTCACTACCCATGACTGGGTAGTGTCATTCTCTCCAGCATACCGTGTCCACACCACCTGCAAAATTCAATCCAAACCCTGTTAAACAATCATACATAAGGCAAATAATGACATGAAAGTTGAAAAAAAAATAGAACACTCACTCGGTGGTGTGGGAACTCATCCAATGCTATCCGAATGTTGGTGATCTGGGCAGCCACCAAGCGGCAATTTGGCAACACATCGCACCTAGCCATAAGTGTGACCGCTAAGGCTCGCCCATGTGCAATCATGCCCTAGCCTAGAGGAAAGCGAGTATAACCCCAAATCTGATAACAAAAGAGGTTAAAGAAGATGATCAAGATTTTTAAGCATATAAAAGCAGATTTGGTTCTCAGGGCAATCCCATACCTATAAAAAGGGAGTAAAGCCACCCAGGTTCCCAGAACTTGGCTTGAACGGATCCATGTAGGTGAAGAGGTGCGCCAACATCGCCCTTCCCCACGCATACAGAGACCCAGACTCGAGGTCCTGGAGCAATAGAAGGTACTTCATGTTCACGTTGTTCAAGGCCATGGTGAACAACAGTCGTATGAAGAAGTAGAGGAGGAAGAGATAGATCTCAGGGTCCTCCGCTCTCTCCCTTAGCCGGATCCTCTGTTGGACCCTCTGCAAGTATGCTCCCAGGTCCTCTAGTGGCCCTCGAGTCACACCTGCTACGCCCACTGATAAGTGCTATATTTTATATCATAACTTGCATCACATTTATCATCTTTGAGCATTAAAATGAATAAAGTTATGTTATATGAGCAGTTAATTTCATTCTCACCATTAATTTGAGTCTGTAAGCATTTTATCATATTTTTGAGCTAAAATGATCATGTGAGAATTATTCATGAATTTGCACAATTATTTGGAAATCATTTTTCGGATGAAATATGTTGATATTTTGAATTTTTTGAATTTTCAGAAAATTACGACCGAGCTCAAGGCGCTATTTAATGAACGCCCTTCTGAGAGGGCGCATATTCAAGATACTACGACACAAGGCTAGGTGCCAATTCAATTATGCAGAAAATCAAGAAACATAGGAAAAGGAAATTGCGCCCGTTCATGAAGTCGCTATTTTTTGGATTTATAGAAAAAGGAAATTATCAGAAAAATGGAAATAAGGATTGAGCGATCGTCCAAGCAGTCGTTCATTCCGGAATAAACGCCCACTGACCGGTCGCTATTTCAGTCTGAACCAAAAATGGAGCTGCATGAGGCCGATTGAAGTTAGCCTTCCATATTTGAGCTCATCTCCTCTTGTTTGAGGAAAGGAGGACTCTTAATATAGCAAGATCCCTCCTTTGATCAAGCCTTGATGTTGGGAAGTTAGGTTATGATGGGATTCAAAGACCCACGATCGTGCACACTATATAAAGCACCCGAAGGCCACCATGGAAAGGAGTTCGCGAGTTAGCCCTCTTTAGCCCTTTTTTCTAGTCTCTTTTTCATGCACTTCTAGTCCTTATTTTAATTTTCTTTCTTCTACAAAGTTCTTCATTTTTAAGTCTTCTACAATTTCTTCTTCTTCTTCTTCATCTTCTCTTGATTCTCTCCCATTTTCAAGCTATTCTTAATTTTTCAAAGCACTGTTCTTCCATTTTTACTGTTCATTCGATTTTTATAAACTCTGCTCTTTCTCAGTTTTCTCCCCCTTCTGATTCTATTATCTTCTTACTATCTTCATAAAAGTTGACCATTTTCAATTGCTCTTCAACTTATTCTTCTATCTCTTCTTCTAATTCTTCATCTTTTTCAAGTTATTCACTGATTTCTAAAGCTTAGTTTTTGGGTTTTCACTGTTCATCCGTGCAACCACCCCCTGTTATTCAACATTTTTCACCTTCTTCCTCAAATCTTTTGCTTCTGTGTTCTTCATCAACTTTTTTTCTCTCTTCGCCCTCTATAACTTTCTCTTCTTCCACTTCTAATTCTCTCTAGACTTTAAGCTATTCTTCTTCTTCTAACTCACTGTTTGCATCCTATTTTCACTGCGTTTTCACTATGTTTTTACTATTTCCCCACCAAACCCCTCTTAATCTCTTCTCTATTCATAGCACACTTCACTGACACTTTATTTTATTTATTCTCCTTCCACCTCCCTATCTCCATCTTCCCATATTTCTTTACACATCCCAAGACGGATTTTCTTCTATTGGTCCTCTAACGGCGTCGGCATCCAAGGCGGGGCGATCTTCATCCAATGCTTGACAAAGAGACGGCGGCGTTATTCTTCATCAATTGGCTATATTTTCTTTCCTTTTCTCTTTGATATTCCTAAGTTGTAATTTTTATTTCATTGTGTGACTTTTCACTTTCATATCAATGAAATTCATCATTTGAGTAAATTGTGGTGTTGTCTCTCTCTCTATCTCTTCCAAATTCTTTTCTTAAACCCTCTCATATTCTTTAGTGAGTTTTCTTGAAATTTATTTTTCCCTAGTTTTAGTCTCACTCAAAATTTGATTTTTCAAAACATAAGGATATTTTTCCAACTTGATCAAATAAAGATTTTTCCTCCTCGTGGGAACGACTCCACTTATAACTATATTTGAATTTTTTCAATCTTTAAAGTGAGTGAGTGCGAATATTTTAAAATTGTGGTACGGTTTTTTCAACGACGGATTTGTGGCTATCAATTTTTTTGCGCCGTTGTCGGAGTGGAAATTATTTTTTATGTTAGGAAATTTCTTGTGTTTGATTTGTATATAGTTTTACTATTTTTCTACTTTTATTTTACGGAAAAAATATCAGGAAATTAGGAAATTCTCAGAAATTCGGACCTATAAATTCCCAAGAAATAATCTGTCACAGAAAGCGTCACTTAAGCCTGAAACTGTAGCAGAAAGTAGAAATTTAGATATTCCAGGAAATTCAAGCGTCGTTAAAGGTTAGTAAAAGTAGGAAAATGTCTTATTTTTAAAAAATTCTGAAAAATTCCAAAAAATTCTTAAAAATTCTTAAAAAAATTTTAAAAAAATAGAAATCCAGAAAACACCAAAAACATGCTTTTAGATCTTATTTTGCAGTAGTTTTACATATTGTTTGCTATTTTTAGTTGATAGTTTCTTTTCTTTAGATCTCTTTTCGAAAAATAAAAAAAATCTCTGAAACAATTCTCTGAAAAATAAAAAAAATCAGATAATAGAAAAATAAAAAAATTTATTTCATGCTAGTATATCTTCATCTTAGTTGCATTACTTTCATGCATTTGTGCGTTTAGTTGATCTTTTTGTTTATTCATTATCATCACTTGAAAAAAAACTTTTCTCTTCTCTTCTATTTCCCCTTCTCAAGGGCAAGTTAGGATTCTTTACACCATTCTTGAAATTGAAAAGACCCTCCATTGAGTATTCCATCTCTTTGGATTGGAATTTCCTTTTCCAAGACCTCCATAAGTCCCCGCACCCGTGGATTCTCTCATGGACGCCAGGCTGGTTGTATCAAAAAGCACCCCGGAGGTCGATTGCCCGTAGAAGGTTTTACATAAAAAAAAGAGAGAGTTTGGAATTTATTACTATTTTAAAAAATTGGTGTCTAAGGCTAGAGGTTAAGTGGCAAACGCCCAAGCGAGATTGTGGTTACTTAATTAGGACCCTACGAAAGTAGGGGGAGCCTCCCACAACTCCACCTCTTACCTGGTCAATTGACCAAATTAGTAGTGAGTGCCTATTCTTTTTTTTAAAAAAATCATCATCATTATTTTGCATTCATATAGTGGTGGATTTTCCAAACTCATTTGCATTGAAAAAAATTTTGAAAAAAAATCATCATTGTTGCATACATAATTCATATAGTTAGAGTGAATTTGAATTATTTTGAAAAAAATCTAAAAACAACAATTACTCTTTAGGCCCTTTGCATTGTATGTAAGGTAGGAGATCCCTACACCCACATTTATTAGGGCCCATTAGTGAAATTGAGAGGTTAGTGCATTCTAGATCTCATCAGTAACCTAACCTCATGGCTGACCAAAATCAAAACCAAGCTTCTAAACAGATGAAGGATTGTTTCATGCCTAACCAATATCAACTATCCTTCTATGTTCAAGCACCGTAGAACCAGACAGTTCATTATGAGATTAAATCTAGTACCATCCAGATGTTGCCATCATTCTATGAAAATCCTAATGAAGATCCTTACAAGCATCTAGATGAGTTCCTCGAGATATGTTCAACTATCAAAATCCAAAACTTCTCAGATGATGCCCTTAAGCTTACTCTCTTCCCATTCTCCCTTAAGGAGAAAGCAAACTATTGGTTGGGAGCCTTGGGTAGAACAATCGACACATGGGGAGAGATGCAAAAGGAGTTCTTGAAGAAATTCTACCCTATTGGTAGGACTAATACCATGAGAAGGGACATCACTTGATTTACACAAAACCCTGGGGAATAAATTCATGAGGCCTGGGATAGGTTGAAAGATTTATTGAGAAAATGTCCCCATCATGGCCTATCTAGATGGCAAATTGTGCAAGCATTTTATTAGGGATTAACGAAAAACTATAGACAAATGGTGGATGCCTCATGTGGGGGGGCTTTCATGAGTAAAAGTGAGGATGAAGCCTATGATTTGTTTGAAATGTTAAGTGAAAACTCTATTAGCCATGCCTCACTTTCTTCCTATGAAAGAACGATTGGACCTTCCAAGAAGGGTGGGCTTTATGAAGTCAAAGGTCAAGGAGAGTTTGAGAGTGCGCTTGCTCAAAAGTTGAATAAAGTGGACTTGTGGGCGCAAAGGATGGAGAAGGTGGACTCAGTGGCACAGAAGCTAGATCAATTATTGTCCATGAATAGGCAGGAACCTTCTTTCTCTTCTGCCCAGCAATCTCAATCTTTTTCAGATTCCAACCTTCAAGAACTTTGTGCTCTATGTTCTATCCCAAATCATGCCGTAATTGATTGTCCCACGGCAGTCCAACTTCCCCCATTTATCCAAGAGCAACTCTTTACTGCTCAGGGTGTCTCTAAGCTTGCTTATGATCCATATTCTAATACATACAACCCGGGCTGGAGAAATCACCCAAAATTTTCTTGGAAATCGCAACAAGGCACATCTACCCAAGCCAATCCCTCAATTCCAAAATAATACTTTCAAGTTCCGAACCAGTCTCACCAATATTTTCAAACTCCTTTTCAACATAATCAACAACAACAACTTCCATTTCAGCAACCATCATTCCATCATGCTCAGGCCCCATATCAACAAGCTCCATCATTTCAGGGCCAATATAATCAATTTCTTTCACACCGCTATCAAGCTCCTTATCAACCTCCTCCTCAACCCCCTCAGCCTAATTTTGAAGATAAATTTGACCAACTTCAGCAACTCATTCTTTCTCAACAACAATCAATTGCTAAGTTAGAAGGTCAAATAGGTCAATTGGCTGCCAACAATATGAGGAGAGACGTCAGTCAACTGCCTAGTCAACCGGTAGCCAACCCCCGTAATCAACAACCTCCGGGCTTCCTTCCAAGAGCTCCCATCCTCCCTCAACCTAATCAACCTCAGCCACCTCCTCCTATAGGACCCCAAGTCGAGAATGCTAAGGCGATCTCTACCCTTAGGAGTGGGAAGATTCTCAATTATCCATATCAGGACAGGGGGGCTAGTCGCAATTCAGGCCAAGAAGCCCATGAAGAGAGTGATAGTGAAGATGAGGAGCCGATGATTGTTCAGGAGAAAGAGAAGTCGGAAGGGGGGGAGAAGAAAATTGACAAAGGTAAATTAAAGGTTGATGAAGGTCATCAAGAATATGTGCCTAGGATCCCTTTTTCAGACACGTTGAAGCCGAAAGCTCAAAAGAAAATACCAGTTCAGCAAGAGGAGTTAATGGAATTGTTCAAGCAAGTCAATATCAATATTCCACTCTTGGACGCAATCAAGCATATGCCGGCGTATGCCAAGTTTTTGAAAGAGCTTTGCACACCAAAAAGGGAACCGAAGATGGTGACATAAAAAATCCGCTTATCAGAAGATGTTAGTGCTGTTCTGATGAATCATCTACCTAAAAAGTTGAAGGACCCCGGAGCTCGATTGATTTCATGTGATATAGGTGGGGTTACATTTGATAAAGCTTTGCTAGATCTTGGAGCTAGCGTTAATTTATTACCCACTTGCATTTATGAGCAATTTGATCTGGGAGAATTGAAGCCCACTTCTATAATCCTTCAACTGGTGGATCGATCTGTGAAGACGCCAAGGGGTTTACTAGAGGATGTGATAGTAAAAGTTCATGAGTGTTATTTCCTAGTGGATTTCTTAGTCTTGGACATGGCCTCAACCCAAGAGTTAAAACACACACCTATTATTTTGGGACGTCTGTTCTTAGCTACGGCAAAGGCCAACATAAATTGTGCCACTAGGATGATGGATATTTCTTTCGGAGGTGAGAAGGTCTCTTTAAATGTTTTTAAATCCTCACAATATCCGGACCGTGAGGAGGAATGTAATGCCATTGATATGTTTGAAGAATTGATTGAAGAATGTCCGAATGTTAGTGAGAATTTGATAGAAGAGGGTAGCATGCTGCAGGATTCTCTATTCTCTCCCGCACCCTATTCTAGAGTAGAGCCACTCCCGCCGCTTCAAGCTGAACCCATTCTTCCATCTCTAGAGCAGCCGCCCGTTTTGGAACTAAAACCTCTACCGGACTCTTTGAAATATGCTTATCTAGGCCCGGACCATACTCTGCCCATAATCATTGCTTCTAATCTTACCTCTGCTCAGGAATCTCAACTCTTAGAAGTTCTTGAGGATAGGGGGGCAATAGGGTGGTCGGTAGCAGATTTGAAGGGCATAAGTCCCGATGTTTGCATGCACTATATCTATTTGGAGGATAATTCCAAGCCGAGCAGGGAAATGCAGCGCCGGCTGAATCCTAATATGAAAGAGGTGGTTGAAAAGGAAGTTGTAAAGTGGTTAGATGCTGGGATCATATATCCTACTTCTGATAGCAAATGGGTCAGCCCGACATAAGTGGTTCCTAAGAAGTCGGGACTGACTGTGGTGACAAATGAGAAGCGAGAAGAGGTGTCCATGCGATTGCAAACGGGGTGGAGGGTTTGTATAGACTATAGAAAATTAAATTCAGTCACAAAGAAAGATCATTTCCCACTCCCATTTGTTGATCAAATTTTGGAGAGACTGGCTGGACAACAATATTTTTACTTTTTGGATGGTTATTCTGGATACAACCATGTTGCTATTTATCCGAAAGATCAAGAGAAGACAACATTTATGTGCCCCTATGGCACGTTTGCTTTTAGAAGGATGCTTTTTGGGCTATGTAATATTCCCGCCACTTTTCAGCGCTGCATGATGTCTATATTTTCTGACATGGTGGGGGAGACTTTGGAAGTGTTCATGGATGATTTTTCAATTTTTGGTTCTTCATTTGAAGGGTGCTTGGAAAATTTGACTCAGGTTTTGAAGAGGTGCATTGAATCCAATTTGGTGTTAAGTTGGGAGAAGAGCCACTTTATGGTGAGAGAAGGTATAGTTTTAGGCCATGTAATTTCAAAGAGGGGAATAGAGGTCGATAAAGCCAAAGTAGACTTGATTTCTAATCTTCTTCCTCCTACATCTGTCAAGCAAATCAGATCTTTTCTTGGCCATGCGGGTTTCTACCGCAGATTTATTCAAAACTTCTCCACCATTGCTCGCCCTCTCACACAATTACGTGCTAAGGACAGCCCATTCCATTTTGATGATTCTTGTCTCAAAGCCTTCAATTCTTTGAAAGCGGCCCTCACTCAAGCTCCGATTCTTCAATCTCCAAATTGGTCGCTTCCTTTTGAGATTATGTGTGATGCCTCGGACTATGTTGTTGGAGTTGTCTTAGGTCAAACGATTAATAAGAAGCCCGTGGTTATCTACTACGCGAGTCGCACCCTCGTTGATGCACAATTGAATTACACCACCACGGAGAAGGAACTTTTAGTTGTTGTGTTCGCCCTAGAGAAATTTCGATCATATCTTTTAGGGGCTAAAGTTGTTGTTTATTCTGATCACATTGCTTTGAGATACTTGCTCTCCAAGAAGGATGCTAAACCCCGTCTCATCCGCTGGATATTGCTACTGCAAGAATTTGATTTGGAGATACGAGACAAGAAGGGGTTAGCAAATGTGGTAGCTGATCATCTATCTAGGATAGTGATATCTGAAAGTGCCTCAATGTCCGATTCTTTTTCTGATGAACAAATTCTTTCTATCTCTTCAACCCCCTGGTACGCTCACATAGTCAATTACCTGGTGGTAGGATAAACTCCAGGAGGGTAGACTAAGCAGGAGAACGATCAATTCTTTGCAAAGGTTAAACACTATTTTTGGCAGGACCCAGAGTTGTTTCACATGGGTCCCGATCAGATAATAAAAAGATGTGTCCCAGAAGAAGAACAAGAATCTGTTTTAAACTTCTGTCATAATCTTGCTTGTGGGAGACACTTTTCTAGAAAAAAGACTGCGGTGAAAGTATTACAAAGTGGATTCTATTGGCCCACACTATTTAAAGATGCTTATGAATTTTTGAAAACATGTTTGAGATGTCAAGGAGTGGGTAACAATTCTAAAAGAGAGATGATGCCGCTAAATCTCATTCTGATAGTTGAAATTTTTTATGTTTGGGGGATAGATTTTATGGGACCATTTCAACCTTCATTTGGCAATGAATATATTTTGGTGACGGTGGACTATGTTTCAAAGTGGATTGAGACTGTTGCTACTAGGACTAATGACCATAAGGTGGTGATGAAATTTGTCAAGAAGAACATTTTTTCCAGGTTTGGTTGTCCTAGAGTTATCATTAGTGATGGGTGTTCTCACCTTACGAATTCTCAATTCCAAGCTCTGCTTCACAAATATGGTATTACTCATAAGATCGCTACCCCCTATCATCCCCAAACTAGTGGCCAGCTTGAAGTGTCCAACAGGGAGATAAAAAATATTTTGTATAAAATAGTTAGGCCAGATATAAAAGACTAGTCTGAGAGACTAGATGATGCGTTATGGGCCTACAGAACTGCATTTAAAACTCCCATTGGCATGTCCCCTTACCGTCTCATTTTTGGAAAAGCCTACCACTTGCCCGTAGAACTGGAACATAGAGCATATTGGGCCATTAAGCAAGTTAATTTTGATCTTACCCAATTCGGTACACAAAGAGCTCTACAACTAAATGAACTGGAAGAACTAAGAAACGAAGCCTATGAAAATTTGAAGATTTACAAAGCTAAAATCAAATCATTTCATGATAAGCATATTCACAGGAAAATATTTTCAGTTAATCAAAAGGTTTGGCTATTTAATTCAAGGCTACGCTTGTTCCCCGTTAAACTTAAATCCAGATGGGATGGACTGTTTATTATCGTTAAGGTTTTTGACCATAGTGCTGTCAAAATTTTGAATCCAAAAAATGGTCATATTTTCACTATCAATGGTCAAAGATTAAAACCTTACTTGGAAGGTGAGCAACTATTAAAAGAGTCCATTACTTTAAGTGATCCAGAATAAAATCTTTGTGAGCTTTCATGTGTCTGGTTGAAGACGGAAAATTTAGCGCTTCTGGGAGACAACCCAAAATTTTTGTTATTTGATGCTTTTATTTTAGTGTGTTTTAGTTGTTAGGTTCAAGCCAAGGAGACTAAGCTGTCGTCATTATCAACAAAGGAGGTTCTGCCCCGCACACCAGGTTGTCACTTTCCAACTCAGCAAACTTCATTGTTATATTATTCTTTCATTTCAACTTTACATGCCATTGAGGACAATGTCATTTAAGATGGGGGGGAGAGAAAATTTTCATCATTACATATAGTATAATCTGGTAGGGATTTTTGCATGAAATTCTTGCAATCTGCATGAAAGTGAAAAGATGAATTTTCGGACTGAGTTTTACTGTTTCATGCTTGAATTGAAAGTGATTCTGGATTAGAATGCTAGAGAGAAAGATGAAGGAAAATTTATTTCAATCTAGTTATGAAAAACTGATATAAGAATCTCTTTAAAGTTCATGTGCACTTTAGAAAATAAAATATCATTGCACACTAATGAAACAAGCTGGGCAGGCCTTCTACTATTTTGGGTATGTTGTCTGATACTCTGCACTTTTTAAGAAAAGAAATCTGTTTACAAAGCTTTCTGCCAAAATATCTGTTAAAATAAGTACAAATGCACATTATTGAAAAAAAAGAGAAGAAAATGAGAAAAAGAACACCATGAAAAATGTCCCGACTCTTAGGAACTATGTCTACTTCATATAAGACGTGTTGAGGTTCGCATAAAACGGAAAAGGGAACTTTGATCTGTGTAACTGGGCCTACTTCTCCTAAGGCAAGAGTCGAGGTTCATGTGAAACAGTGAAGGGTAGTGCAGCATCATGTGTGTAGAAAAAAGAAATAAAAAAGATCCCAAGAGGGACATGAAATAAGGCAAACAAAAAGCTAGTATAATCAATGCTCTGATCTAGGAGGTGCAGGGTTGAAAGGCACTTGTCCGGAATAACAAATGGTGGATGCAATTATCTATCCTGTGGATTTCGTAGTTACACACACAAGTGCTATTGAGCTTTGATTTGAATTCTTGATCATGTACTTTTAATTTCCAAAACATAAGGCTAGTGTGCATTAATGAATGCGGATTCCTAATTTTTGGATAATTCTATGAAGGGAGAGCTTGATACGAGAGTATGGATTTTACAAACTCTTGTTAGTCCTAAACTTTAATTTATTTTGCATTACTAAGGGACTAGCAATGTGTAAGTTGGGGGGTGTGATAAGTGCTATATTTTATATCATAACTTGCATCACATTTATCATCTTTGAGCATTAAAATGAATAAAGTTGTGTTATGTAAGTAGTTAATTTCATTCTCACCATTAATTTGAGTCTGTAAGTATTTTATCAAATTTTTGTGCTAAAATGATCATGTGAGAATTATTCATGAATTTTCACAATTATTTGGAAATCATTTTTTTGATGAAATATGTTGATATTTTGAATTTTCTAATTTTTTAGGAAATTGCGACCGAGCTCAGGGTGCTATTTAATGAACGCCCTTCTGAGAGGGTGCATATTCAAGATAATGCGACCATGCGCCAATTCAATTATATAGAAAATAAACAAAAATAGGAAAGGGAAATTGCGCCCGTTCATGAAGTCGCTATTTCCTGGATTTATGGAAAAAGAAAATTATTAAAAAATGGAAATAAGGATTGAGCGACCGTCCAAGCAGTCGTTCATTCACGAATAAACGCCCACTGACTGACCAGTTGCTATTTCAGTCTGAACTAGAAACCGAGCTGGATGAAGCCGATTGAAGTTATCCTTCCATATTTGAGCTCATCTCCTCTTGTTTGAAGAAAGGAGGACTCTTAATATAGCAATATCCCTCCTTTGATCAAGCCTTGATGTTGGGAAGTTGGGTTTTGATGGGATTCAAAGACCCACGATCGTGCACACTATATAAAGCACCCGAAGGCCACCAGGGAAAGGAGTTCGTGAATTAGCCCTTTTTTCTAGTCTCTTTTTCATGCACTTCTAGTCCTCGTTTTAATTTTCTTTCTTCTTAAAAGTTCTTCATTTTTAAGTCTTCTAAAATTTCTTCTTCTTCATCTTCTCTTGATTCTCTCCCGTTTTCAAGCTATTCTTAATTTTTCAATGCACTGTTCTTCCATTTTTACTATTCATCCAGTTTTTATAAACTCTGCTCTTTCTCAGTTTTCTCCCCCTTCTGAGCTTCTTCTCTTCTTATTGTCTTCATAAAAGTTGGTCATTTTAAATTGCTCTTCAACTTCTTCTTCTACCTCTTCTTCCAATTCTTCCTCGTTTCAACTTATTCACTGATTTCTAAAGTTCAGTTTTTGGGTTTTTACTGTTCATCCACGCAACCATCCCCTGTTATTCCACATTATTCATCTTTTTCCTCTGATCTTTTGCTTCTATGTTCTTCATCAACTTTCTTCCTCTCTTCGCCCTCTACAACTTTCTCTTCTTCCACTTCTTCTAATTCTCTCTACATTTCAAGCTATTCTTCTTCTTCTAACCCTCTATTGTCATCCTATTTTCATTGCATTTTCATTATGTTTTTACTATTTCTCCACCGAACCCTCTTCATCTCTTCTCTATTCACAGCACGCTTCACTCACACTTTATTTTATTTATTCTCCTTCCACCTCCCTATCTCCATCTTCCCATATTTCTTCACACATCCGAAGGCGGATTTTCTTCCATTGGTCCTCTCACGGCGTCGGCATCCAAGGCGGGCCGATCTTCATCCAAGGCTTGGCAAGGAGACGGCGGCGTTATTCTTCATCCAATGGCTATATTTTCTTTTCTTTTCTCTTTGATATTCCTAAGTTGTACTTTTTATTTCATAGTGTGACTTTTCACTTTCATATCAATGAAATTCATCATTTGAGTAAATTGTGGTGTTGTCTCTCTCTCTATCTCTTCCAAATTCTTTTCTTAAACCCTCTCATATTCTTTTGTGAGTTTTCTTACAATTTATTTTTCCTTAGTTTTAATCTCACTCACAATTCAATTTTTCAAAGCATAAGGATATTTTTCCATCCTGATCAAATAAAGATTTTTCCTCCGCGTGAGATCGACTCCACTTACCACTATATTTAAATTTTTCCAATCTTTAAAGTGAGTGAGTGCGAATATTTTAAAATTATGGCATGACTTTTTCAACGACGGGTTTGTGGCTATCACCCACCAACGTGCTAATCCGCCGAGTGGGATGGTAGTCATCGGCCCCCTCATGCGAATGAGCCTAGCTCCAATCACCCGGTCCGCCTCTCGCCGGTAGTCCCTCAGCTCTTGACCCAGCATTGGCACTCCATGCATAGGTAGACCCATCAAGTAGGACACGTCCCCAAGAATGGGGATCATGTGTCCCCACGGCATCACAAACGCCTAACAACCGTCCACCCACCACTCTCAGAGGGCTGTCAAGAAGGTGGCTTCCACTGGGAGGGGTGAGATCCTAAAGAAAGGTGCAAATCCTCGCCGGTCGACTCACCATCGCTACTCGTGCAAGAGGGAGTAGTACCACGCCGACACTAAATCCCATGAAACTCAAGCATGGATCCGCCGCCGACCTTGGTGCCTGGGCGACCAAACCCTTGGCTGTCTAGTCCACTGGGTGGCCAAGGCTTTGGCCGCAGTTGTACCGAGACATTTTCCCAGCTAAAATAATAAGAAATGAAGGCTCGGGAATTTCCACGAACACCTTCAAGGCGTTATTTACCTAGCCCCTTCTATGTCACACCGGGCCCAACCAAGGGTCCTAACTAGCTAGTCGTGACCCATGGCGACATCAACAATTGATTGGGGCCACCCCCGATCACCCAGCTTTTGGGTTTACTCGCCTTCAACCAAGCCACCGGGGCCAACCCGGGGGCTCCCTGACCACAAGCCACGACACGTGGCACCCAGCAATGGGGCCGGGGACCATCTCTAAAATGCCACCCATCATCCCTCTGAAGTCAACGGAAGACTTATCCCAGTCAACCACGGGCTTTGGAAGCCCATAACACGCTTATCCGGCCCATGTACACGTATCGGGAATTTCCCTAAGCACCTTACGGGCACATATATTCCAGCCATTCTACAGCAATCTGAGGGCCAAACCGCGGCTCGAACACACCAGCCGTATCCTACGGCAACCCTCCAGCAAGTTGGGGCCGGCCCCGAGCCTCAGACACACAGCGTTGATCTGTTTATCTTCAGCACCCGGGCCAACCCAGGGCTACCCTGTCAACCTGCCATGCAACACGGCTTAACCCACCAAGGCCGAGCCCACATGCCCAAAATGCCTTCTCTCAACTCCTACGAGCTCTCACCCCCAGCCCAGGGTCAAATCCATGGCCCACCGGCCAACAACCCGAGCAGTTCGACAACCCGAAGTGTGTCGAGAATTTTCCTGAACACCTCGCGAGCGGCAGCAACAACACCAAACAATTGACCCCCACGGTCCGGTCCCAGCACCCCGAAGCATTGACTCTTTCAAAGGATGACTCAGAAGAACCGTGGAAGGCCCCTGGACCACCCCCCATGGCAACGGCTCGCCCGGATGCTAGTTCGCCCCAGGCGCGGCTGCTCCCTAGTGTGGGTGAACTCCCCCAGGGGCGGCCTCTCCACCCAGCCCGGGCAACCCCAATGTGAGCTTGTCTCTGTCCCAGCCCCACATAGGATCGATAAGCATACCAGTCTGAAAGTGTTCGCGAAGATAGAACCTCAAAGCTGCACGGGTCACCCTCTTCGTTCTACACGCACATGCGGTCAGCCGATCAGTCCAAGCCTTGTATCCTTGTCATCTTCTGCTTACACTTGGTCAAAGGTGGGCCCAAGAAGACCAACAATTGGGGTTTTATAGACCTGGAAAAAACCCCCAGGTGACTCCTTGTAAACCCCCACAGGGGGTGTTTACGCAGACCAGCCCTGCCCCCCCCCCCCATTTTTCTTCTGTTTTAATGTAGGTTGGGGGGGTTACACGGACCAGCCCGCCCCCCTAGTCCACGTAAAATCGGGTCCACCTACATTAAAACCAAAAAAAAAACCTTATTCAAGAAAAAAGTTGGGGTTTCACCCCACGTAAACCCCCCCAGGGGGGGTTAATGCTGACCAGCCCGGCCCCCCCGGGCTAGCCTGCGTAAACCCCTTGGGGGGGTTTACGAGGACCAGCCCTCCCGCCCCGGGCTGGTCCATATAAACTTGGGCCCACACCCCTAAAAAACAAAAAAAAATTAAAAAATAGCAGGAGTTCCCCCCATAAACCTCCCCAAGGCGGGGCGGGTTTCGAGAACCCCCCCCGGGCTGGTCCTCGTAAACCCCCCAAAAAGGGGGGGTTTACGCGGACCAGCCCACCCCCCGCGGCATGGTTCGCGTAAACCTACCCCGCGTCTCTAAGAACAAAAAAATGTTTTTTATTAATTTTAGGGGGTTTACGTGGACTAGCTCACCCCCTCCAGTCCAGCCCGCGTAAACGCCCCACCGACGGTCCCGACCGCTGACCCGAGTTAGCCAGACCCTAGCCCGAAAGTAACATCCCCGAGACCGGCCCTAACTCCCCAGCATGAAGACACTCACCTTCCTGGACCCGTACCCGACTGCTCCCCTCGAGCCACGTCTGACCTCCCTCAAGCGCCAGCCAATGTCTGCCCCTGCCATCCAGTCTAGCCCTCCCTCGGTGATTCGAGCACGTCCCTAGCTCCTTGCGGAGAGCCTGTGTAAAAACACGTGGATAATCCGCTTTATCCTGCAACGACCTGGGGACCGACCCACGTGTCGGAATTGTCCCGCGGCTTGGACCAAATGTACTTCAGCCCTTTCGGCCCACTTGTAAAGCTCATGTGGCACCAATAAAGCTTGAAACAAGATGAAAATGCATGCCCGTACCTGGGTCCCAGTTTCTTACCCGCACTTGCCAGTGTGCAACCGGTTTCCCAGATCAGTTTACCAACCCTTCCAGTCAAGCATAATTGTTCCCCTACAGCTGCAGGGTGTACACGGTCCCTTGTCCTTGGCTTCAGAAATATCTAGGCTTTTCTTCACCACAGAACAAAGATCTTCGGATTCAATCCAATGTAAATAAACATCGACTACTTGCGGTCGATGGGGAAAGACATCTCGTACACGAATCCCCATAGTCGTTTGCACGCTCCCACCCATGGAACCTCCCTTCTCTCCACGTGTCGCCCAATACCCCGTGCCCACGTGTCGCATCCTAGTGATGCTTCCCTAGTCAACTTTTGGTTACATATGTGATTGTCGAGAAATCGACTGGCACGCCCGCACCCTGTCCGGTCACCCTAACTCCCAGAAACCTCTCGTGCAAGTTGACCCATTTCGACTTTCCATAAAAGGTGAGTGTACGGTACTACCTTGAGAGGCATATGGCAATAAAGGAAAATATCCATGAGATAACATAAACTCCCTTATTTTCCTTTATCACTTTATTCCCCTTCTCACCGTGGTCACCGACTTCGATGTTGAAAAACAACAAAGTTGGCACGCCCGGTGGGACGTCTCTCGCCTTTCTTCTTTCTGCTGAAGGGAACCATGTGCCAGCCCTGAAGCTGTGGTGCCCTTCTCCTATCCTTCTCACCGTGGTCACCGACTTCGATGTTGAAAAACAACAAAGTTGGCACGCCCGATGGGACGTCTCTCACCTTTCTTCTTTCTGCTAAAGAGAACCTTGTGCCAGCCCTGAAGACATGGTCCCCTTTTCCTATCCTTGCAAGAGAGGTAGAGGATGGACACACATTCCCCTCCAACTTCCAGCTCGCGTTCTGACAATCGGACCACGCCCGGTGACCATCCTTGATCGTCGCCCTTTCTAGCAACCAGCAGTCCAGCAGCTATGGCGACCATAACATATGGCCCCATCGTCATCGCCACCCATGCACGTATAGGCTACCTGGCGACACCGATTACTTTCGATGACTTTGCCCCCGTCATCGGATCACCCTATTTCTTGGGTGCGGTCCCCGTGGCTATTCCACAGCCAATCCCAATTCCTGTTCTTGTTCATGTTCGTGCGGCCGACTCACCACGCATCGCTCCAGCATCGGGGGCCCGTCCGAGTGTCAAACTAGGGATCGCACTACTGGCCCCCGCAAGGTCCCAGATTGTCTCTCACCCGAACAGGCGTCAGCTCCCAGCTCCAGTATCGGCCGATCTTCAACACTGGCTCTACGCCCCAGACTCCGACTGCTATCTCAACACTTCACTTGGGTCCTCAACCCCGAGTCCCAACTGAGCCGACACTCGACATGGGCTCCCTACCCCGGGTTCGTGGCTCTTCAGCACTTCATTCGGGTCGCCAACCCCGAGTCCAAGCTGAGCCGACACCCGACAGGGGCTCCCTGCCCTCGTTTCGTGACTCCTCGGCACTTCACTTTGGTCCCCAACCCCGAGTCCTAGCCGAGCCAACACCCGACACGGGCTCCCTGCCCCGAGTCCGTGGCTCCTCAGCACTTCACTCGGGTCCTCAACCCCGAGTCCTAGCTAAGTCGGCACCCAACACGGGCGCCCTGCACCAGGTCCCCGACTCCGTAGCACTTCACTCGGGTCTCCGACCCTGAGTCCCAACCAAGCATACTCCCGACACAGTTTCCTTGCCCCGGGGTCAAGGCTCCCCAGCATTTTACTCGGGCTTTTTGACCCAAGCCTCGATCGAGCCAACACTCAATACAGGTTCTTAACCCAGAGTTCGAGACTCCCCACCACCCTGCTCGGACACACAACCCCGGGTCTCTTCAAGGTCGGTCCCCGACACGGACTCTCTACTTTGGGCCTCTGGCCTCCCAGCTCTACAACGGGGTCTCTACCCATATGATCCAGTGATGCCAACTCCCAACTTAGGCTTTCCGCCTCGGGATATGGCGGCCATTGGCCCCAAACGCCAGCAACGCCGATGCTCAATGCAGGTTCACAACCTCGAGTCTTCGGCACCCCAGTATTCTCCCCAATGTCGATTCTCCACGCGAGAGCGTTGTCTCAAGTTCCGGAAACCCTTCTATCAGCCTGGGCAGAAGCCTATACTCGGGTCACTCAACCATCGGCTCCTAGAATGGGCTCCACGCCCTGAAGGCCGATCCCAGCACTCTTCGTTGACACCTTTACGCTACCAACAATGGTAGACCAGGTCTTCTATGTCTACCACGTTGGAGCAGGGTCCTCCCCAGCTCCCTAGAAAAAGTGCTACAGTGGCCACAGAGGTAGGCGACCCACTGCTACAACTTGCAATTCCGATAAGACCCTTCTTGTCGGTGACTTGAGGATTCATCACAATGGAGGCGAACCAATCGTACCTCGGGATCGGACGATGCCTACCATCCCCACCGCCAACTGCTTCAGCCTCCTGCAACGAACGCGAGAGGATAAAGTGGAACTCAGAGAAGTTGGTGCTTCGGAGATTAACCGGGGACACCTACACCAGTTCAGCACCAAGACTCCCAAGTCTCGTCAAAAGAATGATGACAAGGGAGGACAACAACTTAGCTTGAGAAGAATCTGGGTTACCTTGGAGGAGGCTCAAGTTGTTCGAAGGGCACGTACTAAAAACTCTCTTCGATCGCCAGGGCATGGCGTCGCTCGAGACATTATTGAATCTTCATCGGCACAGTCCGAGGGCACCCAGTCACTCAGTCTTTCCAACCAAAATATGCCAAAGCAAAGAAGGGCTCATGTCGGGCCCCGCCAGCATCCAACGTCAACCTCTCGTCGGGTCAACCCCACAACAGAGTGATGCGGGAAGGGACACGACTCGACGCCAATTTGGATGCGAACTTTGGACTCTAGTCAAACTCGCGACTTGTCCCTGGTGAGGGAAGCGTGCGGACGTGCGCGGTTGAGAAATCGACAATGAGTCAAGGGTATTTGGCTCTTCCGCGTGTTTGAATCGAGTCACGGGATGGGTTCCACTCACTCGCTCGCAGCGGTGATGAAATTTGAACGAGCTAATATCCTAACAATCACTCATGCAGCGGGATTCAAAATATATACAAGATAAGCAAATGCATCAACGAAGGAGCGAAAATGTACCACCACGCTCCGATCGTGGGGAAGGCGACCCCGGCCAAGACTCGTACTCCCAGTACAAATAATTCATAATAATTACAGAAATGATTTTATTGCCCACTCCACACATGAAGGTAACGGGCTACAATGGTGACCCGGGAATACTGAACTCGGGTTAATGGGCAGCAAGCCAGAAGGGCTATCAGGCCGGAGGCGGGCTGCTGGTCCGACTCGGTACTGTTTCGACTCACTGGACAGCAAGTGAACTCGGCTGCTGGGACGGCGGCTTCCGGTCAACTTCTGGTCAAGGTGGTTGGCTGGGACACCAGTGGAATCCTTCTCTTCGATCATTGAACTTGGCGGCGGCCGAATCTGAGCCGGTGAATTTTCTGAGAAATTATCCGGCGGACTGCTCTAGCTGGCTTGACTCAGAACAGATCTGCGCGCCTCCACGAAAACAATTGTTGCGCCCAGATCTGGAGGCGGATCGAGGTGAGATCAGCGCCGTTGGATAGAGGACTTAAAAGGATACAACATAAATTAATTTCACAACCATCCAGTAAACGAATTGAAAACGAAAAACTTTGTGGGTTGGAGTTGTTTCTGGCTCAGAATCCAGATCACACAGGACAGAGTAAGATCTACCTGAAAATGAATTTTGACCGAGAATAAAATAGTACATCTTGGTCTTGGGGATTTTATGGGGGATAGAGGGGAATGTGGGGGACGTGCACAATTTTTATGGTAATTTTCTGGACTGGGTTAAGGGGTGGGAAAATTATAACAACATGCTACTATATCGCAGATCTGCTGATTGGCGGACTGTCAGGGGTGGAACTAAATAATTGGGAAAAATAGCAAATAGTGGTGGATTGACACAAAATTTAAACTGGGAATGGCTAACAAGGAGGGGAATAATCTCTCAAAATTTCAAAATCATCAGATACACGGATTGGGAGGACCAACCTTTTCTTTGAGATTCTATCCTAGATCTCAGAATCCTGGACCGCACTGCAAAGAATAGGCTGTGGCAGCTCGACGGCGGCACGAACGGAGGCGGCGGCGGCTGGAAGTCGCATCCAGCGGAGGTGATAGAGGTGGGAATCACTCCCAGAATCAAGGCTTCACATCTTGGAGAATGCTAAAACTATCACAGCTGCAAGAAGGGGGAGAGAGGGGAGGGGCGCCCCTTGGGCTTCTTGGAGAATTTTTTAACTTTTCTTTGCATTAATCTATCAAAATATGAAAATACATGGGTTATATAACTCTAACTAAATGACCATTACTACCCTCAGATCTAGGGTTAGGGAGGGGCAATTAGGGGATGAGAATATTTAATTCCTTCTCCCTTCTCCCATGTGGTCAAAACAACATAAAAAGGGATAAATGGGGGGGGGGGAGTCAAGGGAGAGAATGGTCCAAGTTTGAATGGTCAAGCCCACCTTTGGACCTTGGACCAACCCCCACATGGGCCCTAAAGAGTCTAGGTGGCCCAATGGGAGAGAGGGTGGGGGTCCCGCCTGGCCAACATGGCTTTTTTGCAAAGAAATCCACTAATTCCTAAGGACTAACCCAATGGCTTAAAATGCCTTACAATTGCAACCCCAATTTACTCAAGAATACAAATGCAAAAAAAAGTTAGTTGTCTCACTTTGATGTTGTGACGACCCGGGATCCGAGTACCGGAAAGGAACCGACGAGTCTCGAATCTCGGCCCGCCAACCCACGAGCCCGAAGACTCGAAAGGGTAAAAAGGGATGGTGTGGGAGTACAAGAGAAGCTGAAGCAACTACAGAGATAGCACAATAATCTAAAATAAAATGCACAGCATAATACAAATAAATAAACTGCTACAAGGTCCACTGAGTCTCATGTCCAAGTCAAGTACAGTCAACAGAAGGAAAAGTACAACTACACGGGGCATCTCCCGGCGTACAACTACACGAGGCATCCCCCGGCGTACAACTACACGGGGCATCCCCCGGCTCTGGCAGACTGGCGACTAACCCAGACTAGAAGGACCACGCTGAAACTCGGCCGTGCCTCCCGACGACCCCGCCTCACCTGAAAAGCAGGGGTGAGCCTCATTTCATTGGCCTAGTAGGGATCCCCCGGACCCCCACCGCACGACGAGAAAACGACAGCAAGGCGCAAACAACCACGGGAGGTAACCCTACCTAGCAGAAATACGGCAGGAACGACAAGCAGCAATAAATAAACGGAAAAGCTGTCTAACAATTACACCGTATATCCGAACCTCCGTCCGACAAAACTCGAGTCCGAACCTGCCAGCAGACAGGAGCACCACCCACTAGAAAAACGACCGGATGCGTCCCCTGACGTCTTATACCGCGTCACAAGTGTCTAGCTATAGCACCCCGGGCGTAAGACTCAAACACACACAGTAACCAGTACCACAAACAAGGACTAGCTGAGGTCGCGCTCGTCAGCGCGGGTCCGAACCCTTAGCCCCGTGTGCACACTCAGACCATACGCCCTAGGCCTGTCCTCTAGCTGGTAATTCCCCCTAAGCCCGGACTCGGCCGTACGTGGGGGCCCTACGGTAACCATCCTACTCACCGTCACTCTCGGGTCAGCCGCTCCACCTCTCCCGGGTGGGTCAACACCGCGTGCCGTAAGAAGGTTCCGACTAGTGGACGTGTCACCGGAGGTGAGACTCGACTCACGGAAACCACCGACCATTCACTAACACAGACTCTCGGTAACCAAGATGGTAGGTGCGGAAGCCGGGGACACGCACAAGGTCCGACCGTCCCTCAAGTCATGCGGCACCCCTACCAAGGTAACTGATTCTCCAGGGACCCCCGGGCGCCCATGTGGCTCTCACTGGGTGCCCACGGCAACCCTCGGGCCACACGCCACAACCGGATCCAAAACTCACCCAATCGGAGGCTAAACTACCCAAAGAAACACTGTTCGGGGGAGGGGGAAGGTCACGCTAGGCATCCCTAGCGTGACTCTGAAGAGCGCGCTAGCATAGGCTAGCGCGATCTGCCAGATCGCGCTGCCCAAGGCTAGCGCATTCACACCTGAACGCGCTAGTCTTGGATAGCGCGATCATGAGATCGCGCCACCCGGCCCTGGCGCGTTCCGAACTGCCAGAGCGATCATCCCGTCCGATGAACGCGCCACAGGACTATAGCGCGACAACGGGCCGAGCCCGGTTCGCGAAGTACGTCCGGAAATCGCAAAACCATGCCCATTCACCCTCCCGGTGAAGGGAAAACAACGGGGAATCACCCCCGGACGTCCTAGCAAGCATCTAGAGCCCCAAATCGATCAAAAAAACTCCGAAAATGATGGATCCGGCGCTCAAACCCCAAGCATGAGAATAACCCTCCCGGCATGAATCAAGCCCCTCTCGGCCTCTCCACGGCCTAGAAATCACGAGGAATGTTGTAAAGAGGTCAAGGATCCGTCCCCCTACCTCAAAGAAGCTCTAAATCCATCGGGAAGTCGCCGATCTACAAATCTAGCTCGAACACGAACTCCACCCACGCGCCACAAAGAGGGCACCGCTGCGATCCTCTTGCCGCCGCCGTCGTCACCGCGCCGTCGCCGTCGTCACCGCGCCGTCGCCGTCGTCCGCCACCCGTCGCCGGAGGAGGAAGGGGCGCCGCGAGGTACAACGGTAAGAGAGGGGGGGAAAGAGACCATTGCGCTCACGGGAGGAAGAAAGAAGAAGAAGAAAGAAGAAAAGGAGAAGAAAAAGAAAAAGAAAAAGGCCATAAATAGAAAATCCGGAAAATGCCAAAAATACCAAAAAATAGAAAAATACATATTCTCGAACTTCGGGACGCACCGATCGCAACGGTACCACTCTCGCCTAGGTGAACGACCCGGTTTACCCGCAACGGGGTTCCGAAGCAATTCTCGAAACACACGCGGAAATCGAAAAACACGCGCGGAAAAAGCTGGGGACGCACTCCGGGCCTCTGAAACGACTCCGGATCGCACCGATCCGAACACGGAAGATGTCCAAAATGAAATTCCAGACACAACGGAGCCTGACGCTCCAAGAACCCAGATCCGGGACCCAAAAAGAAGGATCCAAAAAACTCGGGACATCACAGCCCTCCCCCCTTAAATGAATTTCATCCTCGAAATTAAGGACAAGGCACAGGGACAGGGGAGAAGACTCACCCGAACAAATAAGGATACAGCTGCCGCATCTCATCCTCACGCTCCCACGACGCCTCACCACCAGAGTGACGCTACCAGATCACCTTAACCAGAGGAATAACCTTGTTCCGCAGGCGTTGCTCATGCCGATCCTCAATACGGACAGGGTACTCTGGAAGGGACAAGTCTGGGGTCACTTCAGGCCAAACGGCATCTTCCAGAACATGGGAATCATCGGGCATATACCTCCGAAGCATAGACACGTCAAACGCATCATGTACAGAAGATAGCTCTGGGGGTAACTGCAACCGATAGGCAACCTCACTGATACGCTTGACAATGAAGAAAGGACCAATGTAGCGGGGACTCAGCTTCCCACGCCTGCCGAAGCGCATCATACCCTTCATGGGAGAAACTCGCAAAAACACCCAATCACCTACAGCAAAACTAAGGGGTCGCCTCCTCCGATCGGCATAGCTCTTCTGCCGGCTCTGCGCAGCCAACTTCTTCTGCCGGATCAGATGCACCACCTCGGTGCACTGCTGCACCAAATCTGGTCCCGTCAGGACACGCTCTCCCACCTCGAACCAATCAAGCGGAGTCCGACAAGGTCGCCCGTACAACGCCTCGTACGGTGCCATACCAATGCTCGAATGATAGCCATTGTTGTAGGCAAACTCCACTAACGGTAAGTGGTGGATCCAACTCCCTTGCCACTCCAGGCAACACGACCTCAACATGTCCTCCAAAGTCTGGATGGTCCTCTCAGACTGACCGTCTGACTGAGGATGATACGCCTAGCTAAATGCCAATTCGGTGCCTAGAGCCTTCTGGAAGCTCCTCCAGAACCAAGAAGTAAAGCGAGGATCACGATCAGACACAATGGAGATGGGAACTCCATGCAATGGAACGATCCGCTCCACATACAAACGAGCCAAACGATGCACGCTCCAACTGACCTTGACCGGCAGCAACCGCGCCGTCTTAGTCAGTCTATCCACCAGCACCCATATACTATCCTGCCCACTGGATGTCCTCGGTAATCCCACCATGAAATCAGTGGTTACGTGGTCCCACTTCCATGCAGGAATATCCAAGGGCTGAAGTGTACCCCCCGGTCACTGGTGCTCAGCCTTCACCTGCTGACAGATCAGGCACCTGGCCACGAACTCCGCAACATCTCTCTTCATACCAGGCCACCAAAATTGCCTCCTCAGGTTCTGATACATCTTCGCCGATCCGGGATGCACGGCATACCGGCTCCCATGAGCCTCTCGCAACACCGCGCGTCTCGTTTGCTCCTCGGCTGGGACGTACAACCTACCTCGGAACCTCACGGCTCCATCCTCACCAAACTCCACCTCAGCCAATGACAAAATCCGGGGTAGCTCGGGGTCCGCATGCTGAGCCTCAGTCACCTGACGACGAATAGCTGGCGTGACAGTCAAGCTCGCAAGAACAGCCAAACCCTGATCACGAGGGATTTTGAGCCTAAAAGTCATGGCCGGAACCTGCTCCCATAACCTCCACTTCCTCAACAACATCTGACTGACCACCACTTTCCTGCTTAAGACATCAGCCACGACATTCATCCTGCCAGGCTGATACGACAGAGTAAAATCATAATCCTTCATATACTCCATCCATCTCCTCTGCCTGAGGTTAAGATCCTTCAGGGTAAACACATACCTCAAACTCTGATGGTCAGTGAACATCTCGAACTTCTCACCATACAGATAATGCCTCCAAAACTTCAACGCGAAAATCACCGTCGCTAACTCAAGATCATGAGTAGGGTAGTTCTCCTCATGTGGCTTCAACTGCCGAGATGCATAAGGCACAACTCCACCGTGCTGCATCAGCACAGCACCCAAACCTACCCTGGAAGCATCTGTACACACCACAAAGCCTCCCGATCCCGAAGGCAACACCAATACCGGAGCAGTCGTGAGCAATCACTTCAACTCCATGAAGCTCTGCTCACACTCCTCCGTCCAGACAAACGGTACATCCTTCCGCGTAAGCCTGGTCATCGGGGCCGTAATACGAGAAAAATGCTGGATGAACCTCTGATAATAGCCTGCAAGCCCCAAGAAGCTCCGAATCTCCGTGATAGAACTCGGCCTCGGCCACTGCACCACAGCCTCGACCTTAGCCGGGTCCACGGAATCACCATCACCAGAAATCACGTGCCCCAAAAAGTGCACCTCATGGAGCCAAAACTCACACTTGCTGAGTTTGGCATACAGCTGATGATCACGAAGGGTCTGTAACACCACTCTCAAATGATGCACATGCTCCTCTGCAGACCGCGAATACACAAGGATATCGTCCATAAACACGACCACGAACTGGTCTAGATATGGACGGAACAACCTATGCATCAAATCCATAAATGCCACGGGGGCATTGGTGAGCCCAAAAGGCATCACCAAGAACTCATAATGCCCATACCTCGAGCGAAACGCCATCTTCTCCACATCTGACTCTCGAATCCGCAGCTGGTGATACCCCGATCTCAAATCAATCCGTGAAAACACCCGGGCCGACTGAAGCTGATCAAACAAGTCATCAATCCGAGGCAACGGATACTTGTTCTTAACAGTCGCCTGGTTCAACTGTCGGTAGTCGATACACAGCCTCAAACTACCATCCTTCTTCTTCACAAACAACACCGGCGCACCCCAAGGGGAGAAGCTAGGACGAATGTACCCCTTGGCCAGCAACTCCTGTAACTACGCCCTCAGCTCTCTCAACTCCGCCGGCGCCATCCGGTAAGGGGCCTTCGACATAGGCACCGTACCAGGTACCACCTCAATCATGAAATCAATCTCTCGCTGCGGTAGCAACCCTGGCAACTCCTCGGGAAAAACATCAGAAAACTCGCACACAACAGGGATGTCCTCCGCGTCCGGACGCTGCCGATCGACCAAAACCACAGAAGCGAGAAAGCCTTGACAACCCGTGTCAAGCAGTCTACGAGCCCTAATAGCCGAAATAAGGAAATGGGAGGAGGAAGATCGGATACCTTGGAAATAAAAGGTGGGTCCACGAAGCTGCCGGAAGTAGACCCTCTTCGAGCCGCAATCCACCAAGGCATGATGGGCCTCAAGCCAATCCATGCCCAAAATCACATCAAAGTCTTGAAGTGGCAACGCATAAAGCCTAGCCGGTAAGTTCCGCCCATCCACCCACACAGGCACCTTCTCGAAGAAGTATGGGGTGAGCATGAAGTCACCGGTAGGCAACTCTATTGCCAGATCACAGGACACCTCAGTCGCCGACTCCTCGGCACTCTGAGCAAACTCCTCCGAAATAAACGAATGAGATGCACCGGAATCGAACAAAACTCGAGCCGCGCAACCAAGAATCAGAATAGTACCTTCCACCAACTGGGACGCCTCAGCCTCTGCTCTGGTAATGTGGGTAACTCTACCTCGGGCTCTCTGCCTCCCTGTGGTAGCTGACCGAGTCAACTGAGGATACTGACCCTACTGCTGGTACTGCTGCGGCTGCGACGACATCTGCTGGGGCTGGAACTGCTGCTGCTACTGCTGCTGAAACTCGTGCGGCTGACGCGGTCTCTGCGGACAGTCACGGGCCATATGCCCTGGCTGGTCACACCTAAAGCAAATCACGGGTGCCGTGCACTGCCTGCCTGGGTGAGAATCGCCGCACCAAGGACACCCGCCCTGAGAACCACTCACTGAACCCTGACGCTGGAACTGGGTAGGCTGTTGAACACTACCCACCGAGTGCTGCGCCTGATCTCCGCGACCACGGCGCCTCCTGCCAAAACCAGCTTCCTTGAGCAACTTCTTGAGCTTCGATCCCAGAGATGATGAATCTGCTGCCGACGCCCCGGACGGGGACATCCCTAAACCACCTGCTGAAATCTGGACAGAACTCTGCTGCTGTACAGTCGCTGGCTGACCGAAACTCATCTGCATCTGGCCCGCACTGCCCTGACCGCGAACCTTCTACATGTCTCTCTCTAATGCCGATGCTGCTCTGCAAGCCGCATCCACACTGGTCAACCCTGACGCAAGCAAAGGATGCCTCAACTCCAACCTCAGACCCCGAATGAACTGATCGGTCCGCACCATCTCGTCGGCCACAATATGCGGTGCATAACGGCCC
The DNA here is from genome assembly GCA_022559845.1 of Amorphophallus konjac. Lineage (NCBI taxonomy): Eukaryota > Viridiplantae > Streptophyta > Magnoliopsida > Alismatales > Araceae > Amorphophallus > Amorphophallus konjac. The sequence goes on from CM040125.1 coordinate 197,761,154, forward strand.
AACTCAACGAACCTGGACCTGTACTGGACCACAGTCATGTCACCCTGGACCAGGTCCAAAAACTCACGCAGCTTCTGTGACCTGAGAAAAGACGGACAAAAAGCACGCTCGAAAGCCGGGACGAACTCCTGCCATGAGATCTGCCGAAGGGGACGGGACTGAAACACTGCTCCCCACTCTGACGTCCACCACGTCCGGGCTGGCCCCAGCAATCGATACGTAGCCAACACCACCCTCTCCTCCACAGGGCACTCCATGGAACTGAACACTCGCTCCATGTCATCTAACCACTCTCTGGCCACCTCTAAATCCGGTTGCCCGGTGAAACTAGACGGCTGATACTGCAGAAAATCTCTCAGCGCGCGGTTACCCCGAGAGGATGAGCCCTCACCAGCATCGCCGCCCTGCTGCTGCTGCGGCGGCTGCTAATGCTGCTGCTGCTGAATAACATACTGGTACATACCCCGGAAGAACTCCTCTGGTCCGGGAACTCTCGCCCCCTCAGCTGCATCTACTGGGAGCTCTGCTCTGCTCTGCACTTCCTGGCCCCCACCCGACTCTCCCTGCTGGGAACGAGTCGCTCTCCTAGGCGCCATAACACCTGTTAACAAAATAATCAACGATGTTAACAAAAACACATGGAGCCCTATGCCAGTCGCCAACTGTACAAGACATTCATGGACCTTTGGACCACTGCAATCATTTCAAGTTCTGATGTACCTCCACAACCTACGCTCTGATACCAACTGTGACGACCCGGGATCCGAGTACCGGAAAGGAACCGATGCGTCTCGAATCTCGGCCCGCCAACCCACGAGCCCGAAGACTCGAAAGGGTAAAAAGGGATGGTGTGGGAGTACAAGAGAAGCTGAAGCAACTACAGAGATAGCATAATAATCTAAAATAAAATGCACAGCATAATATAAATAAATAAACTGCTACAAGGTCCACTGAGTCTCATGTCCAAGTCAAGTACAATCAACAGAAGGAAAAGTACAACTACACGGGGCATCCCCCGGTGTACAACTCCACGGGGCATCCCCCGGCGTACAACTACACGGGGCATCCCCCGGCTCTGGCAGACTGGCGACTAACCCAGACTAGAAGGACCACGCTGAAACTCGGCCGTGCCTCCCGACGACCCCGCCTCACCTGAAAAGCAGGGGTGAGCCTCATTTCATTGGCCCAGTAGGGATCCCCCGGACCCCCACCGCACGACGAGAAAATGACAGCAAGGCGCAAACAACCACGGGAGGTAACCCTACCTAGCAGAAATACGGCAGAAACGACAAGAAGCAATAAATAAACGGAAAAGCTGTCTAACAACCACACCGTATATCCGAACCTCAGTCCGACAAAACTCGAGTCCGAACCTGCCAGCAGACAGGAGCACCACCCACTAGAAGAACGACAGGATGCGTCCCCTGACGTCTTATACCACGTCACAAGTGTCTAGCTACAGCGCCCCGGGCGCGAGACTCAAACACACACAGTAACCAGTACCACAAACAAGGACTAGCTGAGGTCGCGCTCGTCAGCGCGGGTCCGATCCCTCAGCCCCGTGTGCACACTCAGACCATACGCCCTAGGCCTATCCTCTAGCTGGTAATTCCCCCTAAGCCCGGACTCGGCCGTACGTGGTGGCCCTACGGTAACCAGCCTACTCACCGTCTCTCTCGGGTCAACCGCTCCACCTCTCCCGGGTGGGTCAACACCGCGTGCCGTAAGAAGGCTCCGACTAGTGGACGTGTCACTGGAGGTGAGACTCGACTCACGGAAACCACCGACCATTCACTAACACAGACTCTCGGTAACCAAGATGGTAGGTGCGGAAGCTGGGGACACCCACGAGGTCCGACCGTCCCTCAAGTCACGCGGCACCCCTACCAAGGTAACTGATTCTCTGGGGACCCCCGGGTGCCCATGTGGCTCTCACTGGGTGCCCACGGCAACCCTCAGACCACACGCCACAACCGGATCCAAAACTCACCCAACCGGAGGCTAAACTACCCAAAGAAACACTGTTCGGGGGAGGGGGAAGGTCGCGCTAGGCATCCCTAGCGCGACTCTGAAGAACTCGCGCTAGGCATCCCTAGCGCGACTCTTAAGAACGCGCTAGCATAGGCTAGTGCGATCTACCAGATCACGCTGCCCAAGGCTAGCGCGTTCACACCTGAACGCGCTAGTTTTGGATAGCGCGATCATGAGATCGCGCCACCCAGCCCTGGCTCGTTCCGAACCGCCAGAGCGGTCATCCCGTCCGATGAACGCGCCACTGGACTATAGCACGACAACGGGCCGAGCCCGGTTCGCGAAGTACATCCGAAAATCACAAAACCACGCCCATTCACCCCCCCGGTGAAGTGAAAACAACGGGGAATCACCCCCAGACGTCCTAGCATGCATCTAGAGCCCCAAATCGATCAAAAAAACTCCGAAAATGATGGATCCTGCGCTCAAACCCCAAGCATGAGAATAACCCTCCCGGCATGAATCAAGCCCTTCTCGGCCTCTCCACGGCCTATAAATCACGAGGAATGCTGTAAAGAGGTCAAGGATCCGTCCCCCTACCTCAAAGAAGCTCTAAATCCACCGGGAAGTCGCCGATCTACAAATCTAGCTCAAACACGAACTCCACCCACGCGCCACAAAGAGGGCACCGTCGTGATCCTCTTGCCGCCGCCGTCGTCACCGCGCCGTCGCCGTCGTCCGCCACCCGTCGCCGGAGGAGGAAGGGGCACCGCGAGGTCCAACGGTAAGAGAGGGGGGGAAAAGAGACCGTTGCGCTCACGGGAGGAAGAAAGAAGAAAAAGAAAGAAGAAAAGGAGAAGAAAAAGAAAAAGGCCATAAATAGAAAATCCAGAAAATGCCAAAAATACCAAAAAATAGAAAAATACATATTCTCGATCCTCGGGACGCACCGATCGCAACGGTACCACTCTCACCTAGGTGAACGACCCGATTCACCCGCTACGGGGTTCCGAAGCAATTCTCAAAACACACACGCGGAAATCGGAAAACACGCGCGGAAAAAGCCGCGGATGCACTCCGGGCCTCTAAACGACTCCGGATCGCACCGATCCGAACACGAAGATGTCCGAAATGAAATTCCAGACACAACGGAGCCGGACGCTCCGAGAACCTAGATCGGGACCCAAAAAGAAGGATCTGAAAAACTCGGGACATCACAGATGTCCCCATCAATTCTCTTCGGGTGGGAGAAACTCGACCCCGTCGAGTAAGGGGTGCAGCTGCGCATGTATCGCTCCTGTGGATCTGTCGGATGTGGACCGTGCTCTCCACTGCACCAGGTAGTGCGGGTATGCTCCACTCCTAGTAATCGTCACCTGCTTATCCCGTATATGTTCTATATGCTCACGCTGCTGTGGGAATGAGGCTAGTGGTGGACAATCTGGGGTGGGGTCACTCTCAAAGGGAGGAGATGGCTCAAAGACTCACTAGGAATCACCGCTGGGTCCCTTTATGTGACTAGATCCGAGATATTGAGGTAGAGTTGATCCCAAATTTCGGCAAGTTTTACAACGCATGCATTAGACCCGACTTGCCTCACACTCGAAAGGGGCTAACATTGCGAGCTTGCATTAGATCGACTATGCAACTCCTAATATGCTCAACACATGCATGTATAGACTCTGAACAAAAAAAAAGAAAAACACATACTCACACAAGACCCTAAACAAACCTACTGTTAGACCGACCCATACATATGCAATGGTGGACTAGGACATCCGAATGTGTGCCTTGCATACACACGACGCAACCTAATATTGGTGGAATGGAATCCTAGACATCCTAACATGCACCATTCATACACTGACGGTCCTTTGGATTTGGGAGGTTTTGGTGGGCCAGGTTAGCCAATGTCACTTTCTTCCACACCCCAATGAATGGGCTCCTTGCGGAGTGTAGGTGGACTGGCCTATGGGGTAGAGGTGTGATAAGGGACTTCCCTAACAAGGTGGAATGGTGGTTGTGGGCCACGAGGCTCACTAAGGAAGGGGTCGAAGGGATCAAAGAATGTGTGACCCCTCGATATGGGTTCCCTCATGACACGGTCCCAAGTTTGAAATTCTTGAAGGTGTAGATGGTCACCTTCATTCATGATGGTCGATGGGACAGGGATCTCATGGAGAAAGTAAGGTTCCTCCCTCGGGATGGCAACACCGTAAGAGGGGGCAAAGTCAAGCTCATCAGGTATGGGAAAGAACAACAGAACGTAAGAGGTGATATGACCCATGGTGTACACCGAGGTAATGGACCCCAAAGCAGGGAACATGAAGCTATGACTATAGGGTTGGTCAGACCCTAAGGCCAACATACATGTCAACCCCCATTGACAATCTAAACTCTTTAGTATATCCTTCACACTTTCTACAAAGCAGAAGGACTGGAAATTGGTGTGAAAGGAGTTATTGGGTACTACTGGGTGTGTTGGGTCCATGGATGGGTATCAAGGGATTGGAGCATCCAGACTTAGGCCCTTCCTTAACCAGCTAGCTAAAGGTTCCCCAATGACAAGTTCACCCTTGGGAAGGACGTATGGATCCGGCTGAGGCGGCGCAAGTGTGGGAGTCTGTGAGCGAGGGGAAGGGTTCCCCGGCAGGGGCGAGTGAGGCCCTAGGGCAGGAGTGTCCTGCCTCGTGGGCTCATGTGGCCGTCCAACCGGCTTGGCACTCTACTGACAAGTAGATGCTCACCGTAGGGCAGCATCAAACCTTGACTCGAAAGGCTCAATCTCTAGAGCGACCTGATAAGCATGCTCCAGAGTGATCACGTCGTGGCAAAATAATTCAAACTGGTAGTGAAGCCGCATACCCTTCCGGAATCACAATGCGGTCGTGGTGCTCTCCTCTCCAACTCCCAACAGGTACTCATCAAAGTCCCGAATATACTCAGACACGGACTTGTTGCCTTGGACGGGTCTGATCAGGGTTTCCTCTAGGCCGGAGACTCGTCTAACCAGACCTTGGAGAGATCAGTCAGTAGCGTCCATCCTATCCTCTATGGCATTAAGCCTAGCCTCAGCACGGCAAAAATATTCATGCATGTCTCGGTCAAGCTTGTCCATCCTATCCATGAGGGTGTGTATCGTTTTAATTGGGACTTGGGCGTGGGGATTGGCCATAGTTGCAAAAGATGGAAATTGGGTCCCCTGTGACTGGGCATGCAAACACTCGGGACAAGTCAAACTGACTCCCTAACGGACTAGACATGACCCTACAACAACAATGCAAAGTTGGAATACATACTGGACTACAAACCTAGACTCAACCAGTATCCGGTACGTGGCGGAGGTTTGATCCGAAGACCGCACTCACGCATGTGTGTACCTTCCCAATAGGCGTAACCTATCGTTCCGGAGACACCTTTTAATATACCGAGTAAAGGGTGCAATATGAAACCTTGGACCGACTACCCTAGACTCTAACCCGCTCTAATACCAATTTGATGCGAGACGGGACGCGACTCAACGCCAATTTGGATGTGAACCTTGGACTCTAGGCAAACTCGTGACTCGTCCCTGGCGAGGGAAGCGTGCGGACGTGCACGGTTAAGAAATCGGAAATGAGTCAAGGGTATTTGGCTCTTCCGCGTGTTCGAATCGAGTCACGGGATGGGTTCCACTCACTCGCTCGCAGCGGTGATGAAATTTGAATGAGATAATATCCTAACAATCGCTCATGCAGCAGCATTCAAAATAAAGACGATATAAGCAAATGCATCAACGAAGGAGCGAAAACATACCTCCACGCTCCGGGCGTTGGGAAGGCGACCCCGGCTAAGACTCATACTGCCGGTACAAATAATTCACAATAATTATAGAAATGATTTTATTGCCCACTCCATGCAGGGAGGTAACGGGCTACAATGGTGACCCGGGAGTAGCGAACTCGGGTTAACGGGCAGCAAGCCGGAATGGCTATCTGGCCGGAGGCGGGCTGCCAGTCTGACTCGGTACTGTTCTGACTCACTGAACAGCAAGTGAACTCAGCTACTGGGACGGAAGCTTCTAGTCAACTTCTGGTCGAGGCGGTTGGCTGGGACGCCGGTGGAATCCTTCTCTTCGATCATTGAACTCGGCGGCAGTCGATTCTGAGCCGGCATATTTTTCGAGGAATTATCTGGCGGACTACTCTTGCTGGCCTGACTCGGAACAGATCTGCGAGCCTACACGAAAATAATTGTTGCGCCCATATCTGGAGGTGGATCGAGGCAAGATTGGCACCGCTGGACAGAGGACTCAAAGGGATACAACATATATTAATTTCACAACCATCCAGTAAACGGATTGGAAAAGAAAAACTCTGTGGGTTAGGGTTGTTTCTAGCTCGGAATCCAAATCACACAGGACAATGTAAGATCTGCCTGAAAATGAATTTTGACCAAGAATAAAATGGTGGATTTGGGTCTTGGAGATTTTATGGGGGATAGAGGGGGATGTAAGGGACGTGCACAATTTTTATGGAAATTTTCTGGAGTGGTCTAAGGAGTGGGAAAAATATAACAACGGGCTATTATCCCACAGATCTACTGATTGGTAGTTTTGTCAGGGGTGGAACTAAATAACTGACAAAAATAGCAAACGGTGGTGGATTGACACGAAATGTAAACTGGGAATGGATAACAAGGAGGGGAATGATCCCTCAAAATTTCAAGATCATCAGATACACGGATTGGGCGGACCAACCTTTTCTTTGAGCTTCTGTCCTGGATCTCGGAATCCTACACAGCACTACAAAGAATAGGCTGTGGTAGCTCGACGGCGGCACGAACGGAGGCGGCGGCGGCTGGAAGTCGCATCCAGCGGAGGTGATAGAGGTGGGAATCACTCCCAGAATCAAGGCTTCACATCTTGGAGAATGCTAAAACTCTCACAGCTGCAAGAAGGGGGAGAGAGGGGAGGGGCGCCCCTTGGGCTTCTTGGAGAATTTTCCAACTTTTCTTTGCATTAGTCTATCAAAATATGAAAATACATGGGTTATATAACTCTAACTAAATGACCATTACTACCCTCAGATCTAGGGTTAGGGAGGGGCAATTAGGGGAGAGAATATTTAATTCTTTCTCCCTTCTCCCATGTGGTCAAAACAACAAAAAAAAAGGATAAATGGGGGGGGGGAGTAGTCAAGGGGGAGAATGGTCCAAGTTTGAATGGTCAAGCCCACCTTTGGACCTTGGACCAGCCCCACATGGGCCCTAGAGAGTCTAAGTGGCCCAATGGGAGAGAGGGTGGGGGTCCCGCCGGGCCAACATGGCCTTTTTGCTAAGAAACCCACTAATTCTTAAGGACTAACCCAATGGCTTATAATGCCTTACAATTGCAAACCCAATTTACTCCAGGATATAAATGCAAAAAAAAAGTTAGTGGTCTAGCTTTGATGTCCCCATCACAGAGGCTCCACTTCAACGGACCTCAGTCTTGGACAGACTGGGGGCACCAGTCTGCTCTTAGGCGCATTCCTAGAAGAAGCAGACAGTTCGACTCATCAATGATGCGGTTCGGGCATTCACCTGTTATGCCACCGGACACTAGCCCGACACTCTGTTCGATCACTTGAACTAGCCTCTGGCCCAGCTTAGGAGGCCTCACCCTCAAACTTAACCTCCGACGCCGCCAGGTCACGTCAGCACTTCTGCCAGACCACAAGCGTCAGAACGAGCTGAAGAGGTCCCAATCGAGGATCGTGGCGCTCCTATTAACGCGGATCCAGTCAACAATGATCCTCTACCAAATGAGGTTCAAGAGGTAACTCTCGAGACTCTCATGAAGGAGAACCAACACTTGAAGGCCCTCCTGCAAGACCTTCTTCAAGAGAGAGACCTTCACCTTCTGCAACCTGCTTGGCCTTTGGCCGAAGCACCGGCACTACCAGTTGGGCATAATGGTGCCAACGCCTCAACAGCGGTCGCTCGAACCCCGACAATAGCATGGTTTGGCACCCCTCTAGTGGAAGCGCATCTACCAGCCTCCAACACGCCAGTGCCAGAGCATCTTGGGGCGCAACGGCAGATGATTGAGCGGATCGTCGAGACGAAGCTCGCCCAGTATGGCGAAGGGGTAGCCACTATAGACCATTACAGTGTACCCTACCCACTGCCTCACCAGCTGAAAAAGCTTCCCCCGGAGTACGCCAAGTCCCCGAAGCTGCAAAAGTTCGACGAGCAAGGGTCTCCACATGAGCACTTGGCCTATTACATCACGGCCATGAGCGAGCTAGCGTTGGACGAGTCATACCTCCTCCCCTACTTCGCCACATCACTTAGGGGAATGGCCTTTCAATGGTACTCCCGCCTGAAGCCCAATTCAGTTGTCGACTGGGTAGATCTCTAGAACAAATTCCTTGACAGTTTCTAGATGGCCGAGCTCTGCTCTCTGCGGAAGAAGAAGGGGGAGGGTGCCCTCGAGTTCATCAAGAGATGGCGAGACCTCAGTATGAGGTGTGTCAACCTGCTAGCCCAGGAGGACGCCATTACTATATGCCACAAAGTCTTGGCAGCCGAGGTCAGCGAAAAGCTTCTCGGCACCAATATTAAAGGCTTTGACCAGCTCAACTCGACAGTCGCCGAAATAGAGATGTTCTTCACCGATAACCCGAGCTATACTTCTGAGAAGGGTAAATAGACATGAGAATGCCAACCGGTTAAAGAGGTGAAGACCATTGAGGTCACCCCCACTGCCAAAGCCAGTAAGGAGGGCGAGTCGAGCACCTCCGATAAGAAGTCGACATACAAACCGACCGCTCCTTCCTTTATAGAGCATATGAAGACACCCTTATCCTTCAAGAAGGAACATACGAAAATGCTCTTTGACCTCTACATGGCTCAAAAGGTCATCGAGCTTCCAGAAGCCCGCAAGCCAGATGATGCCCAGAAAGTCGATGACCCTAACTACTGCCTATATCATCGCATGTTAGGGCATTCACTTCAAGATTGCAACGTCTTCAAGACTCAGGCACAGAAGCTGATCCGAGATGACCTCATCAAAATGAAGAGCGGCATCGTTGATCCCCCGCAGCCACAAGCGTGGTCCAGACCTGCCAAGACAGCATGTGTGATTCACTATTCAGCTAATGTGATTCACATGATGGCTGCATTCTCCCTCTTTGATGTTGAAACAGAGGAGCCCAGTACCAACCAAGGTGAGTATTCATTGTGGTATCAGGGGTGGAGACCCTAGCATGAGCACACACCTCTTTTTTTTCCAAGAGAAAGGCCTAGGGGGCTCTTTGATATCCTTGTTCAAAGGAGGAAAATCATGGCCCGTGAGCCACAGCAGACTACACTCAATGGGAGTTTAGTCATCCCCAGTACTGCCCCATTCTTGCCAGAATCTGTCACGCGATCGAGTCCTACGAGGAAGTTCAACACTTAATCTAGGAACAGATCCAGTGGGAGCAAATCGATGCCGAGGGGAATTCTATGGCGAGTCTGAGGCTCCGAGAAGCCGTTGAAGAACTTTGGGCATTGCCAGAAACACGCCAGACCAGCCAAATTCTCCTTAAGCAAATGGGCACGGGTTGCCTTATCAACATGTCCCAGAGTGGCTCGAGTTTCGAGCCGAGAATAGAGAAGCTCTCGAGCGACTGCGGAGCCATAGGAGGCAGGACGCCAGTCAAGAGACTATGGCGAGCCATTTCTCAGTCAACGTCATCCACCCTCCTGCCACCCCAGTTCTTCCAAACACGCAGGCGCCAAGTACTAGCCAGTCAGCTCCCGTTGCTTCGGCCTCGAATTGGCGACCATGGCATGAGCTGGAGTCTCTTCCATTCTCCAAGGAGGATACTGCCAGGCTACTCCGAGTCCTTCTCAGCCGAGAGGATGTCCTGGTAAGTGAGATGATGATGGGCATCCCCAGATCCTCTCACTACTCCCCTGCTCTAACTCCACCTCCTATGCCGAAAGATAGGGAGGAGAAACAAAAATAGGATGGAGCCTCGGCACACCCATGTCGTGTCTCTCCATCCAACATGCCTTCGGGTGCCCTTCCTATACCCTGTAGCCCAGTTCAGATCATGAAGAAGACATCTTTGGAGTCTTCAGTGACTCTGGCAAGCCAGTCGGGCCCTTCATAGCTAGGCCCGATTAATATGCAAAGTTAGGGTAACCGCTAGGAGCGATAGTGCCCCACTGCGACTCCAGTTACCACAGGATGCAGCTCCAAGCCGGATAGCAAAGGAAAAGCTAAGGAGCAAGACTCTAAGCAAGTCCCCCAGTTCACATTCCAACAAAGAATTTTGCCACCGCAGGTAAGGCATCAAACCGCGCATCCATCTTCGGACGCTAGTCCCAGCATCCCAGTATACCAGCAGCTACCACCTGAGGTCATCGAGCAGGCGATCAACGCCACCTTCCAAATACAACAAGCGGAAGGTGCCTGGATTGAAATCCGGGCAAAGAAAAGTCGTCAACCTCACTCTGCCAAGACATCAGCTCGGAGATATCCTCATGGGGATTTGTCAACTCTGGCTCTAGTACCTCTCCCTCCTACTCCCCCGGAGGCGGCCATCGCCAAGAAAAAGGAGAGGAATAGGAGGAAGAACCTCAATAGATGGCTCAAGAAGCAAGCTGAGCAAGCAATCGCCTTACAATTTCCAGCCGAGCTAACGCCTCTACAAAGGCTACAGCGGCTCATCGACGACTTGGAGGAATACATTCCTTCTCATCGCTCTGGCGCTCTCCCACTCGATAGTTACATTTCGTGGGAAGAAATGCAGAAGCGAGCTCGCCTCAGAAGCTGGGTCAAGGAGATGATCCAGAAGATCAATAATGGCAAGAGACTCCTCATTCCATAAGAACTCTCCTTGTTCTACAAACACAAGGAGATCACCACAGAGCAGCTGGAAGAAATGCTTCGAGGCTGCACCTGCAACATGGTGGCCATTCCACCTCCTGACAACATCAACACCTCTCGGTGAGGCGAGCTAGTACCCTCTCAAATGAGACAAAGGACCACCGCCCCGCTAGGGCTACAACCCACTCCAAAAATATCGGCCACAGTCGAGGCCGTGGTCGCAGACGTGGCCGAGGTCGTGGGAGGATTACCAAGCTACCTCTCCATTCCCCCACCTTCGACCTGAAGCGAATCATCCCCTTTCGAGGGGAAGAACCTGCCCCCATTCCGGAGATAGAAATTTGGAAGGGCCTCAGCATCTTTGATCCCTTCGGCATGGAGGAGGTCATCAAAGTCCCTGCTCCAGCCCCAGTCATTTCTGAAGATCGAGCAGGTCCATCTAGTAAGGATAATCTAGCTCGCCAGTCGCCTCCAGAAGAGCCATCCTTGGCACCTTTATTCCAGGAACACACAGGTGATCAGGGCCAGTCTGATCCCAGTGGCAAAGGCAAGGTGGTGCAACTCCCTGATGGGGAGCAGTGCGATAGCTCGCACAAGACCCAGCCCAACAAACTACCCCCATTGAAGGATGCTCGGCTCGAGCCGACCGAAAAGCCCTTCACCAGATGAAGCGATTTCCCCCTGATGAGTATCATATTTCATGTCATAATTTGCATCACATATGTCATCTTTGAGCATTAAAAGAACAAAGTTATGCAATTTGGATAATTAACTTCATTCTCACAAATAAGTTGAGTTCACATGAAATTATCCTAGTTTGGAAGCCATAATGAATATGTGAGATATGAACTTGCATAAAAGATAAATTGCATAACCTATTTTTGTGATTTACAATGGAATTTTACTATTGCAGGAATGGGCGACTAAAGGTCAGACGCCAATTAATGAACGCCCCTGTGAAAAGACGCCAATTCCTAACCCATTTGCATAAGAAAAGAATCAGCGCCAGTCCAAGGAGGTGCCCATTCATTGTACGAAATAGAAAGAAAAGAGGCTAAAAATATGGAAAAATGAATTCGCGCCCGTCTACAAAGTCACCAAATCTTTTGCACGTAAATCAAGGAAAATGATAAAATAAGGCAATAAAGAAATAGTGGCTGGAGCATGGATGCCAATTATAATTAGCGGCTAGACACAAGACGCCATTTCAGTTCAAAACCAAAACAGAAATGGAATGCCCTGTTGGGAGTCCTAAACAAAGGCTATCTTCCCATATTCCATGCAAGGAGGACTCCATCCATGGTGGCAATCCAAGTTTGAATCTTACTGTCACGCCCCAAGATTATGCAGCGGAAACAATCGGGAACATGAGCAGTCGGCTAGTACGCCTCAAGCGAGCAATATAATCAGAGCGCTAACACATTCACACATAAGAAATGAATGCACAAAATAATTGATCAAAAATCTAACTTGTATTGATAATAATAGTCAAATTACAATGGTATTTGACTCAATTCACTAGACTGAAATAAAGAGAAAATACATAGACTCGACTTGACTTATGACTCTACTAGGTCTTGACTCGATCTTTTAATCACTCTCGGATCCACCATTTGAATAGCCTGAATCCGAACTGTTAGAGTTTCATGAAAAAGATTGGAAAAGTAGGGAATGAGGACACATGCCCAGTAGGTATCTTCGTATCAACATGAAGGTAATGTTTAAATATTTAACATTTTAGCTCTAGAGTAAAGATAAACGAAATAAGACGGTAGAACATGCGGTGAAAACCCAAAGTAACACCAGTAACATGGTATGATCATGATTGAGATATGAGATTGAACAGATATAGAACAAGAATGTAAGTTTGACCCTTCATGAACAAGAATGTACTTTTTCATAACCATAAAGGATATGCACTAGAAAGTCATGTAACGAGAATGTACTAACAAGCATGTAATTTCACAAGATTGTCTCGTGAGTATTCGTGGATTTCACCAATTTATAAAAAACGTATTCCTAGCGCAATGTGATGCCAGTGTTCATCATACCCTATGGTTTATAATATGTTTCCGGCTATCTGCCGAGGGGACTAGAGTGGAGCCCTTGGACACTGTCCATGCCCGCTCTTGCATCTTCAAGTTATAAATCAAGCTACTTCCACGAAAATATAAATAAAGACAATAATGTAACAAGTTCAAACTACGGTTCCATGATAACAAATATCAAGGTAAGAACACTTTAATTAAGAATATATGAGTTCAAAGATTTGACTTAGAACTAGGTTATACCATGGAGAAAAATCGACAGCATAACAGTACATTTTTTAATTTCCATAAGTTATCAATACCTTATTTTACAAGTGTTTGGTTCCAAGTAATCATTAGACCATCTAGGAACTTATAAAACCCAACCCAAAGGTCAAATCTCGGGTTAGACAGGGTCAAGGATAAAGCGGTCATTTACTGGACCGTTTACGTACTCAAGCGGTCTAGATAGGACCGTTTAAGATAGGCATGCGGTCTAGTTAGGACCGTTTAGAAACAAGGTCGATGAAACGAATGAACCGGAACCATGACGTCTAGATAGGGCCGCTAGGAATACTTGGAGGTCAGATAAAGGTCCGCAAAGTACCTCTGGCGGTCGTCCACAGGCCGCTAAGGTCCAGAACACCAAAAACATCGGTTAAGTGCTTTCTAACAATTGGGTTTTAAGGGTACAACCAGCTCAGCATCCTGGTGGGAATCCCAAGCTCGCGGAGTCTTACGGATGCCTTGAAACAAGAAAACCTAGTCCGGTGGAAGGAATGTCCAACAGAGAGGATCACAAGTCCAAGATTGTGCGCTTAATGTGCGAAGTGTATCTAATGACATCATACTAGAATACGTGTCGTGTATTTAAGAAAATGACTCATAGATAAGAAAGGATCGTGGCAAAATAGCGATCATATCAAACTAGATAAGTCCATGAACCATATGAAATTAAGATAAATACAAAACTATATGGTTTTGGCACGAAATTAACATAATAGTCAAAATAAAGTCTTAATCATGCTCATGCCGAATTCTGGGTATTAATCAAGAAAAATAAAACATGATTTTGAGTGCAAAATAACATAATTATAGGGTTACAAATATGTAAGGTTCAACTAGGCTCGGACTAGTTCTCAGAACCAGAAAATGGTCAGGGACTAGCCGTCAGAATGAAATAAACGGTCTTGTGATAGACCGTAATGAAGGGGTATAGATGGTCATTTACTAGACCGCAAAGGTCCCCTTGCGGTCCCTTTTGGGCCGCCTTCTGCCTATCTAGCAGAAGCTATAAAACAAAGAATACATGCTAAACTTAGGACAAGTTATGCATGGAATTCCTCGAATCATGTTGTAAAATTATGCTTGAAAGGAAGTAGACCAGGAGCATGCATGCGTTTGCGTGAAATAGATAAAAATCTTTTATATTAATTGTATTAGGGCTAAGTTCATGCATGGAAAATAAAACTAGATGCGCACTCCCAATAAAATAGTAAATACTCTGAGTACAATGCATGAAATTGACTACAAATTGAGGGCTTTTACTCCTAAGATCATATTTAAGCCATTCATGAGATAACCTACCTCTGGTCTGGGCTTTAGACTTCGAATTTAGGGCTAGAAGTCGACCCTAGTTTCTGCTCGGTCTGAACTAACCAGCAACTTCTTGCCTTTCTAACTCCTGATTCCCTTCACTTATGATAACGAAACTTGGAGGGTAGAAAGAGGGTACTAAGGTGAACAAATAAGTCTAAAGAACCTCTTTCTAATTATCTTGTTTAGGACTTCTAATTTGCTGATCTTCATGGGTCGTTCGCACAAGTTCCTGGGTTACTTGCACTGAACCAGCGGCTTTGTAGACCTCTAACTTCTTGTAGGCTTGATCTCCTAGAACGAAATTTTAAGAGAAGTTAGACCTTACTATAATGAATGAAATCTTCTATAGAACTTATCTCAAATAATGCTTCCTTACCTTAGTTCCACGTGAGCCTAAAGTAAGGGTCGCGCATGTGAAACTTAGGATCTATTTATAGGGTTAGCTAGGGTTTTGAGGATTTGAACGACCCTATAGTCCCAATTAGACCTTGCATTCGATCCTGACACCGTCTACACCCTTCCAATTAACAGATAACATCAATCCCAGATGATTTAGATGTCAAAGATCCAAGCTTTTCAAATTTTCTTCCATTCACGGAACTGGGTTGCTTAGCGGACATGGGAAGACCGCTAGGGTTGGCTTAGCGGACGAGCGATAGACTGCCAGACTTCATTAAATCCGAAAATTTTAGATTTTTTTATTATCCCCTAATTTGATGTGTATATCCCATTTAAATCCGTAAATTGCCTAATTTACGTTTCTATTAATGGGCTTGGATCTCAAGGTCTTGGAATTGGGTCTTTGGGCCTATTTGAATTGGGCTTAGCCCTTTGGTAATTATAGGGCCTTTATATGGAGTAAATAAATCTTAAATTCTTCTTAATAGCCCATTAAGCCTTTTAAATTGCTTAATAATTATACTTTAATCCTGAAAAAATTCTTAGAAAATTCTCGGGTGTTACACCGTCCCCCACTTAAAAAGAATTTGGTCCCCAAATTTATCGTAATAAAATTTTCTGAGAGTGTACTTATATTCAAATATCTCTGGAAATCTTTTGCGCATGGCTTCTTCGGTATCCCATATCGCTTCATGTGGCCATACTTTGGTTCATTGGACTTTGACCATAGGAATAGTCTTATTCTGATGCTGACGTACTTTCTGTTCAATTATCTTGGTTGGCTTTTGCTCGTACGTCAAATCCTTTTTAATCTCCAGATTGTCATAAGTTATGACATGGAATGGTTCGGGGACGTACCTTTTGAGCATTGAGACGTGGAAGACATCATGGACTCCAACTAATTGAGGGGGTAAAGCTATTTGATATGCGACTTCACCAACCCTTTCGAGAATTTCAAAGGGGCCAATGAATCCCAGAGTGAGCTTACCTTTGATGCCGAACCTTCGAATACCTCGACCTGGAGAAACCTTAAGGAATATGTAGTCTCCTACTTGGAATTCCAGGTCGCGCCTTCTATTATTAACATATGATTTTTGCCTGTCCTGAGCTATATGGAGTCTCTCCTGAATAAGCTTTATCCTCTTGGTAGTATCCCTGATGATGTCGGGGCCGAGAAATTGCCACTCTCCAACTTCATTCCAACATACAGGTGAGCGACAACTTCTACCATACAGTGCCTCAAACGGTTGCATTTGTATACTAGCTTGGTAACTATTGTTGTAGGTGAATTCTACTAGGGGAAAGTGGTCGTGCCAACTCTCTCCAAAATCAATAGCACAAGCCCTGAGCATATCCTCCACCACCTGATTTATCCTTTCAGTTTGACCATCAGTTTGTGGATGGAACGTAGTGCTAAAGTTGAGTCGGGTCCCTAATGAATATTATAGACCCTTCCAGAATTGTGATGTGAATCAAGGGTCTCGGTCACATATAATCGTGACAGGGACACTATGTAGTTTGACAATCTCCTTCATGTATAGTGCTGCTAATACATCTACAGACCATCGACTTTTAATTGGTAGGAAATGTACAGATTTAGTCAATCGGTCTATAATCACCCATATACCATCGTGTCCACCTTTTGTCTTTGATAATCCCATGATAAAATCCATCCCTATACTTTCCCATTTCCACTCAGGAATATCCAAGGGATGTAGTTTTTCGACAGGCTTTAAATGTTCTGCCTTCACTTGCTGACAAGTGAGGCAGCGAGACACAAAGTCCGCTACTTCTCTTTTCATATTGGGCCATCAGAAATTTCTTTTTAAATCTTGATACATCTTGGTAGCACTAGAGTGAATAGCATATCTGGATTTATGAGCTTCCTCCATGATCAATTTCTTAGTGTCGGCATGATCCGGCGCACAGATTTGATCTTTGAACAATAATGTCCCATCAGTTGAAATGGAGAATTTTGGCCTTTGATCAATATTAGCATTGATCTCCATCAATGTGGGGTCATTTTCTTGTAATTTGACTAGATCTTCAATCAATGTAGGTTGTGACCTTATATTTGCAATCATACATCCTTCCTCTTCTTTAGCAACATCGAGATTCAAATGAGCAAAACCCTCGATAAGATAAGTCATACCTTTCCTGAGGCTTGCTAGAGTTGCCATTGGTCTCCTGCTAAGAGCTTCAGCTACAGCATTTACTTTGCTTGGATGATATTGGATAGTAAAGTTGAAGTCTTTGAGGTAATCCAACCATCTGCGTTGCCTCATGTTCAGTTCATTTTGGGTGAAGAGGTATTTAAGACTTTTGTGATCTAAAAATATAGTGAGCTTCTCCCCATAGAGGTAATGTCGCCAAATTTTTAAGGCGAATATAACCGCAGCTAGTTCCATATCATGCACAGGGTAGTTTTCTTCATGACGCTTTAAATACCTCGATGAATAGCAAATTACCTTTCCATTTTGCATAAGATCGCATCCCAGGCCAATGCCAGATGCATCCGTATAGACTTCAAAGCCACCACCTTCTATAGGTAGTGCCAAGATAGGGGCCGTAGTGAGATGATCTTTTAGAGTTTGCACGCTTTCTTCACAATCCTTTGACCAAATAAAAGGGTTCTCCTTTCTTGTAAGTCTAGTCAAAGGGACGATGATTTTAGAGAAATCCTTAATGAATCGTCTATAATAACCAGCCAGACCCTGAAAACTTCTAATTTCAGACACGGTCGTCGACCGGCTCCAATCTTTAATAGCTTCTACTTTAGAAGGATCGACAGCGATACCTTCCTTTGAAATAATATGGCCAAGGAAAGAGACCTCCTCTAGCCAGAACTCACACTTGCTAAGCTTTGCATAGAGTTGATGCTCTCTTAGGGTTTGCAAAGCTATTCTTAAGTGTTCTTCATGCTCCTCCTTAGTCTTGGAGTATATCAGAATATCATCGAGAAAGGCGACCACAAATCGGTCAAGATACGGCCTGAAGACATTATTTCATAAGTTGCATAAATGCTGCCGGGGCATTGGTTAACCCGAACGGCATTACTACAAATTCATAGTACCCATATTTGCTTCGGAAAGCTGTCTTGTATATGTGTTCATCTTTGATCTTGAGCTGATGATAACCCGACCTGAGGTCTATCTTGGAGAAATATTCTGCTCCCGAAATTTTATCAAAGAGCTCATCAATACGCGGCAATGGATATTTGTTCTTGACAGTAAGTCGATTCAGTCACCAGTAGTAGATACATAGCCTAAGAGATCCATCCTTCTTCTTGACAAATAAAATTGGCGCACCCCAAGGGGATGTGCTAGGCCGAATAAAGCCCTTGTTTAATAACTCTTGAAGCTACTTCTTCAATTCCTTGAGTTCTGTAGGGGACATCATGTAGGAAGCTATTGAAATAGGTGCTTCCCCAGGAACGAGTTCAATGCAGAAGTTTACTTCCCTTTCGGGTGGTAAACTGGGTAAGTCCGATGGGAACACATCAGGAAACTCATTTACAATGGGAGTATCTTCTAAGATGATTTCCTTAGACTCTATAATGATTACGGAAGCAAGAAAAGCTTCACATCCTTGCGAAATGAGTTTGCAAGCGTGAAGGGATGAAATAATGGTAGGATGCTTCCGGTACTTGATATCAAGGAAAGAAAATCAAGGAAGACCTAGGTTTCAAAAAGAGATTCTCCTATTGTGACAATTTATATAGGCGTCATGGTCTACAAGCCAATCTACACCTAGCATAGCACCGTAGCCTTCCATGTCAAGGCATACGAGGTTTTCTGGAAGATTATGACCTTCTACATTTACCTCACTGTCGGGGTAGTATGTTGTAAGTTTCGTTTCGGGACCTAAGGGTGTAGTGATAGCTAGGTCCGAAGGTAGAGGAACTGATAAAATTGGTAAGATTTTTACGAAAGCAGTAGATATAAAGGAATGAGAAGCACCAGTATCAAATAACACGAATGCAGGATAGGAATAGATTTGAAAGGTACCTTCTATTAGCCCATCATCCTTGGCGCTTCATCATCATCCATAACACCGTTAAGACGAGCCTGTCTCTTGTGTCCACCGCTGGAAGATTGATCCTTCATTAGGGGACAATCCGGCATGCGGTGCTCTCGGCTGCCACATCGCAAACACGCCCCTAGGCGTTTCTAGCATTCTTCGGCTAAGTGGATGAACTTCTCGCAGAACGTGCAAGCCGCCATGACTTGTTTATCTTCCTCTTTCGCCTTTTTGTTCCTGTGGTAGCCACTACCACTCCCGTTTCGGGATCTCTTCTTACTATCACGAGATTTGTAAGGTTCCGTGATGCTGAACTTCTCCTCTCTTCTTCCTCGCCGATCAGACTTTCGGCTCGGCTCCTCCCCTATGCCTTTGAGTTTATCGACCTTCTCCAAGGTTCGTTCACATAAGTGTGTCCGTTGGACCATCTCTGCATAGGTCCAGATATTTTGTGGGCCAAGTTGTTTAATTAAGATGGGCCGCAGCCCGTCCATGAAATGATTAGCCTTGAGAAGATCAGTGCTCACTAAATGTTGAGCATAAGGTGCTAGGCAAGAGAATTGTAGTTCATATTCTGCTACCATCATCATGCCTTGACGTAGCGAAGTGAACTCTGCTGCCTTCCTCTCCTTGACATGTTCGGAGAAGTATTTTACTCAGAAGAGGGTGAGAAATCCCTCCCAAGTGTGTGGTGCGTCTTGGGGCGGGGCCGAAATAGACTTCCACTATGTACGTGCATCCTTGTTGAGTTGGAACGTGGCGAGATGTGTAAGGCCCGTGCCTTAATGGATCCTTATCGAATTTTGCTCTTGTGTGTGTTCAGGAATTTTCGGTTATTTTCCTGGATTTTTAGGAATTTGTCTGGTATTTTTCTGGATTTATTTGGAGTTGGTTGAGGGTTATTAGAAATTAATAAGGTTTTAATATATATAATAATTATATTATATATATTTTAATTATATTATTTTTTTAATCTCTCACCCTCACCCCCTCTCTCTCCCTCGTCGATCTCACTCACCCTCACGCTCTCTCTCTCTAGGCCGATCGCCTCTCCCCCTCTCTCTTAGGATTCGGGCGAGACGACGTCGGTTCGAAGCGTGGTTGGCGCCGTTGGATTCCTCGCGTCGAGTGGAACGCGTGGGTACCCATCTCGGCGTGGTTCGGTGATCGTGGGAGCGAGGTGGAGCTTGAAGGCCCGGTGAGCCTACCTCCTTGCATGCGGCCCTTTCGTCGGTTTCGGCCCGCAAGAGGTAGGGGGATGGAATCCTGATCTCGCTAGGATCGTTTCCTATAGCTCGTTCGTTTGATTAGAACCCCGTAGCATGCTTAATGTTCATGTTTCATAATTTTGGGGTTTTAGTTTAATTCTTGAATTTGTTGCATCGTGGGCTTTGCCTGTGTGATATTTGGGTGTTATTTTGTTGCTTGGGTTGTATGGTTTGACAGGTTACAGGTTTCTATGACGTTACCCGACAAATTTTATCATCCGGGAGGGCCCCAGTTTTCAAACCGTACCCGCCCGTGTTCCAGGTGGTGTGACGGTCCTGCCAGGAACCGTCACACGCCTGACGGTCCTTAGAGGATGCGTCACTTCCAAACAACGGCCCGATGAGGGTGCGTTATTTGGAGAGTAACGGTGGGATCCCCATCCGTTACTCACCGTGTATTTTTCATTGACCGGGTCAGGCGGTTAGCCCGACGGCCAGTCGGCCGGCCGTCGCTTCCATCCGACGCGCCTGGGCGAGCGCGTCGCTTCGCCTGTGACTATTTTTGAACGCTGTATGTGGGGTTTTGGCCTCGGGTAGATGTAACGACGGTGACCTCATGCGTTGCATCTAGGTAACGCACAGGGCCCCTACCGTCACATTCCCTTTTGGGGTCTTTGAGCTGGAACTCAGGTGAAAATAACGGATGGAGGCCGGTGCGTCGTTCTTGGTGTAACGCACTAGTCCCCGACCATTATTTTCAAGTAGCGCGTGGGCTTCCGACCGCCGCTTGCCTGTTGGTTTGAAATAGTTGCCAGCCTTCTCGTTATGCGTTCCATTATATATATATGCCATGTTTACGTTATTGTAATAACTAATGGCGTGTTTCTATATCCCAATAGAGTAGCTTTTCTTTCCATGCAATGGAGCCACTGTTGTTGCCCTAAGGTCTGTTGAGTGCCGACCCGCTTGAGGATAGCGGAGGGGTGTCTTCCCATACACGGTTTGTAAGCTAGTTCCGTGGGCTCCCAGCCAATGGTAGCATCCTACCAAGGGAGAAAACTAGCTAGAGGGCCTGGCTCAGGCTAGAGTCAGTGTGTGCACACGTGGTCGGAGACTGTGGACTGACACCGACGGGTGCCACTCCGACTAGTCACTTGGTTTGGTACTGTTTGCGCGCTCAGGTTGTCGCTTTGTCGACTGCGAGTGCTTGAGACGCAGTGTAAGTCGTCAGTGGACGCATCTGGTTTCTGCTCCAGTGGTTGTCCTTCCTTATTGTTTGGATTAGTTAAGGCTTATTCTATTTTGGTAGATTTTGTTTTAGTCGCTTGCATTTATTTAGCTGTGGCATGTGTTAGCTGTTCTACTTACTTAGTTAGAGTTTACAGCTTTACTTGAGTAGTTTATTCATGCCATTGCATGTTATTTTAATTAAATGCATGCTCTAATTGCTTTTATTTATGCATGAATGCTTGTTTAGTGCGAGGTAGGGATCCGCGTGACCCCTACTGAGTCTAGCTGTGACTCACCCTTCTCCTTTCAGGTGAGCCGCGCCCGTCGTCTCCCGGTGCTTTGTGAGCTGTTTCGGAGACCGCGTCTAGTTGCTAGCAATAGTCGAGTCACCTTTTGAGGCTTTTCTTGTACTTTTGCCGGGGTATGCCCCATGTAGTTGTACCTTGTGGATTAGTACTTTGGTTTATCTGGACTAGTATATGTATATCACTCTAGTTATTTTGAATTGCTTCCGCACTTGTGTTAATTTTAAATGCTTAATCGTAATCTGCGCGTTCCAAATTCCAATTCATTATACATACCCCTCAGTACTTTTCTACTAACCCTTCAGGGGCCTCATCAGCCCCTTGGGTGGCTTCCCCAGTTCTTGGTATCGGTGTATCGATGTTATCGGTATATCGGTATCCTGAACTCTGGGTCGTTACAGTTGGTATCAGAGCTATGTTTGAGGAATTGAAATTTGCGTTGTCCAGGGCAAGTCCTTGGTGTCGTCTATCGCTGGCTTAGGGTGTTTTCTGTATGATTGATGGATTTTATTGTGATCTTATGATCTCGGCAGAGTAATTATGCCGCCTCGTCGAGGAAGACCTCCTCGAGTTCCTTGTGTTCCTCGAGATGCGCCCAGGGAAGATAGTGGTTCTGCACCTCCTCCTGCAGTTCCTGCTGTTCCCGTTGCACCAGTTGTTCCTCCTCCAGCGCCGATTGTTGCTCCTCCAGTTGAAGCGCCTAGCAGTCGAGGCAAGGCTTTGAAAGAATTCTTAATGTTCAATCCGCCTCCTTTCGATGGTCAAGCTGATCTAGAGGTTGCGAGGCAATGGCTGGATGCTATCGAGCGTGTTTTTGTTTCGATGGAATGTGCTGAAGATGAGAAAGTTATGCTTGCCGCTTTTCAACTCCAGGGTACGGCCATTACATGGTGGAAAGCCGAGTGGCAGATTGCTTTTCATTCAAGACCTCTTCGGCAGATCACATGGGCAGAGTTTGTTGCTGCTTTTGAGCGTGCCTACACTCCCGCCTGTTTGCAAATGGCAAGGATGTATCAATTCATGGAGCTGACTCAAGGCAGTATGACTGTGCTTCAGTATCGGAATAAGTTTATGGAATTGGGTCAGTATGCACCCCATGTGCTGGCTAGTGAAGCTTTGAAAACACAGCAATTTTTGCGAGGTTTGAGGCCAGAATTGAAGATGCCCCTCATTGCTAGTCGCGTTGCAGACCTTGATAGTGCGTGCCAGACAGCTGTGGCACTTGAGATGGAGATGACGAGACCGGGTGGATATCCTCAGGCAGGGTCAGTTCAGCCCGCAGTACAGTCTCAGCAGGTGTACCGACCGCTAGTGCCAGGTGTTCCCTCAGTCCAGTCAGAGGTTAGCAGTGCTTCCTCTCCTTCCAAGACCAAGTTCAAAAGGTTCAAGAAGAAGAAGAAATTTTTTCAGCAGCCGTCCGGTACAGATGTAGTTCAGCAGCCGACAGCACCTTCTACTCAGACTCGTCAGAGTTCAGCTGTCAGTCAGCCATGGACGTGTCGGAGATGCGGTGGTCATCACAAGGGCCAACCGTGTTCTCTTCCCGTTGTTTGCTTTCGGTGTGACCAGCCAGGTCATGTGGTTCTGGATTGCCCGCTAAGGCCAAAACAATTGCAAGCTCCTCAGTTTCCTCAACCTCAGCAGCCACAATTCAGACCTCCTCCTGCACCGCAAGCTCAGCAGTTCTTTTCTCAAGCGTCGGCGTCTTCTCAGCAATCTTCGGCTGGATCTAAGAAGCAGAAGGGCAAGGTTTCACATATGACTAGAGCTGATGCTGTTGCAGCCCATCTTGTGGAAGGTACGATTATGCTTTATGGTCATTCAGCTCGTGTCTTATTCGATTCTGGTGCTTCTCACTCTTTTATTTCTGAGGATTTCATGGCATGTATTGAGGAACCGACTTCAGGGATAACTTGTGAGATGTATGTTGAGATGCCTTCGGGAGATTTCATGATTACACCTCTGTGTTTGGAAGAGTCTCCTGTTATGATCGATAATCACCAGTTGCCGGCGAGATTGTTTGCATTGCAACTGGCAGATTATGATGTTATTTTGGGAATGGATTGGTTGGAGCATTATGGAGCTGTGGTTGACTGCAGATCGAAGAAAGTCTATTTTCAGCCACAGGGGAAATCAGCTTTTTATTTCCAAGGTATTCGATCCCATTCTTCTCGTATGATTATTTCTGCTATTCGAGCCTTCAGGTTGCTTAGTGCAGGTTGCCAGGGGTTTCTTGCTTCTGTGGTCGCTGTTGAAAAACCACGACAGGAAGTTAGTGATATTCCTGTTGTTTGTGAGTTCCCTAATGTGTTTCCTGACGAGTTGCTAGGCTTACCCCCAGAGCGAGAGATAGAGATGGTGATTGAACTAATTCCAGGTACAGCTCCCTTAGCAAAGGCACCGTACCGAATGGCTCCAGCTGAATTGAAAGTACTGCGAGCACAGCTACTTGAGATACTGGAAAAGGGTTATATTCGCCCCAGCTTTTCTCCGTGGAGTGCTCCAGTGTTGTTTGTGAAGAAGAAAGATGGAAGCCTGAGGCTTTGTATAGATTACAAGTAATTGAATCAGGTGACTATCAAGAATAAATATCCGCTTCCCAGGATTGATGATTTGTTTGACCAGTTACAGTCTGCTACTATCTTTTCACGGATTGATCTCCTGTCTGGCTACTTCCAATTGCGAATCCGGGAATCTGATGTGGAGAAGACGGCTTTCAGCACTCGTTATGGTCACTTTGAATTTCTGGTCATGCCGTTTGGTTTGACTAATGCCCCAGCAGCTTTTATGGACCTAATGCAGCGTATCTTTCGTCCATTTCTCGATCAGTTTGTGGTGATCTTTGTTGATGATATTTTGATCTATTCTGCCTCTGATGAAGATCATGTGCAGCATTTGAGGATCGTTCTGCAGACTCTAAGGGATCACGAGCTTTATGCGAAGTTCAGTAAATGTGAATTCTGGCTTCGGGAGATTCATTTTCTTGGTCACGTGATTTCTGGTGACGGAGTGGCAGTAGACCCTGCAAAGATTGATGCCGTGTTGAGCTGGCAGAGGCCTAGAACTGTGACAGAAATACGAAGCTTCCTAGGTTTGGCTGGGTATTACCGCAGATTCATCCAAGATTTTACGAAGATTGCAGCCCCGATGACTAGACTGACTCGTAAAGATGTACCTTTCGTCTGGTCGGATCAGTGTGAGACCAGCTTTGTTAAATTGAAAAGGCTATTGACTTCTTCTCCTGTGTTGACCTTGCCTTCCGACTCGGGTGGTTTTCTGGTTTGTACTGATGCTTCTCGAGTAGGTTTGGGTGCAGTGCTGATGCAACATGGTAAAGTTATCGCATATGCATCTCGGCAATTGAAACGACAGGAAGAGAATTATCCCACTCATGATCTGGAGCTAGCTGCAGTTATTTTTGCCTTAAAAATCTGGAGACATTATCTGTATGGTGAGAAATTTCAGATTCTTATTGATCACTAGAGTTTATAGTATATATTCTCCTAGAAAGATTTGAATCTCAAGTAGCGCCGATGGATGGAATTCATGAAAGATTTTGACTTCACACTCTCCTATCAGCCGGGTAAAATGAATGTTGTGGCTGATGCTCTGAGCAGGAAAGTGCAGGTCAGTCATTTGTTGCTTCATGAATGGAAATTGTGGAAATGGCTTCCGAGCGAGGCATTCAGTGCAGAGTTTCCTGCTGATCCGAAGATGGCAGTTTGTGCTAGTTTGATTTTGGGTTCAGCTCTCTATCAGCAGATTAAAGAAGCTCAGCAAGCTGATTCTGATTTAGCCCGTGTTATATCGAGATATGATGTGGAATTTGATGATGAGCTGGTTGTCAGTTTCCAGGGCAGATGGTATGTTCCTGCTGATGATGATTTGAGGCATGAGATTCTGAGTGAAGCCCATGGTTCCCGTTTTGCTATTCATCCAGGTGTCACCAAGATGTATCAGAATTTGAAAAAGTAGTTCTGGTGGCTAGGTTTGAAGAAAGACGTGGCTATATTTGTTTCTAAGTGCTTGACTTGTCAGCAGGTTAAAGCCGAACATCAAAAGCCAGGTGGTTTGCTTCAGCCATTAGAGATTCCGATGTGGAAATGGGACCATGTTACTACAGATTTTGTGGTGGGTTTGCCTCGGACTTCTCAAGGTTTTGATGGTATCTGGTTGCTTGTCGACAGATTGACTAAAACTGCCAGATTATTACCGATTAAGATTGCCTATAATGTGCAGAGGTTGGCCGAGCTGTATGTGCAGAAGATCGTGCCACTACATGGAATTCCCGTTTCACTTGTGTCAGATCGTGACCCACATTTTACCTCCGGCTTCTGGCGCAGTTTCCAGAAAGCTTTGGGCACTGAGTTAGCTTTCCGTTCAGCGTATCACCCTCAGTCAGATGGACAGTCAGAGAGGACTATTCAGACTTTAGAGGACATGCTGAGATTGTGTTGCCTTGATTGGCAGGGTTCATGGAGTCAGCATTTGCCACTTGTTGAATTTACCTATAATAACAGTTTTCACTCCAGTATTGGAATGGCTCCTTATGAAGCACTGTATGGTCATCCTTGTCGTACTCCCTTGAATTGGTTTGATGTTGGGGACAGATTGTTGACAGGACCTGACATGGTGCAGCAGTGTTCTGATGTGGTTCGTCTGATCAGGCAGAGATTGTTGACGGCTCAGAGTCGACAGAAAAGTTATGCAGATCAGCGCAGACGTCCACTACAATTTGAGCCAGGAGATATGGTGTTTGTTAAAATATCTCCGATGAAAGGTGTTTCCAGGTTTGGGAAGTGTGGAAAGCTTAGTCCGCGGTATGTTGGCCCTTTTCCGATCGTTGAAGCTATTGGTCCAGTGGCCTATCGTCTACAGCTACCTGTGGCCATGCAAGCTATTCATGATGTGTTCCACGTATCTCAGTTGAGGAAATATGTGCCGGATGCTTCTCATGTTCTCGATGATTCAGTTTGGCCTGAGGTGACTGCTGATTTGTCTGCGCCAGAGCTCCCTATTAGAATTGAAGACCGTCGTGAGCAGCGGTTGAGAAATAAGGTTATTCCTCTGGTAAAAGTAGCTTGGCAGCGTCACTCTGGTAATGAGTCCACTTGGGAACGTGAAGATGAGATGCGTCAGTTTTTTCCCTTTTTATTCCAGTGAGGTATATGTCCTTTCTCAGTTTCCTCCTTTTTCCGTTGTTGTAAATTTCGAGGGCGAAATTTTAATTAGGAGGGAGGGACTGTAAGGCCCGTGCCTTAATGGATCCGTATCGGATTTTGTTCTTGTGTTTGTTCTGGAATTTCCGGTTATTTTCCTGGATTTTTAGGAATTTGTCTGGTATTTTTCTGGATTTATTTGGAGTTGGTTGAGGGTTATTAGAAATTAATAAGGTTTTAATATATATAATAATTATATTATATATATATTATTTTTCTTTTTTTTCTTTTAATCTCTCACCCTCACCCCCTCTCTCTCCCTCGTCGATCTCACTCACCCTCACGCTCTCTCTCTCTCTAGGCCGATCGCCTCTCCCCCTCTCTCTTGGGATTCAGGCGAGACGACGTCGGTTCGAAGCGTGGTTGGCGCCGTTGGATTCCTCGCGTCGAGTGGAACACGTGGGTACCCATCTCGGCGTGGTTCGGTGATCGTGGGAGCGAGGTGGAGCTTGAAGGCCCAGTGAGCCTACCTCCTTGCATGCGGCCCTTTCGTCAGTTTCGGCCCGCAAGAGGTAGGGGGATGGAATCCTGATCTCGCTAGGATCCTTTCCTATAGCTCGTTCGTTTGATTAGAACCCCGTAGCATGCTTAATGTTCATGTTTCATAATTTTGGGGTTTTAGCTTAATTCTTGAATTTGATGCATCGTGGGCTTTGCATGTGTGATATTTGGGTGTTATTTTGTTGCTTGGGTTGTATGGTTTGACAGGTTACAGGTTTCTATGACGTTACCCGATGATTTTTATCGTCCGGGAGGACCCCGATTTTCAAACCGTACCCGCCCGTGTTCCAGGTGGTGTGACGGTCCTGCCAGGAACCGTCACACGCCTGACGGTCCTTAGAGGATGCGTCACTTCCAAATAACGGCCCGATGAGGGTGCGTTATTTGGAGAGTAACGGTGGGATCCCCATCCGTTACTCGCCATTTATTTTTCGTTGACCGGGTCAGGCGGTTAGCCCGACGGCCAGTCGGCCGACCGTCGCTTTCGTCCGACGCGCCTGGGCGAGCGCGTCGCTTCGCGTGTGACTATTTTTGAACGCTGTATGTGGGGTTTTGGCCTCGGGTGGATGTAACGGCGGTGACCTCATGCGTTGCATCTAGGTAACGCACAGGGCCCCTACCGTCACATTCCCTTTTGGGGTCTTTGAGCTGGAACTCAGGCGGAAATAACGGATGGAGGCCGGTGCGTCGTTCTTGGTGTAACTCACTAGTCCCCGACCGTTATTTTCAAATAGCGCGTGGGCTTCCGACCGCCTCTTGCCTGTTGGTTTGAAATAGTTGCCAGCCTTCTCATTATGCGTTCCATTATATATATATGCCATGTTTACGTTATTGTAATAACTAATGGCGTGTTTCTATATCCCAATAGAGTAGCTTTTCTTTCCATGCAATGGAGCCACTGTTGTTGCCCTAAGGTCTGTTGAGTGCCGACCCGCTTGAGGATAGCGGAGGGGTGTCTTCCCATACATGGTTTGTAAGCTAGTTCCGTGGGCTCCCAGCCAATGGTAGCGTCCTACCAAGGGAGAAAACTAGCTAGAGGGCCTGGCTCAAGCTAGAGTCAGTGTGTGCACACGTGGTCGGAGACTGTGGACTGACACCGACGGGTGCCACTCCGACTGGTCACTTGGTTTGGTACTGTTTGCGCGCTCAGGTTGTCGCTTTGTCGACTGCGAGTGCTTGAGACGCAGTGTAAGTCGTCAGTGGACGCATCTGGTTTCTGCTCCAGTGGTTGTCCTTCCTTATTTTTTGGATTAGTTAAGGCTTATTCTATTTTGGTAGATTTAGTTTTAGTCACTTGCATTTATTTAGCTGTGGCATGTGTTAGCTGTTCTACTTACTTAGTTAGAGTTTACAGCTTTACTTGAGTAGTTTATTCATGCCATTGCATGTTATTTTAATTAAATGCATGCTCTAATTGCTTTTATTTATGCATGAATGCTTGTTTAGTGCGAGGTAGGGATCCGCGTGACCCCTACTGAGTCTGGCTGTGACTCACCCTTCTCCTTCAGGTGAGCCGCGCCCGTCATCTCCCGGTGCTTTGTGAGCTATTTCGGAAACCGCGTCTAGTTGCCAGCGATAGTCGAGCCACCTTTTGAGGCTTTTCTTGTACTTTTGCCGAGGTATGCCCCGTGTAGTTGTACCTTGTGGACTAGTACTTTGGTTTATCTGGACTAGTATATATATATCACTCTAGTTATTTTGAATTGCATCCGCACTTGTGTTAATTTTAAATGCTTAATCGTAATCTGTGCGTTCCAAATTCCAATTTGTTATACATACCCCTCAGCACTTTTCTACTAACCCTTCAAGGGCCTCATCAGCCCCTTGGGTGGCTTCCCCAGTTCTTGGTATCGGTGTATCGATGTTATCGGTATATCGGTATCCTGAACTCTGGGTCGTTACAAGATGAACCTTCTCTTGGTCGGCACACTACATGACCTCGAATATACAGTTCATTTCATCTATCCAGTTTTCAGCTGCGTCTCGGCTGGAAGAACCAGAAAATCGCAGAGGGTTTGGACTCCTGAAGTTAAGGTGTAGATCACCAGCACCAGCCCCCGCACCGGCTTGAGCCATATTTTGCAAGGCCTGGGTGAGCCCCGTAACAGTTTGTTGCGGCCACCCCAATCAACACGGTGAACCATTGTAAGAATAAGGTACCTGAGAAAAGTAATAATTTGTTAACTCCTACAGAATTAAAGGGAATTAACATAGAGATGAGTTCTAATTAACTATCTCATCCCGAGTTCTACCCAATTTCCCTCATGAGTGGGGAATTTCTATCCTTGTTTCATAGGTATTGGTCCTTAAGCCTTGGACTTAGCCTATGACATGACATTTTCCGGAGAATAAATCCTAAGACCTACGCTTTGATACCACTTTAACTGTCACGCCTTGAGATTATGCAGTGGAAACAATCGGGAACATGAACAGTCGGCTAGTACGCCTCAAGCGAGCAATATAATCAGAGCGCTAACACATTCATACATAAGAAATGAATGCACAGAATGATTGATCGAAAATCTAAATTTTATTGATAATAATAATCAAATTACATGGGTATTTGACTCAATTCACTAGACTCAAATAAAGGGAAAATACATAGACTCGACTTGACTTATGACTCTACTAGGTCTTCTCTCGATCTTTTAATCACTCTCAGATCCACCATTTGAATAGTCTGAATCTGACCTGCTAGAGTTTCCTGAAAAAGATTAAAAAAGTAGGGAATGAGCACACATGCCCAGTAGGTATCTTCGTATAAATATGAAGGCAATGTTTAAATATTTAACATTTCAACTCTAGAGTAAAGATAAACGAAATAAGACGGTAGAACATGCGGTGAAAACCCAAAGTAACACCAGTAACATGGTATGATCATGATTGAGATATGAGATTGAACAAATATATAACAAGAATGTAAGTTTGGCCTTTCATGAACAAGAATATACTTTTCTATAATCATAAAGGCTATGCACTAGAAAGTCATGTAACGAGAATGTACTAACAAGCATGTAATTTCACAAGATTGTCTCGTGAGTATTCGTGGATTTCACCAGTTTATAAAAAAAGTACTCCCAGCGTAATGCGACGTCAGTGTTCATCATACCCCCATGATTTATAGTAAGTTTCCGGCTATCTGTCGAGGGGACTAGAGTGGAGCCCTTGGACACTGTCCATGCCCGTTCTTGCATCTTCAAGTTATAAATCAAGCTACTTCCACGAAAATATAAATATGGCCAAAAATGTAACAAGTTCAAACTATGGTTCCATGATAACAAATATAAAGGTAAGAACGCTTCAATTAAGAATACACGAGTTCAAAGATTTGATTTAGAACTAGGTTATGCCATGGAGAAAAATCGACAGCATAACGGTACATTCTTTAATTTTCATAAGTTATCAATACCTTATTTGACAAGTGTTTAGTTCCAAGCAATCATTAGACCATCTAGGAACTTATAAAACCCAACCCAAATGTCAAACCTCATGTTAGACAGGGTCAAAGATAAAGCGGTCATTTACTAGACCGTTTACGTACTCAAGTGGTCTAGATAGGACCGTTTAAGATAGGCATGCAGTCTAGTCAGGACCGTTTAGAAACACGGTCGATGAAACGAATGAACCAGAACCATGCGGTCTAGACAGGGCTGCTAGGAATCCTTGGTGGTCAGATAAAGGGTAGCAAAGTACCTCTGGCGGTTGTCCACTGGCCGCTAAGGTCTAGAACACCAAAACACCAGTAAAGTCCTTTCTAACAATTAGGTTTCAAGGGTACAACCAGCTCGGCATCCTAGTGGGAATCCCAGGCTCGCGGAGTCTTACGGAGGCCTTGAAACAAGATCACCTAGTCTGGTGGAAGGAATATCCAACGGAGAGGATTACAAGTCCAAGATTGTGTGCTTAATGTGCAAAGTATATCTAATGACATCGTATCAAAATACGTGCCATGTACTTAAGAAAATGACTCATATATAAGAAAGGATCGTGGCAAAATAGCGATCATATCAAACTAGATAAGTCCATGACCCATATGAAATTAAGATAAATACACAACTATATGGTTTTGGCACGAAATTAACCTAATAGTTAAAATAAAGTCTTAATCATGCTCATGCCAAATTTTGGATATTAATCAGGAAAAAGAAAACATGTTTTTGAGTGCAAAATAACATAATTATAGGGTTACTAATATGTAAGGTTCAACTAGGCTCGGACTAGTTCCTAGAACAAGAAAATGGTCAGGGACTAGCTGTCAAAATGAAATAAATGGTCTTGCGATAGATCGCAATGAAGGGGTATAGACGGTCATTTACTAGACCGCAAAGGTCCCCTTGCGTCCATTTTGGGCCGCCTTCTGCCTGTCTAGTAGAAGTTGTAAAATAAAGAATACATGTTAAACTTGGGACAAGTTGTGCATGGAATTCCTTGAATCATGCTGTAAATTTATGCTAGAAAGGAAATAGACCTGGAGCATGCATGGGTTTGCGTGAAATAGACAAGAATCTTTTATCTTAATTGTATTAAGGCTAAGTTCATGCATGGAAAATAAAACTAGATGCGCAGTCCCAATAAAACAGTAAATACTCCGAGTATAATGCATGAAATCGACCACAACTTGAGGGCTTTTACTCCTAAGATCATATTTAAGCCATTCATGAGATAACCTATCTCTTGTCTGAGCTTTAGACTTTGAATTTACGGTTGGAAGTCGACCCTAGTTTCTGCTCGGTCTGAACTGAACCAGTAACTTCTTGCCTTTCTAACTCATGATTCCCTTAACCTATGATAACGAAAAGTGGAGGGTAGAAAGAGGGTACTAAGGTGAACAAATAAGTCTAAAGAACCCTTTTTTAATAACCTTGTTTAGGCCTTCTAATCTGTTGATCTTCCTGAGTCATTCGCACAAGTTCCTGAGTTACTTGCACTGAACCAGCGTCTTTGCAGGCCTCTAACTTCTTGTAGGCTTGATCTCCTAGAACGAAATTTTAAGGAAAGTTAGACCTTACTATAATGAATGAAATCTTATAAAGAACTTACCTCAAATAATGCTTCCTTACCTTATTTCCATGTGATCCAAAAGTAAGGGTCGCGCATGTGAAACTTGGGATTTATTTATAGGGTTAGTTAGGGTTTTGAGGATTTGAACGAACCTAGAGTCCTAATTAGACCTTGCATTCGATCCTGACACCTTCTACACCCTTCCAATTAATAGATAACATCGATCCTAGATGATTTGGATTCCAAAGATCCAAGCTTTTCATATTTTCTTCCATTCATGGAACTAGGTTGCTTAGCGGCCATGGGAAGACCGCTAGGGTGGGCTTAGCGGTCGCGCGATAGACCGCCAAACTTCATTAAATCTAAAATTTTTAGATTTTCATATTATCCCCATTTACCCCCTAATTTGATGTGTATATCCCATTTGAATCCATAAATTACCTAATTTATGTTTCTATTAATGGGCTTGGGTCTCAAGGTCTTAGAATTGGGTCTTTGGGCCTATTTGAATTGGGCTTAGCCCTTTGGTAATTATAAGGCCTTTATATGGAGTAAATAAATCCTACATTCTTCTTAATAGCCCATTACGCCTTTTAAGTTACTTAATAATTATACTTTAATCCCAAAAAAAATTCCTAGAAAACTCTCGGGTGTTACACTTACTGTGAAGGCTTTGATGGATTTGGGGTCCCTGCACACTATAAATGCCCGCCCAAGAGCCACCGAGCCAGAGATCTTCACCCTTTTCTCCTCTTTCTGTTCTTCTTTTTATTCTTCTATCTTCATAAAAGTTGTTCAATTTTTGACGTTCTTCAATTTCTTCATCTTCGTTTTTACTTAGTTCTGCCTCGCTTTTAAGTTACACTCTAGTTTTTAAAGTTTGGATTTTTTCCATTTTACTATTTATCTACGCATCTCTCCGTTCTTTCCCTATTTTCTCCCTCTTCTACTCCACTTTTCATCTTTCTCTCTTCATCAAAGTTGTTCGATTTGTAAATTTCTTCAATTTCTTATTCTTTCTCTCTATCTATTTTTGCTTAGTTTTTATGTTATACTTCAATCTTCAAAGCTTAGGTTTTCACATTTTTTACTATTCATCTCTCCGTTCTTCTCTAGCTTTCTCCCTCTTCTGCTCGTTTTCTCCGTCTGCTCTCTTCATCAAACTTCTTCCTCTCTTCCTGATATTCAACTTTCTATTCTTCTACGTCTTCTAATTCTCTTTAGTTTTAGAGTTATTTCAATTATTCTTCTCCTGTATTTTTCTATTACTTTTATTTTCACTATTTTTCTATTCTCTCCCGTACTCTCTCAATCCCTATCTTTTCTCTCTGTTTTCAAACCCACGCACACACATACTTTTACACTAGTCTTCTTCCTCCTCTTCCATCTTCCTCTTCATCTATATTCTTCTCAAATCCCCAAGGCGGATCTTCTTCTTCAGTGCTCTTAAGGCTTCGTTCATCTCCAAAGCGGGGTGACCACTCAAACGCTCGGCACGGAGTGTAGACGGCGCTATTCTTCTACTTTTTTGTCCCTTTTCTTCTCTTGTTCTTTTATTTGTATGCAAGTTGCAATCTTTACTTTCATAGACTTGTAATCTTTCCTCTTAGCAATAAAAGTTAATTTTTACAATTGTGTTCTTCTTTTACTATCTCTACTTCCTCCAAATTTCTCTTCTCAACCTTCTCATATTCTTTAGATAGTTTATTTTAATGCAATTTTATTTTCCATTTTCATAAGCTCACTCCAAACTCGGTTTCTACAAATATAAGGACTTTCCAACTTGTTTGAATTGAAAATATTCCTCCTCGTGAGATCGACACGTTCTCACCACTCTACTTGGATTTTAAATCTTTTTAGTGAGTGAGTGCGATATACTTTTGAAATTGTGGCACGACATTTTAACGACGAGTGTTTGTGGTCCATCACCTGCCAACATCACAATTTGGGAAGCCATTGTTTGGAGTAAGGACCTAAGAGAAGCTCTTGTTAAAATACTCCAGGAGCCGAAAGTTTATGAAGCCCATGCTACATAAATAATGGCGGCAACATACGTTGCCTTCGCAGCCACCGTCACATTTGGGGAAAAGGACATGTTATTGTCCTCTCCATGTCACAACCGCCCTCTCTACATGCGGGGGAAAATCAATGGGCATGGGACGAACCGGATCCTGGTGGACGCTGGTGCTGCCGTCAATATTATGCCGCTAAAAACTTTCAAGACCCTATATCTGACTCCGTACCTTCAGAAGGTTCAAGCGGTCAAGATATCTGGGTTCAACCAGGATACTAAGGATGTCCTAGGCCGAGTAGATGTTGATCTGGTGCTTTATGATTTCACCTCCAAGGTGACGTTCTACATCATCGATGCCAACACATCCTACAGAGTACTATTGGGTAGACCATGGTTTGCATGAAAATTGGGTCGTCCCATCAACTCTCCATCAGTGCATCAAATATGCTAAGGACGGAGAATAGTACATGGTCTTTGCAGAGCTATCGCCATTCACCCCAGTAGAATGCAATCTCGCCGATGCCGCGCTTTACTTTTGGGGGCCCAATGCATATCCCATAAGCAAAAGCAAAAGCAATGGCTGGCTCTCGGAAGAGGATGAAGATGATCTCTTCTCTGTCGACGAAGAAAAGGCCAAGCCTCATCGGCTCCGCCTTAGTTCCAAGTCAACTCCAGATCACCTTGAGAGGCGTAAAAATGACTTCAAGGCGAATATCATTAGTTGAGCCATTGACAAGAGCATATGCATGCCGCCAGATTGCATACAGCTCCCGTGCGGATCAGAGCAGCAAAAGGTTGAGCCGCTCACAACGTTCGTCGTTACCTACAAACGACAACTTAGAAATAAGAAGAAGGCTAATAGGGATAAGCCCATTGTCTTCTACAAGGGAGACGTGGCCCCTCAAGCCCCATTAGAAGATGACTTCGGCTGGCCCAAGTGAGCCAATGATACCCCTGAAGCAGTCTAAATAATGGACGACCTGCCGCAGCACGTTCGGGAGATGTGCCTAAATCAACACATTCCTCAATGGCAAGATTCCACATGGCATAGATACTTTCACCGGTTGTGGACTCCTTCCCAGGTCCGGGGGCAACCCCGTTCTCCTACAAAGATACCAGGGGACTCGGCTGCAACCAAGACCCAGATTTCTGCATTTACTAAGTGGTCAACGTCGTAAGCCCGACACAGCCAGTCGATGACCAGACTAAGGTCGATACAAAATTTGACAGCTCCGGGGATGAGGAATAGGAGATCTTGATCTCGCTCCCCGCCAAGGCCAGCACCCCAGTTCAAGCAATCAATGAGTTTTAGCTGCTCTCCTACGAAGATATCAGCACTGAAGAAGCTCCCTATGCCTCCCAGCTTGTCGAAGAATCCGGCCCAGCAAGCTCTCCCGATGAGGTGGACGCCCAGAGCACTGACCATGAAGTGTTGTCAGCTTTAGCAGGCAACCCCAGGGAAGCTTCAATGGCACCAGTCGGCAACTACCAGCCAGGCGCTAGTAGTTCGGAACAATCCTTGCTAGAGCCCAGTAACAACACTTCCCCGGCTCCATTAGTGTCGACCAGTGGCTTCAAAAATCACGAAGTACATGAAGCTGACACTGATAATGAAGACTTCATCGACTTCCAACCCGCTCCTCCCGAGCTGGAGGATGGTGGCCAAGCAACCGTTGACGAACTCATTGAAATCAACTTGGGTGAAGGTGAAGCCCACCAGCCAACATTCATCAGCGCTCTTCTCACTGAAGAAAAAAAGTAGGACTACAAGCAACTCCTACTTGAATACAAAGACTGCTTCGCCTAGATGTACAAGTAGATGCTAGGGCTAGATCCCTCCGTAGTGGAGCATGAGCTAGCCATTTTTCCCTCAGCCACCTCAGTCAAACAACCACAGCGGCGCATGCGCCATGAGCTGGAACTCCAAGTCTCGGCCGAAGTCAACAAAATGGCGGAGGTCGACTTCATCAAGCAGTATATCTACCCTATCTGGCTCGCCAACATCGTCCCAGTAAAGAAGAAAAGTGGTCAAGTCCACATTTGCATTGACTTTCAGGACCTCAACAAAGTCTGTCCAAAGGACAACTTCCTGATCCCAATTCCGAAAACCATGGTTGATATGACCACCAGACATGAAGCCGTGTCTTTCATGGATGGATCGTTAGACTACAACCATATCCAGATGTCCCTCAAATACAAGAATAACATAGCTTTCCGGTCCCCCAAAGGGATCTTCAACTACAAGCGCATGCCCTTCGATTTGAAGAATGCCGGCGCCACTTACCAGAGGGCCATGACCAAAATATTCAATGAAATGCTACATACCATCGTCGAACGCTATTTCTATGACCTCGTCATCAAGACCAAAAGGCGGGAAGACCATCTACATGATCTGCGCCAGGTCATCAATCGACTCTGGCAATATGGGCTCTAGATGAACCCTATGAAATGATCCTTTGGCATATCCAGTGGCAAGTTTCTCGGTTTCATTGTCAGATACTGAGGAATTGAGGTCGACCCCAGTAAGATCAAGGCGATCTGGGAGCTTTCACCGCCTAAGAACCTCACCGAGCTCAGGTCCTTCCAAGGAAGACTGGCCTACATTCGAAGGTTCATCTCCAACCTCTCCGGACGATGCGCGCCATTCAGCAAGCTTATGAAGAAAGACGCCGCATTTGTATGGGACCCAGAATGCCAGACTACTTTCACGTAGATCAAGGAGTATCTCCTCACTCCCCCAGTCCTGGGGGCACCAGTCTAGGGCAAACCCCTTATACTCTACATCGTCGCCATGGACGCTTCGCTAGGGGCCCTGTTGGCACAAATCAATAAGGAGGGCGAAGAGCAGCCACTCTACTACCTCAGTCAAAAATTAATCGATGCTGAGTATCGCTACTCCCCTATGGAGAAAGTTTGCTTAGCACTGGTGTTTATCGTCAAGAAGCTGCGGCATTACCTCCTGTCCTAACGGGTTGAGCTCATATCCAAGCACGACCCACTCAAATATCTCCTCAGGCAGCCTATCCTCTCAGGCCAATTAGGAAAATGGGCTCTCCTGTTAATGGAGTATGCTATCACCTATGTCCCCAGAAAAGCAATCAAGGGACAAGGCATGGCTGAATTTTTGGCAGCTTATCCGGTACCGGACGACTTACTTCTTAACACGGAGCTCCCCGATGAGGAGTCCCTTGCTTCCCAGTCACCAGCATTGGTTGAACAAACCAGAGATGTCTTGAATTACCAACAGCAAGATGCCCTTCCAGCCAATGTACCTTGTTGGGAGCTCTACTTCGATGGCGCTTCCCAGGGAATTACCCAGAATAACCAAAATTCAGCCGTCATGGCGGGTGTCGGCATTATTTTCCTGACTCCTCAGGGCGGAGTTTTGAACAACTCATGTGCCCTCATGAAATCCCTGACCAACAATGAAACTGAATATGAAGCTCTAATCATCGGGCTTCAAATGGCTCTCGACATGGGCATCAAGTGCCTCAAAGCTTACGGGGACTCCAAGCTCATAGTCCGGCAAGTCCTCCGCATTTACGATGTGTGGAAGCAAAAATTAGTTCCATACCACGCCGTCATCGCCAAGCTCACCCAGAAATTCTATTTCTTTGAAATAGACCATGTTCCCAGGAGCAGCAATGCCCAGGCGGATGCCTTGGCAAAATTGGCTGCAGCCATCAAACTTTCACCTAAGGGTGAAGTCGACAGCACTGTCAAGCACAAAAGACTGATGCCAAGTGCACTCGAAGACGAGTCCGGATTCACTATCTATGAGGTTCACAGCCTCAACCAGAACACTCCTCCAGAGGAAGAAGATTGGCGTAAGCCTATCATCAAATTCAAGAAAGGTTGGCTCCCTCCTGACCGAGCTCAAAGGGTCCAGCTACTCTACCAAGCAACATCATATGAGTTAATTGGCGACTCTCTATATAGGCTTGTCCACGAAAAGGACAAGTCGGTTCTTCTGAGATGTGTCTCCTCAGCCGAGGCTCGAGCCATCATGCAGGAAGTCCATTCAGGATTATGTGGCACCCACCAGGCCGGAGATAGAATGAAGAATAATATCAAGCTCAAAGGTTTCTATTGGCCGACTATGTATGCGGATTGTACCTAGTATGCATGTACGTGTCATCAATGCCAATCCTTTGGCTCGGTACCCAGAAGACCTCCAAACCCACTACGTCCAACGGCCCCCACATGGCTATTCTTCGAATGGGGCATGGACATCGCGGGACCCTTCCCGCCATCTTCCAAGGGCCATAAGTACATTCTGGCCGCCATAGACTACTTCTCTCGATGGGCGGAGGCCCTTCCCTTTCGGAAGGTCACTAGCGAAGTGGTAGCCAGATGATGGGGACATCAGAGCAAGAGCACTGAAATTTTAATTTACATTTGTGTCCTTTAGTTTATTTTTATATCCTTGGGAAAGCATATGTGCAAATGTAAGGCTTTATAAGCCAATGTGTCATTCCCTTGGATTCTTTGGGTTTTTGTGCAAATTGTCAGTAGGTCCAGCAAGGGGGCCCTCACTCCTTCCCCATTGGTCCACATAAGTCATATGGGTCCATGTGGGGCTGGTCAAAGTCCTAGGTGACATCTAGAAGGTCAATTGGACACATGAGAGACAAGGTGGAAGAAAATTCAAAATTGGACCAAGCAAAGTCCAAGATGCTTCCCCCTTATAATATAGTTTATCCCATGTTATATATTTTTTTTTTTTGTCATTTGACCACATGGGGAAGAAAATCTCCTCTCTCCCACAAAATTCCCATCCCCCCACCCCTTGTCATTCTCTATATAAGCCTATGTATAGTGTCATTAGAGAATTAATGAAGAATTAAGTATTTTTGCCAAGAGCAAGCCCAAGGGCACCCCTTGTGTCTCTCCTCCCCTCTTGCTGATGGATTTCTGCCATTCTAGGGTGTGAAGCTCTCCTCTTGGTGTGACTCCACGAACTCCACCTCCGCTGGATGCGATTTTCAGCCACCGCCTTCCGTTCGTGCCGCCACCGCGCCGCCACCGCCGCAACATCGGAGTTCTGTCTCTATCAGGACATAACCTCACCTCCAGATTTTTATCTTTTCTTCTTATTCTTTGATCGAGCCCTAATTCTGAGGGTTTATTCTGTCCATCTCTCTTAACCTCCAGTTCAAATTTCGTGTCATTTGGAAGTCATTAGGTATTTTTCCCATATTTTGTTTGTCCTCTTAGTAATCTACCCTTTTACAGATCTACGGGACAGAGTCACCTTGTCGCATTTTCCCCACCCCCTTACAAATTTTTAAAAAATCCCAAACAATTACTCAGTGTTCCACACATATATCCTCTTCCACCATAATTTCATGGAGTCTAGAAAATTCATTTGTCTCTTGGTCAAAGGCCAGTTTCAAGCAGATCCCTTGCTGCCCTGTGTGTCTGTCAATCCGAGTCAGAAACAAAAATAGTGTTACAGTCATATTCATTTTCAATCCGTTCGGTGGATGGAGCTGTCAAAATTATATGTTGTAGATCTATGAGTGCTCTTTCCAACAGAATCAGCCACGTCTCGATCGGCCTCCGGATCTGAGTGTCGTAATTCGTATCACCGAGGCCTGCAGATCTATTCCTTGTGCAGGTCCAAAATTGCAATCCAGAAGATATTTAGAAATAAATATCAAAAATCAACTTCAGAAGCCGCCCCTTCAGGGAGTCGTTCAAGGATGCCCTGCCATCGTCCCAGCCAAGCGGCGCCTCCGGATAATCTCAGGAAGGCGACGTTCCTTTCGAAACCGTTACTTGCTATCTAGTGAGTCAGCAACCGAGTTGGCGCGGCACCGAGTTAGAATAGTGCCGAGTCGGACCAGCAGGCCGAGTTCGTGCCGTACGCACCTCCAGATTGCTGCCCGTCAACCCAGGGTCGGTCCTCCCGGGCACCACTTGTAGCCCTTTACCTCCCTGCGTGGAGTGGGTAATAGATTTCATTGTTGTAATTAACTTTTACCGTTGTACCGGGAGTTATCGTACTTGGCCGGGAACGTCTTCCCCACACCCGGAGCGTGGAGGTACACTCGCCACCCTCCTCGTAGGCATTACTTTACTCGTATATTTTTGTATATGCCGCTGCATGAGTGATAGATTATCTAGCTTGTTATCATTTTATCACCGCTGCGAGAGCGAGAGTGAGTGACCGTCCCGTGACTCGACCCGAGTTAACGCAGAAAGGGCAAGACTCACTGCCGGTTTCTCAACCGCGCACGGTCCCACGTCTTCCCTCGCTAGGGACACCCACGAGATAGAGTCCCAGGTCGCGTGTCCATCCCGCATCACCTGATTTGCCCGACACAACACCATCTACTGATTTGGTACTCCCAGTCGCATAGTGTCCGACAACGGGACGCCATTCCAGAATAGGGTCGTGTACCAACTAGTGGCTAAGTTCCACATCGACTAGAGAATTTCTTCGGTCTACAATCCTCAGGCCAACAGCTTGGCTGAAGCCTTTAACAAAACCCTCTATAAGCTTTTGGCTAAGATTGTTAGCCACAGAAAGTGCGATTGGGGTGAAAAGGTGTTCGAGGCACTATGGGCCTACCGTATGATTTATAAGACCCCTACGGGCTGCTCGCCATTCTCCTTCGTTTACGAGGCAGAAGCCATCATCCCCATCGAGATCTAATTAGCATCTTACCGCGTGGCGGTCCACACCGGCCTTGTCGGTCCAGATGAAGATGAATACCAGAGAAGGCTAGAAGAGCTCATCAGTCTAGAAGGCAAACGGCTCGAGGCCTACAAACATCTACAAGTGTACCAGACCCGCATGGCTCGAGCCTACGAAAAACTCGTCAAACAGCAAGTGTAGAAACCCGATAATTAAAAATGAGAATAAAAATTTTCAATTTCATTATGTAATTAAAATTTTCATGAAATAATTAAATTATATTTTTACTATATGAAATAAACTAGTTTATTGAATTTACTTTAATTAACTAGAAGTAAATAGAGATTAAATACTTTAAGCCTTAGATAAATCATAGAAAATCCAATAAAAGTTCATGTAATGGACTAGGATCACAATTGGCCCATTGGATAATCCATAATGGGCTGGATTAATAGATTAAAGGATTTATTAAAGGTTAAATTAACCTAAATTCGTAATATGTGTTTAATATGCAATTTAAGGGATTATAATAATCTAATTTCTAGAAGGATGACACAAAAATCGACTCTTACCTAATAGCCCACCTTGGACCAGCCGTTTTTACATTAGTTTCACACCAAATGGAGGCTAGATTAAGAAGAAAAATTGGAATTTTCTTCTAATTCGGAGTTGGAAAGTTTGGCATTGTTAGGTAAGGAATCTTGATAAATTTGGTCAACTTTTGACTATAAATAGAACCCCATTCGACCCTCAAATCATCCCTGGAGGTTAAGGTTACGCTGCTGTGAAGATTGGTGGAGATTTGAAGGAAGATTTGGAAGATCAAAGGATTTTCTTATATTTAGGGATATTTCTTTAGATCTGCAAAAAGGTAGGTGTCTCTTAGGCTAAACTCTAATTAAAGCATGCCATCTTGTTCATTTTTTTGTCCTCTTTCCATTGATAGCTCATTTATTAAATTCCGTTATGAAATGAGTAAGTTATGGTCATTTTACTTAGGGGTATTTCTGTTTCGGTCTCGGAATCAGAATGCGCTACTCTTCAGGAGTGCGTTCTGAACACGCCAGCCCGACCCAGTGCGTTCAGACAGACCCCGCCCCTTTCACCAAATTTTCAAAATGTACATATAATAATATAAAGATATGTTCCAGATCACGCTATATGTACATAGCGCGTTAGTCAAGATCACGCTAGTCTATGCAGACAGCTCTTTCATCTAGTTTTCAAAAATATAATATATATATATGTTCCAGATCGCGCCACTCACGGGCAGCGCGTTCTTCAAGATCACACCAGCAACCTATAGCGCATTTAAAACAATATACCTGGAATGCCCGGGGGTCAAACAAAATAATATACCTATAGCACAGTTCAGTTCAGTTCAGTGCGGCTCGGCTCTGCTCGGCACGGCACAAATAAATAAATATATTAATTGTATATTGTTCAGTTCATATAGTTTTGTATTCATACACAACTCGAGCCCACATCCTATGCCCCTTGGGACCTGACCTAAGGGTGAGCTCTCCAACATATAAAGCCATGCAAGTTTTCTAAACTTCCAATGTGGGACTAAAGATTAGTCACTACACATTATGAACACAATATGAATTATAATATTTGGAATCTCCAATAATTATAAATATTTAGTCACAAAAAGTAAGAAAAGGTAATATTAGCATGTTTTAATTCTTACAGCATGTTAAAAATTATTTTTGTAGAATCAAATTACTTTTACATGTAAAAATCTAATTTTAACCATATTAGTAAATTAATGCATGAAAAATATTTGCAGCATGTTAAAAATGACTTCCAATATGATAAATATATTTTATACTTACTGAGATATAAAAACTATTTTCAGCATGTTAAAATCTATTTAAAACTATTTTTTTGTGCATGCTAAACCTAATTTCCTTTTAAATAATTAGTAAATTGATGTATGAAAATTACTTCCAGCATGATAAAATTTCTTCCAGCATGATAAAATTATTTCTAGCATGTCATTATTATTTTTAGCATGATAGAATTATTTTCAGTATATTAAAACTATTTTTCAGCATGATAATTCTATTTTCCTATCAAATAATTAGTAAATAAATATAGAAAAATAATTTTCAGCATGATAAAATTTATGTTGTTATCAGAGAATTTATGTAATTAGCATGGTAAACTTATCTTTATCATCTTATCAGTAAGTTAATGTATGAGAATTATTTTAGCATGGTAAGTATTAATTTTCGCATGTTAAAAATTAATTTTTAGCATGTAAAAATTAAATCCAGCATGAAAACTTATTTTTTATCATCTTACCAGTAAAATAATGTATGAAAATTATTTTCAACTTGTTAAAATTATTTTCAGCAAGTTAGAATTATTTTCGGCACAAAAACCTATTTTCATAACCAAATTCTGATTTTTATAATAAATCACCGTTTTGGCTAAACTAATACATTTCTAGTGTACAAAAAACTTCATGTAAACATGTCTAAACACTTATAAATCAAATGCACAGAATATTAAATCATGGAATTAAATTAATTCTATTAAACTCTAATGACTTAAATTTTCTTCCTAGTTACCGTTCTTTCTTGAATTTCACGACTTAATGTCGTTAGACATGATGCCTTAAAATTATTATTCACTCCTCTTACTACTTCTGAGATTTTTTCCAGATCTGTACTTTTTACAAATGAGCTTATTCTTGAAATTCATTGGCCATAGTGTTAAGTGGATGTCTAAACGTACTTGGGATCTTATGATCCATTGACCCAATGCTTGGCATTAATGGGGCCCGGTCTGATCCTAGGAGGAGCGCCCGAAAGTACTTGTGCCCATGGGAGTTGATTGACCATGGTGTGACATTACACCGAAGTGCATGACTTGCTAGATTTTACGGCATTCCACTATTCGTACTTGTTTACTTGTTACTTGTTTACTTGAAAATTACATGAATTACTTGACTTGCGTGAAAATGGCCAATTACATGAAATTCTTTACTTGTTCAAATTCATTACTTGAAAATTCATCTTGATATCATATTATCTCAATTACGTGAAATTCCATTCATGTTTATACACTTCCCGATACAAGTTAGAAAATTACTTAAAATGTAATTACTTAAAGATTGCTTGATTTTTAGAGATATAAAATCCTACTGAGCTTTTAGCTCACCCTACGTTTTGGTTAATTGTTGCAGGT
This sequence comes from Amorphophallus konjac, assembly GCA_022559845.1. Lineage (NCBI taxonomy): Eukaryota > Viridiplantae > Streptophyta > Magnoliopsida > Alismatales > Araceae > Amorphophallus > Amorphophallus konjac. Next base: position 197,805,331 of record CM040125.1, read on the forward strand.
AATGAAAATGAACAAGGGAATGGACAAGAGTGAGAAAGTGATTTTCCTTTTTACCTAGGTTTATGTAGATCATTAGTGTTTTTACAAGAATGATGTATTTTAGATTGGAAGTTTGTAATTACCTTTATGGCTTATGAATTAGTGATGTAAACTTCATTTTGATGGAATAAAAGTATTATTTTCTCATTCATTTCTATCTTTAGAAATGAAATTGTACATGCTCTGATCGACACGCTTGTTTACGACTAGTTCGCGTCCCGATATTCTGCGTCGGGGCGTGACAGTCTTTGTGGTATCAGAGCCTAGGTTTCATAAAATCCTAGATTTTACAATTATAGGTTCATTCTTAAACTTAGGTTAGGTTTAAGATCAATACCTAGAAATTGGATAGGTCTTAAAACCTTCCCGATAAGATTGAGTAGAAACACGGGTTAAGTTTTAAGAAAAAGGGAATTATCAAGAAATAAATACCAAAACAAAAATAATAAACCTTGGGATTATGGTTTCAGGCTAATTCTCGCAAATGGCCGCCGAGAGAGCTCAATGGCGCGAGATGCAGCGCACCATTCAAGGCTTAACCCAAGCCCTCCAACAGGTTGCTCAGGGAGGAGCAAACCGAGGAGCTGGTGATTTGCATAGAAATTTTTGAAGCATGAACCCTCCCAAGTTCGCTGGATCTACGGATCTGGATGAAGCCGAACACTGGATTAAGGAAATCAAGAGGATTTTTCGAGTCATGCAATGTGCAGACGAGGAAAAGGTCCTACTCGCTACTTTCCAACTGGAAAGAGATGCCTATGCCTGGTAGTAATCGGTCGAAGCTACTTTACCGCACGACCAAATTCTATGGGGAAGAGTTCGTGGAATACTTCAATAGTAAAAACTTCTCTAACCGAGTACAAGAAAGAAAGGCCGCCGAATTTGCCGCTTTGAAACAAAGGGGATTATCGGTTGCGGAATATGAAGCTCAATTTTTGAGGTTATCTCGGTACGCTCCACATCTCGTAGGTACCGACAAAATGAAGGCACGGAGATTTCTTAACAGCCTTAAGCCTCAATATATTACTCAACTTGCTCTGATGGATATGCAAATTTATTCTGATGCGGTACGGAGAGCACAACTCCTAGAAGATGCAACGGAGTTATCGAATCGCATCCGAGGAAGGGAAGCCAAGAGAGAGCAAGTTATTGGGTCCGGAAGTTTCAAACCTTCCTTCGGGAAGAAAAGGCCCAATGATGGGCGTAACTTCATCAAGGACGGGCGTAATTTCAACAACGGTGGACGTAATTTTCAAGGAGACAAGAAGCCGAGGACATTCGACAAGCAAATTGTCCTTATATCGGCAACACCAAAGGAACTATGCAAATATTACGAGAAGCCCGGACACAAAGTCGAGGAATCCTAGAGAAAACATGGCACATGTCTTCGATGCGGGAGTCGAGAGCATAGGATCTCGAATTGCCCTCTTCTCAACGAGCAAGCTCCACCACCGGTAAGACTTCCTATTATTGCCAAAAAGCAAGGAAGACTTCAAGCTCTTATGAATGTAGAACCTACCGAGGAAGGAGGTAGCGTGGAAGGTACCCTTTTCATATACTCCAAGCATGCCTCTGTCTTATTTGACACTAGAGCTACGCATTCATTTATATCTAGAAGATTTGCTGGTCTTTTACCTATGAAGCCTATTCCATTAGATTCTACACTCACTATTACTACCCCTATTGGAACGAGAATGGAGATTAAACATTTCTATCCTGCTAGTGAAGTTCTAATTAGCGGTTATAACTTACCCGCTGATTTGGTATGCCTGGAGATGGACGGATCCACTGTTATTTTGGGTGCCGACTGGCTATCTACACATGGAGCTAGTGTCAATTGCAAGTTGGGTACGGTAACTTTTATTGGTTACCCCGACCTTCTATTTTTTGGCACCAGGCATTCCAAGCATATATCTCTTATTTCGGCCCTCAAAGCCAAGAAATTGTTAAGGAAGGGTTGTGCCGGTTTCTTAGTATCTATCACTATGACCGAGCACACGGAACCCGTTCTAAAGGACATTCCTATCGTTCGGGATTATTCTGATATATTTTCAGACGAGTTGCCTGGTATTCCTCCCGAGAGAGAAGTGGTTTTCTCTGTTGATTTTATTCTGAGAGCTGCACCAGTTTCTAAAGCTCCATATCGGATGTCTGCCATTGAAATGAAGGAGTTAACTGAACAACTATTACAGTTATTAGAAAAGGGGTTTATCCGACCAAGTACTTCACCTTGGGGAGCCCCGGTCCTCTTTGTTAAAAAGAAGGATGGTTCGATGAGGTTATGTGTTGATTATCGACAATTAAATCAACTCACCATCAAGAATAAATATTCATTGCCGAGGATTGATGAATTATTCGACCAGATTTCTAGAGCTCGATATTTCTCAAAGATCGATCTTCGATCTGGTTATCATCAGTTGAAAATCAAGGAAAGTGATATTCACAAGACGACATTTCGGAGTAGGTATGGACATTACGAGTTCACCGTTATGCCTTTCGGCTTAACAAATGTACCTGCCGCATTTATGCAATTAATCAACAACGTATTCAGGCCATACCTCGATCAATTTGTGGTTGTATTCATCGATGACATTTTGATCTACTCCAAGTAAAAGGAAGAACATGAGAAACATCTCAAGAAGGCCCTTCAATTATTAAGAGATCACAAGCTTTATGCCAAATTAAGCAAATGTGATTTCTGGTTGGAGGAAGTTTCTTTTCTTGGTCACATAATTTCTCGGAATGGTATCGCCGTCGATCCTTCAAAGGTCGAGGCCGTAAAGAACTGAGAAAGACCTACTAGTGTGATGAAAATCTGAAGCTTCTTGAGATTGGTTGGATATTACCGAAGATTTATCAAGGATTTCTCAAAGATCGCAGTATCTTTAACAAGATTGACACGGAAGGAGAATCCTTTTATATGGTCCGAGGAATGCGAGAAAAGCTTTCAAACTTTAAAGGATTGTCTTCTCACATTACCTACGGAAGGAGGAGGATTCAAAGTATATGCCGATGCATCTGGAATTGGCCTAGGTTGCGTATTAATGCAACATGGCAAGGTCATAGCTTATTCCTCACGGCAATTGAAGAAGCACGAGAAAAATTATTTCGTACATGACCTAGAACTGGTAGCTGTGGTCTTTGCTTTGACGATATGGCGACATTACCTCTATGGCGAAACCTTTACGATGTATTCTGATCACAAGAGTCTTAAATATTTATTCTCTCAAAAGGAGCTCAATATGAGACAAAGACGGTGGTTGGAATATTTAAAGGATTTCAACTTCTCAATACAATATCACCCTGGAAAAGGCAACGCCGTAGCTGATGCACTTAGTCAGAAGCCGATGGCTTTATTATTGAGCATGATAGTTAAAGAATGGCAACTACTTGAGCAAATGGCCAACTTAAACCTCAATATGGAGGAGAAGGAAGGCGGAGTCTTTATTGCTAATATTCGACTCCAACCAGAGTTACTCTCGGAAATTAAGGAACGGCAAGTTGATGATCCGTTGATCGTTAAAATCAAAGAGAAATTAGATCAACGACTGGATTTCCTTCTGGCTGATGATGGAAGGCTATTATTCAAAGGAAGAACTTGTGTACCGGACTGTTCTACCATCAAGGGTAAAATCTTAGAGGAAGCACATCCGTCAAGGTATACTGTTCATCCCAATGCTACAAAAATATACCAAGACCTCAAGAGAACATTCTGGTGGCCGAATATGAAGAGAGACGTAGCCGAGTTCGTAAGCCGATGTTTGGTTTGTCAACAAGTCAAAGCCGAACACCTCAAACCGGTTGGTAAACTCAAGCCTCTCGAAATACCGGAATGGAAATGGGATAGTATCGGTATGGACTTCATAGTTGGATTGCCGAAGACCCGAAGTGGTTTTGATACTATATGGGTAATTGTGGACCGATTAACCAAGTCTGCTCACTTTTTACCTATCAAGACTAAATGGACCGTGGATGTTCTAGCTGCCTTATATATCAAGGAGATCGTAAGGTTGCACGGTATTCCAAGCTCTATTATTTCAGATCGAGATCTGAGATTCACCTCTCATTTCTGGAAGGGTTTATAATCGTCTATGGGTACTAGACTGTAACGACCCAGAGTTCAGGATACCGACATACCGATACCAAGAACTGGGGAAGCCACCCAAGAGGCTGATGAGGCCCCTGAAGGGTTAATGGGGGTAAGGTGAGGGGTATGCATAAAGAATTGTAATTTGGAACGCGCATTTTACAATTTAAGTAAAGAAATTAACACAAGTGCGGAAGCAATTCGAAATGACCAGAGTGATATATATAAATACTAGTCCAGATAACAAGAGCACTAGTCCAAAGAGAGTACAACTACACGGGGCATACCCCGGCAAAGGTACTACAAAAGCCTCAAAAAGGCGGCTCGACTATAGCTGGCAGCTAGACACGGTCTCCGAAACAGCTCACGAAGCGCCGGGAGACGATGGGCACGGCTCACCTGAAAAAGCAGGGGTGAGTCTCAACAGAAACTCAGTAGGGGTCACGCGGATCCCCACTGGAAAAATGCACAGTGCAACGGAACCAACTCAAACAACAAGTGCAGCAAAGCAGGAGAAGCTACACTACCAAGCTGTAAACAGAACAAGGACAGCAGGAGTAGGGAACAGGCAAAGAGCTAGGGAAGCTCAATAACAAAGAAGAGCAAGGCCGTAAAACACGGAACACGGCCACCGAGAAGGACTCGACACCCTAAGCTACTCCAAACGGCAACCGACGGTCAACCCCAAACTCACATAGTAGGGCAACCCAGTCTGTCAGCCAAACAAAGGGTGAGGGCAGACGTCGACGCCACAAACACTGACGGGAAGTGGGAGTAGGGAACAAACAGGAGAGGGCAGAAACCGCGCCACACAAACGGCTGCCGAACTAACCTCGGCACCCCGACTACTCCAACACAAAAGGCAACAAGCGGTTGACCCTGAACTCACACAGAAGGGTACACCCGCCTGCCAGCCAGCCCAACCAAACAAGTACACGACCGAAAACGTCGTGCAAACAGCCCCACGCATGACTAAAACGTCATGCAACTGATAGAACACTGACCTCGAGTACAGCCACGAGCAGGCAACTCGCAAAGGTCACAACGCGCAAGAAACGCGAGAGTCACAGCACCAAGTGACAGGAGCACCCTCCTCCCAGAAGAACAGCCAGAAGCATCCACTGACGACTTACACTACGCTACAAGTGTCATGTCTCTCAAGGACAAGACACACCAAAAACCAGGTCCGAGGAACAACAGTTCCAAGGAAACATGGTACCACAGCACAAGACTATAGCACCAACTGCGAGTGACTAGTCAGGGCCACGCCCGTCGGCGCAAGTCCCCAGTCCCTGACCACGTGTGCACACACCGACCTCTACCTAGGTCAGGCCTCTAGCTAGTATTCCCCTCGGTAGGACGCTACCGTTGGACGGGGCCTACGGAACTACCTTAAAAACCGTACGTACCAAACGCAATAGGAAAACCCCTCCACCACTCCCGGTGGGTCGGCAAAAGCCTAGGGCTACAACCTGGGGAGGCTTACAAGGCACGAACTACAAAACACAAGTGCTAGAGTACAGACAGTCTAAGAACAGCCCTGTCACACGTACTACAAAGCACCACTGGCAGTACGCCCATTGCCAACAAACTCAGGACTAGGCAACTAGACCTACTACGTAACGATCCCGAGTCGGACGACTCAAAGGCAAGATCGTCACAATAGCGGAACAAGCCGCCAATCGGTCTAATCCTAAGCCAACAAAATAACGCTCCGCAGAAAATGACACACGGAGACCTGAGGGAACAATAGAAACCCTCAACACAGCTGGACACGCAAACCGAGATAGAACAACACCTCGAGGCATCCAGAACCAGTGTCTCGGGCCGGACAAAGCCACCAAGACACCCGCACACAAGGCCACTAGTCAACCCCTGGGTCACACCGGGTCAACCAGAACCAAAACAGCAGCTTACAAAAAGTAGGATGGAGAATCTCACCTCAAGTAAGAAGACTCCCGGCTACCTTACAACGTAGTCTTAACCCTCATAGGACGTCGAGAGACATCCACGGGATAACGGGCAAACCACAAGGATAAGCCAAGACAAGCCAAAACCAAAACACGGAAAACGGAGCACAAGGCATGTAACGCGCCACCCCTAGACCGCTACAAGCAAACGACGGTCTAGATCAGGGCCGTTACTCACCAAACGACGGACGAAGGCTAAGCCGTCGCACCACCACCCTAACGCTCTACTAAACACAGGAAGCCAAGTAACGCGCAAAGCCAGGCGCGCTACAAGCAAACGACGCGGCAAGGGAGACGCGTCACAACCAAACGACGCGCAGGGGCAGGCGCGTTATTCTCAACGTGCACAGCCACCCTCAACCCAGCGCAAAACAAAAAATAACGGACGGGAGCAGGCGCGTTATACAATAACGACGCACAGGGGCTCACCCGTTACTTCCAACGGACACAGCCACCCAAGCTCGGCCAAAACAGAATGTAACGGCCAGGGGCAGGCGCGTTACACTCAAAATGACGGATGGGAACCCATCCGTCGGGGGAACCGCCTCAACAGTCAAAGTCAGTCAAACGGAAAATAACGGCCAGGGCAGGGCGCGTTAATTCCCAACTAACGCACTGGGTCAAGCGCGTTAGACCAACTGACTCAACCCCAACACAAAATGACGAAAACGAAGTAACGCGCATGCACTGGCGCGTTACACGGGAACGACGCGCCACTCCAGGGCCGTCGCTTACCCAGAAGCCAAAAAGCTCAAAGATGCCAAACGAAGTAACGGTCTGTCATAGGACCGTCAGAAGCAAGTAACGACCACTGGAAGGACCGCTACTTCCCATACGGCGGGAAAACAGAGGAACGGCCGAATCGGCCCGTTCCACGCCCCATTCATGCCGAAACGCAGGGGAAACAAACCACAATGACAAATAGCAACTTCAGGGCACCAAGGACCCCGCATGCAAGCTCAAAAACGCACGATCCGGGTGATTTCATCAAATCCACCCAAAGTGGGTCACCGAGGTTCCCGGGCTTCTACCGGCCTCGAATGAACACCAAACCACACGAAATCAACGTGGATGGGATTCTAACATCCCCGCGGTCAGTTAGGAACTAACTACGCCGCAAACAGTCACCGTTTACCGGCCGACCCTAAAAATCACGAAAATCACGGTTTAGGCAAAACAAGCCCAAACTCGACCGATTCCTAGCCGAACGCCGTGCAATGGTAGGGAAAACGGAGAGGACGAAGTAAGGATCAGTCACCCTACCTCCACCGAAGAAACCGTTCCCCGAAAGGACTACACCACGCCGAAAACCACTCACGAACCGATTTCACCGGCTTTGAATCCACCGATCGGGATCGCGCCAGAATCGATCCGATCCTCGCCCCATCGCGCATCTCGACAGCTCCACGGCCTCGCCAACCCGCCCACGATCGCTCCGTCTGCAGCCGGGGCCAAAGAGGGGGAAGGACGAGAGAAAACGGGAGAGAGAGAGAGATCGCGAAAGTGAGGAGAGAAAGCGAGGAAAAGAAATAAAAGAAAAGAAATTAGGAATTTTTCCTAATTTCTGAAAATTCCGAAAATGCGCCGAAAATGAACAAATTCAGAAAAATACGCAATAATAGGCGAAACGACCGGCTCGACGAGTACATCGTCGCTGTAGCATCCACGAGCTCGAAAATTGACAAACAAACTCACCGTAGGGTTCCGTAACTAGGACGTGAGAAAAACCCACACGGCTCGTCAAACTCGACTCGGAAGCCACAAAAGCGAACCGAAACTCAACGAAACCAATCTGAAAGATCCAACAAAGATCCAACAGGACCTAACACGGATCCAGGGCATTACATCTAAGGTTTAGTACGGCTTTTCACCCTCAGACGGATGGACAAACCGAGAGGAGGAATCAAATTATTGAAGATATGTTGAGAGCCTGCATGATTGACTTCGGTGGTAGTTGGCATGAACACTTACCGCTGACTGAGTTCGCTTATAACAATAGCTATCAGTCGAGTATTCAAATGGCACCATTCGAAACATTATATGGCCAAAGTTGTAGATCGCCTCTATGTTGGAGCGAGGTTGGTGACAAAGGATTGATTGGTCCCGACATTGTACAAGACACAACTGACAAAATTCAGTTGATACAAGAAAGGCTACAGGTCGCTCAATCACGGCAAAAGAGCTACGCCGACAACCGAAGGAGAGACCTTGAATTCCAAGTGGGGGAGCATGTCTTCTTAAAGATCTCACACACTCGATGAATTAGAAGATTCGGCATCAAAGGAAAGTTGAGTCCAAGATTTATCGGCCCTTTCGAGATTCTAGAGATAATCGGCGAGGTGGCGTACAAGCTGGTTTTGCCTCCTCAACTGGCCAGTGTACATGATGTATTCCATGTATCCATGCTAAGGAAATACGTCTATGATCCTTCACATGTGATTCAATTTGAAGAATTGAAACTCCAAAAGGACTTATCATATGAAGAAAGGCCGATCAAGATATTAGATCAAAAATTACACCAACTGAGGAATCGGGCCATACCGATGGTGAAAGTCCAAAGGAGCAAGCGTGGGTTCGAGGAAGTAACTTGGGAATTAGAAGAATCCATCAAGAAGAAATACCCGGATTTAATCTCAGGTTAGAAATTCGACCTTTCTACTCGAATTTTTGACTTTTAGTTATATAATGTGAATTTGGAGGACCAAATTCTTTTAAGTGGGGGAGGATGTAGAAACCCGATAATTAAAAATGAGAATTAAAATTCATTATGTAATTAAAATTTTCATGAAATAATTAAATTACATTTTTACTATATGAAATAAACTAGTTTATTGAATTTACTTGAATTAACTAGAAGTAAATAGAGATTAAATGCTTTAAACCTTAGATAAATCATAGAAAGCCCAATAAAAATCCATGTAATGGACTAGGATCACAATTGGCCCATTTGATAATCCATAATGGGCTGGATTAATAGATTAAAGGATTTATTAAAGGTTAAATTAACCTAAATTCGTAACATGTGTTTAATATGTAATTTAAGGGATTATAATAATCTAATTTCTAGAAGGATGACACAAAAATCGACTCTTACCTAACACCCCACCTTGGACCAGCTATTTTTACATTGGTTTCACACCAAATGAAGGCTAGATTAAGAAAAAAAATTGGAATTTTCTTTTAATTCGGAGTTGGAAAGTTTGGCATTGTTAGGCAAGGAATCTTGACAAATTTTGCCAACTTTTGGCCATAAATAGAACCTCATTCGACCCTCAAATCATCCCTAGAGGTTAAGGTTATGCTGCTGCGAAGATTGGTGGAGATTTGAAGGAAGATTTGGAAGATCAAAGGGTTTTCTTATATCTGGGGATATTTCTTTAGATCCACAAAATGGTAGATGTCTCTCAGGCTAAACTCTAATTAAAGTATGTCATCTTGTTTATTTTTCTGTTCTCTTTCCATTGATAGCTCATTTATTAAATTCCGTTATGAAATGAGCAAGTTATGGTCATTTTACTAAAGGGTATTTCTGTTTCGGAGACCCCGCCCCTTTCACCAAATTTTCAAAATGTACATATAATAATATAAAGATATGTTCCAGATCGCGCTATATGTACATAGCGCGTTAGTCAAGATCACGGTAGTCTATGCAGATAGCTCTTTCATCTAGTTTTCAAAAATATAAAATATATATATGTTCCAGATCGCGCCACTCACGGCCAGCGCGTTATTCAAGATCATGCCAGCAACCTATAGCACGTTTAAAATAATATAGCCAGAATGCCCGGGGGTCAAATAAAATAATATACCTATAGCACAGTTCAATTCAGTGCGGCTCGGCTCGGCTCGGCACGGCACAAATAAATAAATATATTAATAGTATATTGTTCAGTTCATATAGTTTTGTATTCACACACAACTCTGTTGTGCCCCTGTGATCAATTGAGTCATCCTGTGGTCACTTGGGTCATTCGACATCATCCTGTGGTCATTTGAGTTATTTGATATTCTTGGTTTTGATAATGGCTAAACACTATAAGTCATTGATGATTTACCACTCTTATATGACTAAACTACTTGATGTTCTTTCGTGACAGATATGCCAAGGAATGGAGTGGAGATGGCAAAAGTGAAAGCTCAATGATTGCGCCCTCGCACGTGGATCGACCTGTGCGGTCAGGTCGCGGGGATCGACCTGCCCGGTCAGGTCGCGGGGGTCAAGGGGGCAGCGCCCCTTGCGGGGGTTTCCGGGGGCGGAGCCCCTAGAACATAATTTTGATTATAGGAGCGATATAATCAATAGAAATCTTCAAGACAGTCAAGGTTGATGTCACAGATGAGAACGGATTGCTAAAGGACTCAAGCGACGTAGCTAAAGAGGTTAACAAACCGACCCAGGAAAACCCGAGGTCTGCCCAACTGGCGGTCGACCGCCAGCACAGGGGCGGTCGACCGCCCCTGTGACGACCCAGAGCGCCGGATACCGATATACCGATAACATCGATACACCGATACCAAGAACTGGGGAAGCCACCCAAGAGGCTGATGAGGCCTCTGAAGAGTTAGTGAAGTTTTTCGAGGGGATGTATAACGAATTGCAATCACAAGCGCACATATTAGATTAAGCAATAAAATTTAACAAAAGTGCGGAAACAATTCAAAATAACCAGAGTGATATATATATAAACTAGTCCAGAGATACAAAAGTACTAGTCCAAAAAGGTACAACTACACGGGGCATACCCCGGCAAAAGTACAACAAAGGCCCAAAAAGGCGACCCGTCTACCGCTGGCAGCTAAGCGCGGTCTCCGAGTAACTCACGAAACACCGGGAGACGGCGGGCGCGGCTCACCTGAAAGAAGAAGGGTGAGTCACAGCCAGACTCAGTAGGGGTCACGTGGATCCCTACCTCGCACTAAACAAGCATACATGCATAATTAAAGACAATTAGAGCATGCATTTAAATGAATTAACATGCATTGGCATGAATAAACTAGTCACAGTAAAGCTGTAAACTCTAACTAAACAGGTATAACAGCTAATACATGCCAACGATAAATAAATGCAAGCAACAGAAACTAAATCTACCAGTAGAATATGCCTTAACTAATCCAAGCAGCAGGGAGTAGAAGAACCACTGGGAGTAGAAACCAGATGCGTCCACTGACGACTTATACTGCGTCTCAAGCACTCGCAGTCGGCAACACGACAAGCTGAGCGCGTAAACAGTACCAAACCAAGTGACGAGTCAGAGTGACACCCGTCAGTGTCAGTCCACAGCCTCTGACCACGTGTGCACACACTGACTCTCGCCTGAGCCAGGTCCTCTAGCTAGTTTTCCCCCTCGGTAGGACGCTACCGTTGGCCGGGAGTACACAGAACTAGCTTACAAACCATGTATGGGAACACCCCTTTGCTATCCCCAAGCGGGTCGGTACTCAACAGACCTTAGGGCAACAACAATGGCTCCATTGCAAGGAAAGAAAAGCTACTCTATTGGGATTCACAAACATGCCATTATATAATAAGATAACATAAGCATGGCATATAAACATTCTGGAATGCGTAAAGAATAAGCCGGTGCTTTTTGAAATCAACAGGCGTGTGGCGGTCTGCAGCCCACGCGTTACAAGGGTGTAACGGTCGGGGACTGGCGCGTTATATCAAGAATGACGCGTCCGCCCCTATCCGTCACATCCACCGGAGTTCCAGCCTAAACCAGTCAAAGGGGCATGTAACGGTCAGCGGCCACGCCGTTATTGTACGTAATGGTCTGGGTGCAGCGCGTTACATCAATTGTAACGCGCTGGTCCAAGGCCGTTTGATGCGGGACGGACACGGGAGACGACACTTATACGGTGCCACCCTCGGACTCTAGATGAAGACACGACCAGCAACATACACCAGGGAGACACTAAGCCCGACACTACGAGCTCCTAGTGGCGAAACGTCGCTAACAGAAGTGTAAGCTCACTCATCGTCCCATGCGAGGGAAAGCGCAGACCGTGCGCGGTTAAGAAACCGGCGGAGGTCAAGGGTAGTCCGACTCAACTTCCGGACTCGGATCGAGTCGCGGGACGGGTCACTCTCACTCTCACAGCGGTGACATGGACACACGGGCTAGTACCTACACTCTCGGCAGCGGCAAAAGACTGTATACTAGCTAAGCAATGTAATGCCAAGGAGTTAAGACCTTTACCTCCACGCACCCGGCGTGGCGAAGATAACCCCGGCCGAATCACGGACTCCCGGTTAAACAATATCATAGCAATACAAAGATTTGACCCACTCCACGCAGGGAGGTAAAATGTCACATGGGGAGCCCGGGAATCATGCAACTCGGGTTGATGGGCAACATCTTGATGTCACCCGGCGGTGCCGAACTCCGCATTTTCGTATTTTTCGAACGGCGGGTTCTGCGGGCCCGTGGGGCCCACGGGTGGCTCTGGCCTCCAGATCTGCAGGAGTGGGTCCCACTGTGATAGGGACCCCTGGAGGCATGCCTCCACGGATGGCGGTCGGCCGGGAACACCGATCGGGGGTCAATCGGTCCCGATTCCCAATTGTTGAACTAGCTGCCCACGGATTTTGATTTCTATTTTCCGGCGCGTGCTCCGGCAAAAACGGACGCTGTGATCAATCCCGACGTCGGATCGGGATGCATAAGCTATCGTTGGAAAGCTCTCTTCAAATGCTGCAATGTAGACTCAGAGAGATCTACTGGATCTGGTCGAATCAGAACTTTAATGAATTTACAAGTCCCTATTGTACAGTAACCGAAACCTCAGATTTACAGGGTACTTGTCTGAGAAACACCGTTGACTGCCTAGTAAACCTCCGATTCAGCTCTTGATTGCTTCTTCAAAGTTATAGGGGATCAAACCACGGAACTGGGACTATTTTTGGAATTTGATTTGGAGATGGTGGTGATTTACTATGAGTTTTTGGGTGACTGGTAGTCGGATCTGGGAACAGGGGGACAAAACTGTAGCTGGGACTGAGAACGATTTTTAGAAAATATGAAACGGACGAACCAAAAATTGATACAAATTGTGGATGAAGGGGTGGATGCAAGGAACACCCAGTAAAATTGGGCGAACCAAAGAAAATCAAAAAGTGGACCTAAGACTTGAAACTCATGGCAGATGGGAACCTAGACAGAACTTTGGCAGAACCGAAATGGAAGAGTGGACGAAAATCTAAAATTATGAAACGGGATCAGAATGACAAACTAAAATTTTTGGACGGTTCTTGACACCTCTGGAACATCCAGTAAAATTCCCAGGTCGATCTGAGCTCGTGGTTGATGGCTGAATTTCGTGGAAGCTGCTGTGGTACTGCGCGGGCAGAACTCCGATGAAGACGATGGCGGTGCGGTGGCGGCTCGTGGCGGCAGCGGCGGCGACCGGAACTGATAGGGTGGAGTCTCACCACCAGAAGGAAGCCTTCACAGCTTCAAGGGGAGAGGGAGGGGCGGCCTAAGCCTTGCTCAAGGGATTTTCTTCCAATTCAAATGCATTAATTCAAGAAAATGGGAAAATACAAGCATATATAGGTCATATGTCTAATCAACCCTCAACCGTTGGATCTAGGGGTGTGAGATGGAGGGCTGGGATAGCATGTGACCATCCACACAAATTAAAATAAAAAAATAAAGGGAAGGGGGCGCCCTATTGACTTTGGTGGCAAGGGGGGACAAGTTTGGTAGCCACCTTGGACTTTGAAGTCCACTTGTCTCCCATGTGCCTTTTACCATTCAAACTTCTAGATGCCTCCATTTGACATGTTGACTGACCCCACATGGGGCCCATGGGCTGAGGTGGATCAATGGGAGGGGCCCTGGGGGTTCCGTGGGGCCCAGGGGTCCCACTTTGCAAATAAGCCCCTCGAACTATCTAAATTACACACTGACGAAAGAAAATAAAATACATTACACACAAATAAAAATTCACAAAAAATATGATAAATGCTATGACTCAGTGGGGAACCTCCAGACTGTCTCCGAGCCATAGGGATGCTGAGGCGGCTCAAGTCGTGCTCCTCGTGCGGTACCAGTGGCTCGCCAGCTCGTGTCTCGCATGCGCTCGGGTGTCCGCACCACCGTTACATCCACCCGAGGCCAAAACCAACACACAGCGTTCCAAAATCATTTGCAGGTGATATGACGCGCTCGCCCAGGCGCGCCAGGGGACCCTGACGGCCGGCCGACTGGCCGTCAGGTTAACCGCCTCACCCGGTCAACGCAAATCAACGGACGAGTAACGGATGGGAGCCCCACCGTTACTCTCAGTGTAACGCCCCGTCAAAGGGCCGTTACATTGATATAACGCATCCTCCAAGGACCGTTAGGAGTGTGACGGTTCCTGGAAGGACCGTCACACCACCTGGGTCACGGACGGGTTAGGTTTGAAAATTGGTTCCCTCCCAGACGATAGAAATCGTCGGGTAACATCGAAAAAACCTGTTTCCTGTCAAACCACACGTCCTAAACAACAATATAACAACTGAAACTATCACATGCACGGCCTACAATAGCTTAAACACAAGAAACTAAGCTTAAGCAATAACAATGGAAAATAGCCAATATGCATGCCACGGGGGTTTAAACATGAAAACATGCTATAGGAAATGATCCTAGCGAGCTCAGGATTCCATCCCCCTACCTCGTTCAAGCCGAAACGGCCGGAAAAGCCGCATGCAAGGAGGAGGGTTCGCCGGGCCTTCTCGCTCCGCCTCGCCTTCACAAGCCGCGAACCACGTCAAGGTGGGCGTCCATGCGCTCCACTCGACACGAGGATTCCAACGGCGCGCTCCACGCCTCCAACCGACGTCGTCTCACCTGCAATCCTACAAGGGGGAAGAGAGGCGATCGGGAGGAGAGAGAGAGCGTGAGGGTGAGTGAGAGATCGACGAGAGGGGAGAGAGAGGGGTGAGGGTTAAGGGAAAAAAAATAAAATTAATATATATAATAATTATATTATATATAAAAATCTTATTATTTCCCAAAAACCTCAGTTAACCCCAAATAAATCCAGAAAAATACCAGGAAAATTCCTAAAAATCCAGGAAAATAGCCGAAAATTCCAGAATAAATACTAGATCCAAACCACTAGGATCCACAAGGCACGGGCCTCACAGTCCCTCCCTCCTAATAGAAATTTCACCCACGAAATTTACAACAACGGATAAGGTGGAAATTGAGAAAAGAATTATACCTCACTGGAATAAGAAAGGAAAAAGCTGACGCATCTCATCTTCACGTTCCCAAGTAGACTCATTACCCGAGTGACGCTGCCAAGCAACTCTTACCAGAGGGATAACCTTTTTTCTCAACCGCTGCTCACGATGGTCTTCAATTCTGATAGGAAACTCTGGCGTAGACAAATCAGCAGTCACTTCGGGCCAAACTGAATCATCGAGAACATGAGAAGCATCTGGCACATACTTCCTCAACTGAGAAACGTGGAACACATCATGAATTGCTTGCATAGCCGTTGGTAGTTGCAGACGATAAGCTACCTGACCCACAGCTTCAACAATAGGAAACGGGCCAACAAACCACGGACTGAGCTTTCCACGCTTCCCAAACCTGTAAATACCTTTCATCGGAGATACCTTAACAAACACCATATCTCCTGGCTCAAACTGTAGTGGACGTCTGCGCTGATCTGCATAACATTTCTGTCGACTCTGAGCCGTCAACAATCTCTGTCTGATCAGACGAACCGCATCAGAACACTGCTGTACCATGTCAGGTCCTGTCAACAATCTGTCCCCAACATCAAACCAATTCAGAGTAGTACGACAAGGACGACCATATAGTGCCTCATAAGGAGCCATGCCAATACTGGAGTGAAAACTATTATTATAAGCAAATTCAACAAGTGGCAAATGTTGACTCCACGAACCTTGCCAATCAAGGCAACACGATCTCAGCATGTCTTCCAGAGTCTGAATAGTCCTCTCTGACTGTCCATCTGACTGCGGATGATACGCTGAATTGAAGGCTAACTCAGTGCCCAAAGCTTTCTGGAAACTACGCCAGAAGCCGGAGGTAAAACGTGGATCACGGTCTGACACAAGTGAAATTGGAATTCCATGCAGTGGCACGATCTTCTGCACATAAAGTTCGGCCAACCTCTGCACATTCCAAGCAACCTTTATTGGCAACAATCTGGCAGTTTTAGTCAATCTGTCGACAAGCAACCAGATACCATCAAAGCCTTGAGAAGTCCGAGGCAAACCCACCACAAAATTTGTAGTAACATAGTCCCATTTCCACATAGGAATCTCTAACGGCTGAAGCAAACCACCTGGCTTTTGATGTTCCGCTTTAACCTGCTGACAAGTCAAGCACTTAGAAACAAACACAGCCACGTCTGACTTCATACCTGGCCACCAGAACTGCTTTTTCAAATTCTGATACATCTTCGTGACACCTGGGTGAATAGCAAAACGGGAACCATGGGCTTCACTCAGAACCTCAAGTCTCAATGCATCATCAGCGGGAACATATAATCTGCCCTGGAAACTGACAACCAGCTCATCATGAAATTCCACATCATATCTTGATACAACACGGGCCAAATCAGAATCAGCTTGCTGAGCTTCTGAAATCTGCTTATACAAAGCTGAACCCAAAACCAAGCTAGCACAAACTGCCATCTTCGGATCGGCAGGAAACTCTACGCTGAATGCCTCGCTCGGAAGCTGTTCCCACAATTTCCATTCATGAAGCAACAGATGATTGACTTGCACCTTCCTGCTCAGAGCATCAGCCACAACATTCATTTTACCCGGCTGATAGGAGAGTGTAAAGTCATAATCTTTCATGTATTCCATCCATCGCCTCTGCCTGAGATTCAAATCTTTCTGGGAGAATATATACTGTAAACTCTGATGATCAGTAAAAATCTGAAATTTCTCACCATACAGATAATGTCTCCAGATCTTTAGGGCAAACACAACTGCAACTAGCTCTAGATCATGCATGGGATAATTTTCCTCATGCTGTTTCAATTGCCGAGATGCATTTGCAATAACCTAACCATGCTGCATCAGCACTGTACCCAAACCCACTCGAGAAGCATCTGTGCAAACCATAAATCCACCGAGCCGGAAGGCAAAATCAACACTGGAGAAGAAGTCAGGAGCCTTTTCAATTCAACAAAGCTCTCCTCACACTGATCCGACCAGACAAACGGCACATCTTTACGAGTCAGTCTAGTCATAGGTGCTGCAATCTTTGCAAAATCCTGGATGAATCTTCGATAATACCTAGCAAACATAAAAAGCTTCTAATCTCTGTTACAGTTCTCGGTCTCTGCCAACTCAAAATAGCTTCAATCTTTGCAGGGTCCACTGCTACTCCATTACCAGAAATCACGTGACCAAGAAAATGAATTTCCCGAAGCCAGAATTCACGTTTACTGAACTTCGCATATAGCTCGTGATCTCTCAGAGTCTGCAGAACGATCCTCAAATGATGTACATGATCTTCATCAGAAGCAGAGTAGATTAGAATATCATCAACAAAGATCACCACGAACTGATCGAGAAATGGACGAAAGATACGCTGCATTAGGTCCATGAAAGCTGCTGGGGCATTCATCAATCCAAACGGCATTACCAGAAATTCATAATGACCATATCGAGTACTGAAAGCTATCTTCTCCACATCAGATTCCCGGATTCATAACTGAAAGTAGCCAGACCGGAGGTCAATCCGTGAAAAGACAGTAGCAGACTGTAACTGGTCAAACAAATCATCAATCCTGGGAAGCGGATATTTATTCTTGATAGTCACCTGATTCAACTGCCTGTAATCAATACAAAGTCTCAGGCTTCCATCTTTTTTTTCACAAATAACATTGGAGCACTCCACGGGAAAAATTGGGGCGAATATAGCCTTTTTCCAGCAATTCAAGCAACTGTGCTCGCAGTTCTTTCAGTTCAGCTGGAGCCATTCGGTACGGTGCCTTTGCTAACGGGCCTGTACCAGGAATCAGTTCAATCACCATCTTAATCTCTCGTTCTGGAGGCAAGCCTGGCAACTCGTCAGGAAACACATCAGGGAACTCACAAACAACAGGAATATCACCGACCTCCTGTCGTGGTTTTTCTACAGCAACCACAGAAGCTAAGAATCCCTGGCAACCTGCACTAAGCAACCTATAGGCTCGAATAGCAGAAATAATCATACGAGAAGAATGGGATCGAATACCTTGGAAATAAAAAGCTGATTTTCCCTGTGGCTGAAAATAGACCTTCTTCGATCTGCAGTCAACCACAGCTCCATACTGCTCCAACCAATCCATACCCAGAATAATGTCATAATCTGCCAGCTGCAACGCATACAATCTCACCGGCAACTAATGATTATCAATCATTACAGGAGACTCTTCCAGACACAGAGGTGTAATCATGAAATCTCCAGAAGGCAACTCGACAAAAAGCTTACAAGTCATTTCTGATGTCGGCTCCTCAATACATGCCATGAAATCCTCAGAAATAAAAGAGTGAGAAGCACCAAAATCAAATAAGACACGAGCTGAATGACCATAAAGCATAATCGTACCTTCCACCAGATGGGATGCAACCGCTTCAGCTCTAGTCATATGAGAAACCTTGCCTTTCTGCTTCTTCGATCCGACTGAAGATTACTGACAAGACGCCGAAGCTTGAGAATAGAACTGTTGTTGAGGTGCAGGAGGAGGTCTGAATTGCGATTGTCGAGGCTGAGAGAACTGAGGAACTTGCACCATTTTCGGCCTCAGCGGGCAATCTTGAACAACGTGACCAGGCTGGTCACAGTGAAAACAGACCACAGGAAGAGAACACGGCTGACCCTTATGGTGACCACCGCATCTCCGACACGTCCACGGCTGACTGACAGCAGAGCTCTGACGAGTCTGAGAAGAAGGCGCTGTCGGCTATTGAAAAGAATCTGTACCGGACGACGGCTGTTGGAAAAACTTCTTCTTCTTCTTGAACCTCTTAAACTTGGGCTTGGAAGGGGAAGAAGCACTGCTAACATCTGATTGGACCGAGGGAACACCTGACACTGGCGATCGGTAAGCGGGTTGAAACTGAACTGTTGGCTGAACTAACCCCGCCTGCGGATATCCACCTGGTCTCGCCATCTCTAGCTCAAGTGCCACAGCTACCTGGCACACACCATCTAAATCAGCAACACGACTCGCGATCAAGGGCAATTTAAGTTCATGCCTCAATCCACGCAAGAACTGCTGAGTCTTCAAAGCTTCATTAGCCAGCACATGGGGCGCATATTGACCCAACTCCATGAACTTGTTCCGATACTGAACCACAGTCATGCTACCCTGAGTCAGCTCCATAAATTGATACATCTTAGCCATCTGCAAGCAGGCAGGAGTGTAGGCACGCTCGAAAGCAGCAACAAACTCTGCCCATGTGATCTGCCGAAGAGGTCTAGAGTGAAACGCAATCTGCCACTCGGCTTTCCACCACGTAATGGCTGTACCTTGGAGTTGAAACGCAGCAAGCATAACCTTCTCATCTTCAGTGCACTCCATAGACAGGAATACGCGCTCAATTGCATCTAGCCACTGCCTCGCAACCTCTGGATCAGCTTGACCATGGAAAGCAGGCGGATTGAACAAAAGAAATTCCTTCAAAGCCTTGCCTTGACTACCAGGCACTTCAATCTGAGGAGCAACGACCGGCGCTAGAGGAGGAACAACAGGAACAGCAGGAACCGCAGGAGGAGGTGCAGAACCACTTTCTTCTCTAGGAGTATCTCAGGGAGCTCGAGGAACTCGAGGAGGTCTTCCTCGACGAGGTGGCATCTCGCACTGCCGAAAAATAGAAAGCAACAGGAATCACATCAATCACGCAGAAAACAACCTAAGCCAGCAATAGACAACACGAAGGACTAGCTCTGGACAAGTTGCAAATTCCAATTCCTTATAAAATTCCTCAACTCCGCTCTGATACCAACTGTGACGACCCAGAGCGCTGGATACCGATATACCGATAACATCGATACACCGATACCAGGAACTTGGGAAGCCACCCAAGGGGCTGATGAGGCCCCTGAAGGGTTAGTGAAGTTTGTCGAGGGGATGTATAACGAATTGCAATCACATGTGCGCATATTAGATTAAGCAATAAATTTTAACAAAAGTGCGGAAGCAATTCAAAATAACCAGAGTGATATATATATAAACTAGTCTTGAGATACAAAAGTACTAGTCCAAAAAGGTACAACTACACGGGGCATACCCCGGCAAAAGTACAACAAAGGCCTAAAAAGGCGACCCATCTACTGCTGGCAGCTAAGCGTGGTCTCCGAGTAACTCACGAAACACCGGGAGACGGCGGGCGCGGCTCACCTGAAAGAAGAAGGGTGAGTCACAGCCAGACTCAGTAGGGGTCACGCGGATCCCTACCTCGCACTAAACAAGCATACATGCATAATTAAAGACAATTAGAGCATGCATTTAAATGAATTAACAGGCATTGGCATGAATAAACTAGTCACAGTAAAGTTGTAAACTATAACTAAACATGTATAACAGCTAATACATGCCAACGATAAATAAATGCAAGCGACAGAAACTAAATCTACCAGTAGAATATGCCTTAACTAATCCAAGCAGCAGGGAGTAGAACAACCACTGGGAGCAGAAACCAGATGCATCCACTGACGACTTATACTGCATCTCAAGCACTCGCAGTCGGCAACACGACAAGCTGAGCGCATAAACAGTACCAAACCAAGTGACCAGTCAGAGTGACACCCGTCAGTGTCAGTCCACAGGCTCTGACCACGTGTGCACACACTGACTCTCGCCTGAGCCAGGCCCTCTAGCTAGTTTTCTCCCTCGGTAGGACGCTACCGTTGGCCGGGAGCCCACGGAACTAGCTTACAAACCGTGTACGGGAACACCCCTCCGCTATCCCCAAGCGGGTCGGTACTCAACAGACCTTAGGGCAACAATAGTGGCTCCATTGCAGGGAAAGAAAAGCTACTCTATTGGGATTCACAAACATGCCATTATATAATAAGATAACATAAGCATGGCATATAAACATTCTGGAATGCGTAAAGAATAAGCCGGTGCTTTTTGAAATCAACAGGCGTGTGGCGGTCTGCAGCCCACGCGTTACAAGGGTGTAACGGTCGGGGACTGGTGCGTTATATCAAGAATGACGCGTCCGCCCCTATCCGTCACATCCACCGGAGTTCCAGCCTAAACCAGTCAAAGGGGCATGTAACGGTCAGCGGCCACGCCGTTACTGTACGTAACGGTCTGGGCGCAGCGCGTTACATCAATTGTAACGCGCTGGTCCAAGGCCGTTACATCCACCCGAGGCCAAAACCAACACACAGCGTTCCAAAATCCTTTGCAGGTGATATGACGCGCTCGCCCAGACGCGCCAGGGGACCCTGACGGCCGGCCGACTGGCCGTCAGGTTAACCGCCTCACCCGGTTAACGCAAATCAACGGATGAGTAACGGATGGGAGCCCCACCGTTACTCTCAGTGTAGCGCCCCTTCAAAGGGCCGTTACATTGATATAACACATCATCCAAGGACCGTTAGGCGTGTGACGGTTCCTGGAAGGACCGTCACACCACCTGGGTTATGGACGGGTTAAGTTTGAAAACCGGTTCCCTCCCGGATGATAGAAATCATCGGGTAACGTCGAAAAAACCTATTTCCTGTCAAACCACATGTCCTAAACAACAATATAACAACTGAAACTATCACATGCACGGCCTACAATAGCTTAAACACAAGAAACTAAGCTTAAGCAATAACAATGGAAAATAGCCAATATGCATGCCACGGGGGTTTAAACATGAAATTATGCTATAGGAAATGATCCTAGCGAGCTCAGGATTCCATCCCCCTACCTCGTTCAAGCTGAAACGATCGGAAATACCGTATGCAAGGAGGAGGGTTCGCCGGGCCTTCTCGCTCCGCCTCGCCTCCACAAGACGCGAACCGCGTCAAGGTGGGCGTCCACGCGCTCCACTCGACACGAGGATTCCAACGGCGCGCTCCACGCCTCCAACCGACGTCGTCTCACCTGCAATCCCACAAGGGGGAAGAGAGGCGATCGGGAGGAGAGAGAGAGCGTGAGGGTGAGTGAGAGATCGACGAGAGGGGAGAGAGAGGGGTGAGGGTTAAGGAAAAAAATAAATAAAATTAATATATATAATAATTATATTATATATAAAAATCTTATTATTTCCCAAAAACCTCAGTTAACCCCAAATAAATCTGGAAAAATACCAGGAAAATTTCTAAAAATCTAGGAAAATAGCCAAAAACTCCAGAATAAATACTAGATCCAAAGCACTAAGGATCCACAAGGCACGGGCCTCACAGCCCCAGCCAGCAGCTCCCATTCTGCACGAGTCTCAGTGGCGGTCGACCGCCAGCCCAGTAGCGGTCGACCGGAAATATCAGGGACCATCCGTCTACAGCGTTTCTCAGTAGCGGTCGATGGCCCGCTTCTGTAGGTCGACCGCCAGCCCCGAGCCAACATTTGTTGACTTTGTTTTCCACTTCAAGAAGAGCCTCTTTCCTTGTAATCGTTTAATCCTAAAGTCACCTAATCACCCACAAAACGTGGATCTGGTCTGGGGGGTGTCTATGGACCATTCAAAGTCTATAAAACACATACAAGAGGGTTAGAAACCATAATGCTTCAAGAGGAATCAAAGAGAGATCAACAGAGGCTAGAGGAGGTGCTTGGAAGAAGAGGTACGGTAGCCGTGAACAGTACTCCGTGCAGAAGTTCTACATCCACTCCAAGTGATTCAAGCATAGATCTGAAGCAAGCAACCTCCAAGGAAGCTGGAAGCAATCAAGATTCTCAAAGGTGATCAAAGCTGCATCCTTAAACCTCTTCATCAACTCAAGAGGATCAAAAGAAAGATCAAAGCTACATCCAACACTCTCTCCATCAACTCAAGGTGATTCAAGCTCATATCTAAATCCAACAACCTCCAAGGAAGAGTAGAAGCAAGCAAGGCTAAGAGAGAAGATCAAAGGAGGCTACAAGGGTGTGTTCAAGGGAGAGGAGTTCGAGTACTGTAGTTGTGAACAGTACTCCGGGAAGAAGTTCTTCATCAAATCCTCAAGTGATTCAAGCTACTTCAAGAGGAGACAAACCCCAAGCCAAGTGAAGATAAAGCTGCAACCATCATCCTCTTCATCATCTCAAGGTGATCCAAAGAAGCCCATTCTCAAGGGAGATCAAATCTGCATCCTTCATCTTCTTCATCAACTCAAGGTGATCCAAGCAAGATCTTTTCACAAGGAAGAAGATACCATTGAAGCATCAGATTCAAGTTCCAGCAATCTCAGACAAGATCTTTTCTGTTTGAGCATATTCTATATCTTATTTGAGTATTTTCATATTTGTTCTCTTTCCATTTCATTCAAACATTTGAAACTGTGAATCATCCCTACCGGTGGTTAGTAGGAAGGCAATCGGAAGTTGTCCGATCTGCGGTGTTGACGTCCCTACCGGTGGTTAGTAGGAAGGTAATCGGAAGTTGTCCGATATGCGGTGTTGGCATCCCTACCAGTGGTTAGTAGGAAGGCAATCGGAGATTTTTTTGATCTGCGGTTCAGTGCGTTGCACTAGTGAAGCCTTACCGGGTTTGGTGAGGGGTGGATGTAGGACTGGGGATTCAGTCCAAACCACCTAAAAATCTCGTGTGTTGTGGTTTGATTGTGCTATTGCTTTGTGTTAGATGCATGCTTAGGTTTAATTTCTACATTGCTTGTTCATCTTGCTAAGCAAATCATTGTATCCTTCGTTAAGCCTGTTATATTCCGCTGCGATTCTCGTTAACTAGCGATAAAGATGGTTGTCTGTGAAAAGAGGGGCAGATCTATTCACCCCTCCCCACTAGATCCGCCATCCACTACTCAACAAGTGGTATCAGAGCCTGGCTCTGCCATTCCCAGATCCTACGATCTGTAGGGAAAGATCCCGATGTATTTTATTTAGATGGCTTCATATGATACACATGCTTCGATGGTTTCTCCGCCCATTTATGATGGTTCAGATTTTTCTAAATGGGTAGGTAGAATGTTCATCAATGTTAGTTCCATAGATCCACAATTGTGGACTCTTATATACGATGGTCCTCATGAGCTGCCATCAAATTAAATTGATTGGTCAGCCGAACATGAGACCAAACACAATGATAATCTTGCTGCATATAACTTAATTACAGCTGCAGTTGATCTCAGACTAACTCATCTTGTGTCCTCCTGCAGCACAGCCAAGCAAGTACTAGACAAGTTGGCGAAAATCCATGAAGGGAAGGAACAAGAACAAGAATGCTTCATGGCCGACCGTGCAGAACAGTCTAGTAATACATCCTCATCACAGGTAAACTCTGACTCCGAGGAATTCACTTTTGAAGAGCTTATGGAAGCCTATGATGAGTTGATTACACAATACAAAAAGGTAAAATCAAAAAACAAAAATTTGAAAAAGGATCTCAAGAAAAATGACCAAAATGAAAACTTGGTTTGTAAAAAGTGTTCTGTTTTTGAAGAGCTCAACGACAATCTTTCTTTTAATCTAGATACGCATAAACAAAGCATTGCATGTCTAAGGGATGAAAATGAAAATCTTCATGATAAAATCACTAGGTTGGAAGAAATTGTAATAAAACTTCAAAACCAACCTAAGTCAATCTCTAATGATGAAACAATGGCCGATGAACTAATCTATGATGAGAGGTTCATTGAAGAAAATAAAAATTCTATTTCATGCTCTGCTAATTTTACATGTGAAAAATGTTCATTCTTGAGAAACATAAATGTTGGTCTCTATGATGATCTTGAATGGCAACAAAATCTGATTGATTCTCTGAAAGAAGAGAATAGAGAGTTGTTGGAAAAGAAAATTGAACTTGAACAAGCTGAAGAATAATTACATGAAAAACTGGCTGCACATGAAAAAGGCAAATCTGTCATTGATGATCACTCTGAAACATTGCATGCTTTAGAACAACAAAATCAAAATCTTAAAGCAATAAATGTCATGCTCAATGAGCAATTGGCAGCATGCGAAGAGGGTCTTGATGAATCTAAACAGCATATTTCCTCACTTGAAAATGAAATTCAATGTCTGAATGATTTTCTATCTTTGTTTGTCCAAATTCAAGATTCAGGCTCACCGGAAGTCACCACCTCCTGTGGTCACCAAAAAGGGCATACTGCTCAAAAGAAAAGTAAAATTCAGCATGCTCATCCAAACATGCACCACAACATGTCTAATGCTAAATACCATGCTTTCCACAAAATGAATGTCCATTGTTATTATTATGGTAGACATGGTCACATTGTGCATGATTGTTTCATCCTGAGAAATGATGAGCTTAGAACAGGACAACAAGTGAAAGGACAAGGAAAGAAACATGTCAACACTGGCAGAGGGCCTGCTCAGCAGAACTCTACACAGAATCGCATGGAGAATCAGAAGTGTCAACATTCCCATCCAGACAGGTCGACACTCCCCATGGTCTTCAACAAAAATGCTTCTCTTTGCTGCTTTCATTGTGGTAAGACTGGTCACACTGACCAAGAATACTGGCATCTAAAAGAAAGACACCACCCTCATACCATGAAAGGTAAAAATCACGCTCACCTACAAAAGCATAGTCCACATGCACACGCATATGAACATAAAAAGAATAATCAATCTTTTGTGTGTTGTTTCTATTGTGGGAAAAATGGGCATGAGATATATGATTGCCACATAATGAGGGAGAATAATGTGATTGCCCTGAAAAAGAGGAGCCAAGATGCTAAACATGTTGCTAACCCACAAGGACCCAAGCAAGCTTGGGTACCTAAAAATTCGAAATGAGAATTTTAGGTGTAGGATGCCTTGGAGCTGAGAAATGAATGGTCAGATAAATAAAAGCTCAAGGCACAGATATGTAAATAATATTTTTATATTTTGCATGTTTAGTCTTGACCTGTAGATAGTGCATCATAAGTTTGCCCATTTTGTTCAATAAAATTCTGCAAACTGAATTGCTTGTTTGAATGATGATTTATCCCCCATGGTGTGAAGATGAACACATGAGCTAGATTAATTGCTCACACCCTACTTGACCTCTGGTATTTCAAATGGTCTAGAGTTGAAAGGCAAGTCATGCTTGCCCATAACTCTTACTATCCGTGAGAAGGATCTAAGATCAAAACCTCTGTTGTGTACCAGAGATCAATTATTTCAGCTGTTTAATTCATGAGAAACTTATTATGCTGATGAAGTTGATGTGATGATGAGTTGTTTGGTACCTGATATCAGTCACATAAAATTCTTGGATTTTGGTTTTGATGATGCATATCATGGCTGCATTTTCAACTCGTTATTCATGTTAGCATTGTTTAAAGGGGAGTCTAGCAATTGGCATCATCATGTTGCATTTAGTTCAAAATCAATTGTGAATGATTTATGTTTGCATCATCTTGTGATCTCATATACTCTAATGTAAATTATGTTTAGGAAAACATAAAAAATGTGCAATCATCATGCGGCATCTTCATTGCATTGTGCATTCACATAAGTCTTAGGCTGCATAGTTCATTGCCAACCCATGCTTGCTTTCAGTAGGAGTCAACATCTAAAACCAAGCTGAATGCTCCCTTAGAATAAAGTTCTATCAAATGGATGTAAAAAGTGCTTTCTTGAATCGTTTGATCAAGGAAGAAGTCTGTGTGGAGCAGCCCCCTGGCTTTGAGAACTCTAACCATGCAGATTTTGTATACAAGCTAGATAGGGCACTTTATGACTTGAAGCAAGAACCAAGAGCTTGGTATGAGAGACTAAGCTTGTTCCTCATTGAGAAAGGGTACACACGAGGTAAGGTAGATCAAACACTTTTCACCAAGAAGCAAGGTAAGAATATTTTGATTGTTCAAATTTGTGTTGATGATATTGTGTTTGGTTCTACTAAATCTGAAATGTGTAAGGAATTTGCTAACCTCATGACTAGCGAATTCGAGATGAGCCTAATGGTAGAACTCTATTTTTTTCTCGATTTGCGGGTCAACCAAGGAGAAGATGGGTGCTTCATAAGTCAATCCAAATATATCAAGGAGCTGCTGAAAAGATTCAACATGACAAGCAGTAAAATAATTGCAACTCCTATGAGCACTACAACATCACTGGATTCAGATGAAAATGATAAATTAGTGGATGTAAAAATCTATAGAGGTATGATCGGCTCCTTGCTTTATTTGATTGCATCCCGACCAGATATCCAGTTTAGTGTTTGTCTCTGTATTCGATTTCAAGCTAGTCCTAGAGTAGGACCAAACATATTGAGATTAGGCATCACTTCATTAGAGATGAGGTCTTTAAGAAAATTTTTGAACTGCATTTTATTGATACTCTAAATAAGATTGCTGACATCTTTACCAAGCCCTTGTGTAATGACAGGTTTACTACACTCAGAAAGGAGCTTGGTCTTTACAGACCTCAGGACACTAAAAATTGAAATGATGATCCTCTTCAGCTTGGTTGTGTGTCTTGAAATTTGGCATCCATGCATTGTTCATATGTAAATATGTCATCTTGCATCTGATGTAGCATTGCATGTAGTCACGATGCATAATAAAGTTGAATTCATGTTCACGATGCATTGCATGTGGTGTAGCTTCATTCTTGCATAGCCATGGTATATCAAATGTTGATGTATGGAAAGGCAGGTTATGCTTGCCTAGAAGCACTCAATATGCGTGAGGTTTCACCTCCGCCAAATATCATGCGTCACTATCGCATATAGGCCATATAGTAAGAGGGAGTTGTCTCTTTGCAGCATTCATGCATATATTTCATCTTCAATCATTTCATTTCATATAATGTTGACTTTCATAAGTGTACAGCCATGTGTTGGGTCATGCATTTCATTTCTGCCAACTTCATGTTTGATCAGGTCAACCCCTGTATGGTTCTAGTCAACCTCTCCTTGACATTCGTCATTCCACTTGATTACAAACATAACTCCTTGAGTGCATTCACTGCATATCCTTAGGGGGAGTCCTACTGCTATTCTTACTCTCTTGCAATCTGAACTTCATGGCTTATAGTCTGAATATGAGATCATGAGACCAACAGAACTACGGCGTAAGAGCTTTCTATTATATGCCCTGATGATTGTCCATCCAATAAAAATGGTTCAGATTTAATGATTTCCTTGAAGTTCAAAAATATTTATTCTGAAATCATTTATGTTCTGTGGTTTTAATAGACCTTAACTAGAGATTACATATTGTGCTTTGCATGACTATCCTGATATCTGAAAATTTAAACTTCATGACCATCTTGGTGATACACTCAGGCTTAGTATTGTTCTTAAACATCTTGATGAGCTGGACTTCTTGGAAATCCATTTGACAGAGCAATGATATTGTTGCACGGAGAAATATGTCACGTCATCAAATCAAGTGACGAATGATATGTCATGATGTGCCTCTGTTATCTCTATCTTAATTATATTTGGACTCTAGGCAGAGCACTGGCATAATTGCTGAGACATATACCTTCTCATCACAGAAATGAGCTTGGATATGTCATAACGTGACTTTGCTATCTCTGTTCATTCTGAAGCATAACCGTCAATCTTGCCAAATACCTAGGGATACTGGCATCTAAACAACGTGTATTCTTACGGTTAGGAGGCATGTACTAGACTTGATTGCTCATAAAATATGGGTCATGTGCCTTAAAATTCAAAAGATATTGAAAATCAAATTTGTTGAACTCATAAAATTCCATGCTTTAGTCATGATTGCTTAGCCTCAATACTAGTTTTTGTGTTATTCCCTTTGTAGTTATTGAATATGGATATATAAGACAAGGGAAGGTTAAACACTGCCATGATATGCATCTTTGATACATTTCTATTAAATCTTGGATGTAGCTACTTTTCAAATTCTGTTAATGATCTCAGATTTCATTAGCTTTGAACCATATATGTTGCTCGCGGTATGTTTCAGGTTTCTATATAATGGCTTGCTCTCCACTCGCATTCAACTCTGGTCTCTCGGACATTATTCCCCTTCTCTATCTTATCCCTCCTTTTTGCTGCTGTCAAAGGGGGATAATATTTTGTTGTGAGTCATCCTTTGCTTTGTGAGTTGTCATTGGGGGATGAGTGAATTGTGGACGGGAGAGAGTCCACGGGGGAGAGAACCTTGTGATCTTTGAGTCTGCATATCTGATAGGGGTTTGTGCATAGCATTCACATGCTTTGATCATCCATGCATACATATCCGCATTCACATACTTTCACTATCATAGATCTTGAGCTGCACATGTCGCATAAGTCATAAAATTTGCCATCTTGCATATTACTGTCACATAATGACTCACAGTGTTGTCATCATCAAAAAGGGGGAGAATGTTATGCCCCTGTGGCCAATTGAGTCATCTTGTGGTCACTTGGGTCATTCGACATCATCCTGTGGTCATTTGAGTTATTTAATATTCTTGGTTTTGATAATAGCTAAACACTATAAGTCATTGATATTTTACCACTCTTATATGACTAAACTACTTGATGTTCTTTCATGACAGATATGCCAAGGAATGGAGTGGAGATGGTAAAAGTGAAAGCTCAATGATTGCGCCCTCGCACGCGGATCGACCTGCGCGGTCAGGTCGCGGGGGTCAAGGGGGCAGCGCCCCTTGCCGGGGTTTCCGGGGGCGGAGCCCCCAGAACAAAATTTTGATTATAGGAGCGATATAATCAATAGAAATCTTCAAGACAGTCAAGGTTGATGTCACAGATGAGAACGGACTGCTAAAGGACTCAAGAGACGGAGCTAAAGAGGTTAACGGACCGACCCGGGAAAACCCGAGGTCTGCCCAGCTGGCGGTTGACCGCCAGCACAGGGGCAGTCGACCGCCCCAGCCAGCAGCTCCCAGTCTGCACGAGTCTCAGTGGCGATCGACCGAAAATACCAGGTACCATCCGTCTACAGCGTTTCTCAGTAGCGGTCGATCGCCCACTTCTGCAGGTCGACCGCCAGCCCCGAGCCCACATTTGTTGACTTTGTTTTCCACTTCGAGAAGAGCCTCTTTCCTTGTAATTGTTTAATCCTAAAGTCACCTAATCACCCACAAAACGTGGATCTGGTCTGGGGGGTGTTTATGGACCATTCAAAGTCTATAAAACACATACAAGAGGGTTAGAAACCCTAATGCTTCAAGAGGAATCAAAGAGAGATCAAGAGAGGCTAGAGGAGGTGCTTGGAAGAAGAGGTACTGTAGCCGTGAACAGTACTCCGTGCAGAAGTTCTACATCCACTCCAAGTGATTCAAGCATAGATCTGAAGCAAGCAACTTCCAAGGAAGCTAGAAGCAATCAAGATTCTCAAAGGTGATCAAAGCTGCATCCTTAAACCTCTTCATCAACTCAAAAGGATCAAAAGAAAGATCAAAGCTACATCTAACACTCTCTCCATCAACTCAAGGTGATTCAAGCTAATATCTCAATCCAACAACCTCCAAGGAAGAGTAGAAGCAAGCAAGGTTAAGAGGGAAGATCAAAGGAGGCTGCAAGGGTGTGTTCAAGGGAGAGGAGTTCGAGTACTGTAGCTGTGAACAATACTCCGGGAAGAAGTTCTTCATCAAATCCTCAAGTGATTCAAGCTACTTCAAGAGGAGATAAACCCCAAGCCAAGTGAAGATAAAGCTGCAACCATCATCCTCTTCATCATCTCAAGGTGATCCAAAGAAGCCCATTCTCAAGGGAGATCAAATCTGCATCCTTCATCTTCTTCATCAACTCAAGGTGATCCAAGCAAGATCTTTTCACAAGGAAGAAGATACCATTGAAGCATCAGATTCAAGTTCCAGCAATCTCAGACAAGATCTTTTCTGTTTGAGCATATTCTATATCTTGTTTGAGTATTTTCATATTTGTTCTCTTTCCATTTCATTCAAACATTGGAAACTGTGAATCGTCCCAACCGGTGGTTAGTAGGAAGGCAATCGGAAGTTGTCCGATCTGCGGTGTTACCGGTGGTTAGTAGGAAGGCAATCGGAAGTTGTCCGATCTATGGTGTTGACGTCCCTACCGATGGTTAGTAGGAAGGCAATCGGAGATTTTTCCGATCTGCGGTTCAGTGCGTTGCACTAGTGAAGCCTTACCGGGTTTGGTGAGGGGTGGACGTAGGATTGGGGATTCAGTCTGAACCACCTTAAAATCTCGTGTGTTGTGGTTTGATTGTGTGATTGCTTTGTGTTAGATACATGCTTAGATTTAATTTCTACATTGCTTGTTCATCTTGCTAAGCAAATCATTGTGTCCTTCGTTAAGCCTGTTATATTCCGCTGCGATTCTCGTTAACTAGCTATAAAGAGGGTTATTTACGAAAAGAGGGCCAGATCTATTCACCCCTCCCTCTAGATCTGTCATCCACTACTCAACAAACTCGAGCCCACATCCTATGCCCCTTGGGTCCTGTCCCAAGGGTGAGCTCTCCAACATATAAAGTCATGCAAGTTTTCTAAACTTCTAATGTGAGACTAAAGATTAATCACTACACATTATGAACACAATATGAATTATAACATTTGGAATCTCCAATAATTATAAGTATTTAGCCACAAAAAGTAAGAAAAGGTAATATTAGCATGTTTTAATTCTTACAGCATGTTAAAAATTATTTTTGTAGAATAAAATTATTTTTACATGTAAAAATCTAATTTTAACCATATTAGTAAATTAATGCAAGAAAAATATTTCCAGCATGTTAAAAATGACTTCCAACATGATAAAATTATTTTATACATACTGAGATATAAAAACTATTTTCAGCATGTTAAAATCTATTTAAAACTATTTTTTTGTGTATGCTAAACCTAATTTCCTATTAAATAATTAGTAAATTGATGCATGAAAATTACTTCCAGCATGATAAAATTTCTTCCAGCATGATAAAATTATTTCTAGCATGTTATAATTATTTTTACCTTGATAGATTTATTTTCAGTATATTAAAACTATTTTTTAGCATGATAATTCTATTTTTCTATCAAATAATTAGTAAATAAATATAGAAAAATGATTTTCAGCATGATAAAATTTATGTTGTTATCGGAGAATTTCTGTAATTAGCATGGTAAATGTATCTTTATCATCTTATCAGTAAGTTAATGTATGAGAATTATTTTAGCATGGTAAGTATTAATTGTAGCATGTTAAAAATTAATTTTTATCATGTAAAAATTAAATACAGCATGAAAATTTATTTTTTATCATCTTATCAGTAAAATAACGTATGAAAATTTTTTCAGCATGTTAAAATTATTTTCAGCAAGCTAGAATTATTTTTGGCATAAAAACCTATTTTCATAACCAAATTCTGATTTTTATAATAAATCACCGTTTTGACTAAACTAATGCATTTCTAGTGTACAAAAAACCTCCTGTAAACATGTCTAAACACTTATAAATAAAATGCACACAAGATTAAACAATAGAATTAAGTTAATTTTATTAAACTCTAATTACTTGAATTTTCTTCCTAGTTACCCTTCTTTCTTGAATTTCACGACTTAATGTCATTAGACATGATGTCTTAAAATTATTATTCACTCCTCTTGCTACTTCTGAGATTTTTGCCAGATCTATAATTTTTACTGTTAGTGTTGGTGTGCTACAGGCCAATTTCGGGTCGGGTAGGCCCAATAGTTGTACGATCTTGTTCATTAATAAAGTGGTGTTTGAGCGTAAATATGCGATTGTGTTACTTTACGTTGTCCCTAGGATATGTGGTTGTAAAGTCAGCTCGAGATGAGATCTCAAACATGAGACTTACTTTACATGAACACATACCTTAAACTGTTCCTGGTTGGAGGGTAATCACTCGGGGACTTTGATTACATATTAAACCAGTACACATGATGTGTCAGTCACCAGTCTCATGGTCATTGATGCGGGGCACCAACACATATGTGTAGGTGTATGTCCTTGGAGGATGTGCACTGAACTGATCCGCTATTGGATGTAGATTCCTTTAAAATCCACTTAAGGAAAATATTAAGAATAAAAAGCAATAATCAATAATGTGGAGAAAAACATGCACGAGGTGCACAAGGGGAGTGTGTGTAGGTTGTGATCGCCAGAGACACGAGGGTCTCAAAGAGGAGATTGATATGGGGAGATGATCGCAAAATACCTCTTGAAACGCGGGGATGTGAGTGCTTCCTTTCTCTTCAAGATCGGCCGGCCGACGAAGAGAGTTCTTCAATTAATTACCCTTGTAAAAAAGACAAACACCAATAAAAAATATGGATTAGAATATGGTGAGTGTAGCATCAAATTCAATAAAAATATATGAGCATGAAAGCATGTGCAAGAACACACCTTAAGGGGATTGCCCTTAAACCCCTATGCAAAAGGGTATGGGAGATATGATGTGAATGATATGAAAAATATGAATAAAAATAGGGGGAAAGAGTGCAAGAGTTGCACTAAGGAGAGATCTCAATATGATAGTTGAGGAAAATCAATGAAAATAATGATATATGATGCATGATCTATAACAATAATGATAATGAAGATAAGAAGATTAATGAAGGGAAGATAAGATAAAAAAAATCTTTTTTGTTTTGTGGTTCCTTGGCTTGAATGCTCGATGGGTAGAAAGGCTTCAAAGGATGAAGCTTGATGTGAAGAGGCCTTCCCTTAGCCAAGCACCTTCGGTTCCTGTAAAAAGAAAAGAAGACAACAGAAGAAAAGAGGGAGGAAACAGAAGTAGAAGAAGAAAAATAAGAAGAGGAAGAATGGAGGATACAGAAGAAGAAGAAGAAGAATCAGAAGAAGAAATTGAAAAAGAAGGAGACACGTAGAAGACAGAAGAAAGGGGAAAGAAGAAAAAAGAAGAAGAACGCAGGGGAGAATAAAAAATTATCGGAACCAACCCCTTAACAGAGGCGAGAGTCTCTATTAATAGGTTAGGAAAAGGTGATAAGAAGGGAAGAGATTAAAGGAGGAATGGATAAGAACAGCAAGAGCCCAAATAGAGGAGGAGTCTAACGAGGCAAGGACTCTCTGGGGAAAGGGCTGTGAAGCCAGAAGATGAAACACGCCTTAGGTCAGGGCGTTAATTTAAGAATTAACGACCTACCATAGGGCGTTTCTCAACAACACGCCCTCCACAAGGGCGTTTCTCAAGACCAAATTTTTAGAAATGAAAACTCCCCATATTTGAAAAATGTTAAACACGCCTTTAAACAAA
Organism: Amorphophallus konjac; assembly: GCA_022559845.1. Taxonomy (NCBI): domain Eukaryota; kingdom Viridiplantae; phylum Streptophyta; class Magnoliopsida; order Alismatales; family Araceae; genus Amorphophallus; species Amorphophallus konjac. The sequence goes on from CM040125.1 coordinate 197,839,710, forward strand.
GCCACTTTTCAAAAAAGCGTCCCTGGGAAGGGCGTTAATTTCAAGAGCTCAAATGGGGAAGTCGGTCAAACCAAAAGAATTAACGCCCTCAGGTGAGGTCGTCCTTTCTTTAAGAAACGCCCCAGGTGAAGTCATGTTTTAATAGAAACACGCCCTTACCCAAGTCGTGAATTCATAAAATTCATAAAATAGATAGAATGGGGAGAAATAGATAAAATGGGAAAGAAACGCCCTAGACCAGGGCGTGTTTCAAAAAAACACGCCCCTGATGAGGGCGTGAATTCAGAAAATAGAGATAAATGCCGAAAAAATAAGAAAATGAGATAAAATGGGGAAAAATAGGAGAAATTCAAGAAAAGTGGGAAAACCACTCAAATAAGCTGATTTGAGGGTCAAATGGGGCATCGCAGAGCGATATGAAATATACTCAAAATGACGTCAATTTTGGCGTGTCTACATTGGATCTTCAGATTGTTGATTATACCTAATGTCAACTGAAGATCCAACGGTCACAGTAGCATCGTTGGTCCTTTGACCTGAGACATTGATCGGATCTTATACGAGGACTGGAATGGTTTAATTACTTAGCTAAGTGACTTTAACCATAAGTCATGAGTTGCCGAGTCATTAGCCACTCCAGGAGACGTGTGAAGATCATCAATGGTCAAGAGGGGATCGCTCACTATCGGGTATATATCAGACAGTTAATGGGTCATGACATTGACGCTCCGTTAAATCCCTGGCCAGGGTCGTGTGAGTTCGTTTAGAACGGACGTCATACACTTTAAGGGGGTCATAGTCAAATGGCACGATCATGGGGTTTGACAGAAACCATACCCTCGATCGTACCAGACTCATAGAATGATCGAGGGATTATATACCAGACTCATAGAATGATCGAGGGATTATATCGATGGGCATTTAAGCATGGCAATCATAGCATGAATCAAAGCATCAATAACATGTATACGACATGAATAGCACAAGTTAAATCATGGTATTGCAAATCATCATTGTTTGTTGTTTCGTCATGAGGATGACAACTTGGCTAATCAAAATTTGGAGATGAATGATCAAGATCTGATATAATGCCCATCGGCGGAGTGATCAGATGAAATTAGCAGGAGTTAATTTAAAAAGATTTGGAGATGAATAATCATGAGATAATCAGGAGATATAATAGGGAGATGACAATCAAAATGCCCCTGGGTGGCATGCCATGAAAATATCGGGAGAGAATTAATAGATTGATAGCAATAAGGGGAGGGAGGACTCATCCCGTGCTTCTGGTCCTTGGAAAGCTGTTCCTGCAAAACACCATCAGAAAATACAATGCAAAATTTTTGGATTTTGGAATATGCAAATTTTTATGGGTTTTGGAATATGCAAATTTTTATGGGTTTTGAAAATATTTGAATTTTTACAGAGATTTTTAAAATATTCAAGTTTTTGTGGAGATTTTGGAAAATATTTGAATTTTTTTTTTTGTGGAGATTTTGGAAATATTTGAATTTTTTTGTGGAGATTTTGGTTTAGACATAGCTAATGCAGCATCAAAGGGTGTTTTGAACCACTGGCTAGGGGTCCTTGCTCCTTCCCTTTTCGCTAAGGAAACTGCCCAAAGCTGGGCGTGCATTGCAAGGTGGCGCCCTATAACCGACCGTCTTTGATCAACGGTGCCCCTACCAAGGCCATACCCGAGAAACATTCAGTCTTGGAGGGAGAAGAGAAGAATAATTGAGGATAAACTTTGTGCAGGATGGGAGATATCGGGACTTGAATTCCTTCCAAGGTGTTAACCCTCAAAGAGGTAGTCTGTTGCGCCGGGGCTTTGTGCCTTTGATTTTAGACCCTTGACATGCATACGACCAGGGTTTTCCCTGCGGGGACTTTGCCACTCTTGTCATGCCATAATTCATAATTTTGAATTTATTGAAATTCTGACTTGCTTTTCATAATAGCCCTTTTGACGAAATGTATATCATGAAAACTCATGTTTAGTTTGGGTCAGGACTGCCCCTATTTGAGACTCCTCTCGTATTGGGATTACCAAGGTTGGTCATCTTATCCGTCAACCTCTTGCCCCTGCATGCGGCCGAGTGAAGAAGAGAAAAAACTTTCAGGAATACTCATGGCATGGCCAAAGTAGCAACGGTGTCTTAACCAAAGGAGCCGACTAAGGACGCCGTGAAGTGTGTGGAATGCCCAGCTAAGGGTTGCTCTTAACAAGGGGGGAGAGAATGTTGAATTCCCAGCGCGGGTTCTTATAACCAAAGGTGCTGCAAAAGCAAGCCTAAAGACTCTTTTGAGAATGATTTAATTTAACAAAAGCCTAAGATAAAGGTTTAAAACACCACTTTTTAAATCTTGTTAAGAAGCACTTTATTTTGAAAATCATGCGTGAAGTAATGAGGAAATGATATTATAAAAATGCGTACTTACGCCAATATGTTACCTTGCAAAAATCGTTGAAGCAGCTGTCAGAGGCGAGGTTGATCATCGTGGGATTTGCCCTCTTTGGCAGTCAAAAGGATTGGCAGCAAAGGATTGAAAGTGGCTTAACAAGAAGGAGTGGTGCCAAGACCAGACTCAGACGAATAAGGAGAAAAAGGAAGAGAGGCGAGGGCTAGAACTCCCTTGCTAAGGCTCGGAGACCCTGATCACATGAAACAGTCTACAGAAGAAGCGGAAAATTAGGAGGTGGAGTGAGGACTAAAGCCTCGAAAGCAATGGGAGAAAGGGCAGATGCCCAAGGCAGTGGATGTGGAAGAAGTTGGGTCAGACCCAGAATTAGGAGGAATTAGAAGAAGAAATTGGTAGATGGAAAGAGGTGGATCCGGAGGGTCCGGAGGCAGAGGAGGAAAATCATGAGAGGAGAAATCCGAAGGCTCTGGTGGGACATTGAAAGAAGGGACGCGATGCCCTGGGGAAAGATAGGGAAAAAGATGATGGAAGAGGTGACGGAGAAGGAAGAAGAGAATAAAAGATATGAAGTCCCGGAGGAGCAAGAAGATAAATCGAAAGAAATATTGAAGTTCCGGAGGTTCCGGAGGAATGAAATCAGGAGGGAGAAGGTGGAAAGGGGCGCGATGCCCTGAAAGGACAAGGGAAGAATCCGGAGGTTCCGGAGGGATGAAATCAGTAAGGAGAAGATGGAAAGGGGTATCGTGCCCGAGAGAAAGGTCCGGAGGTTCCGGAGAAATAGAATCAGAAAGGGTGAGATGCCCAAAGAGGAGGGATAAAATTCCTGGTGGTTCCAGGGAAATAGCAGGAAGGGGGACGCGATGCCCCAAGGGGAGTGGATAAAAGGATGAATATGAATAAGATGGGAAATGCGGAATATCCGGCGGTGCCAGAAGGCGAGGAAGATACGGGTTTGGAAACCCGGGAAGCAGGAGGTGCAAATGCATGCAATGGGATGGATGCGATGAATGCATGAAATGCAAAGAATATGAAGAATGTGAAGGGCGAGAGGATGAGATCCTCCTCCTAACCAAGGGAATGGCCCATGAAGAAAAAGTGATAGAGATGGATGAATAGAAAGTGGAGCAAATAAGGGATGGCCCCTTAGCATTAAGATAACTGCCCCTCCATGGCAGTGAACATGTACGGTCAATTGGCCCAATAAAAGAAGCTTCAATAGTAAAAGACAACTCCCTTGGAAAGCAAAGATCAATAATGTGGGGGAGTTGTAGAGTTGGAACGGGAAGCATCATGTTGCCCATTGAATGTGGTGTATATGGAATGTTGAGCAAAATGGGCATTCGCCCCTTGTAAGGAATAATGAATTCTGGATTGGAAAGTTTGAACAAGGGGTGCCCTGCCCGGCCCTTAGACGGCATCAACGCTCGGCATGGCGGCGACTTGACTTCTTCGGCCGTGATTGGCACAATAACCCGGATTGGCATTCGGCAAATGAATCCTTGAATTTTGAATGGCACAGTCGTGGCCAAAGTCTTCTTGCCCGGCTCTTGCTTATCTTCGGCACAAATAGCTGCAGAAGCACGCCCCTTCCGAGTAACAAAGGGAGGTGAGGCGGAGGCGGGAGGCTCCGTGAATGGTGGAGTTATAATGGAAGGTGTTGGCAAATGGGTGAATGGGGGCGGAGATTCAAAAACGTCGAGCTTCTCCCCTTGCTCGGAAGTAGTTGGGATTAGCTCGGATGCAAAAAGTGGTGGATCCTGCTCAGGACTAACCATGGGTAAAGGCGTAAGGCTATATGGTGGAGGAATAAGCAAAGTGGGTTTTAAAGGGATAATGGAAGGCCGAGGTGGCGGTAATGGGAGGTTAATTGGGGAAGGTTTAATGGTGGGTTCGATGGAGGCTAATGGTGTGGAGGTAGATGGCTTAAGGAGTGGAGGTGTAATTGGTAGAGGTTTAATGGAAGGTTTAGGGGAGGCCAGTGTTGCGTAGGTTAATGGTGTAACTGGAGGAGGTGTAATGTATGCGGTGTCAAGGATAGGAGGAGACTTACAATGTGGCGGTGTGGGTGATTGGAGTATCGACCCATCATCGTAACACCAGTTAGTCTCATAAATAGGGATTGGATCGGGGATGGTTTCATCCTGAGCAGGAAGTTCATCGAATGAAAGTGGAGGGAGCGGGAAATTAAGGAAACTCGGAAGGGGTGCCTGCATAGCTTCATTATCATATACGAGCTCAGATTCTTCAATTGCCGATTCTTGCTTGCTTGGGGTGCCGATGCCGTAGTCGTCTCTCCTATCCTTCCATTCTCTCTCCATTCTTGTAATGTCATCCAAAGCTGCATGGAGAGGATTAACTGGAGTAGGAGGAGCCGTGACCCTCTTTAATTGTTCCTCCATGGAAGCAATCTTATCAAGGATATCTTGCTGGAGGGGCGTAACATGAACAATAGAGGGCCGGCAGGGCCTTGAAGGAGGTGCGGCATAAGAAGGCCGTGGAGGGGAATTGACGGGATAACCCGTAGAAGAACCCGGATGGGCCGGATTGTAAGGAATAAATGGGCCTCGGGGCCGTGTTGGAGGAGGAATAGAAGGAGGCGGGTGTCGGACCACCCGAGTAGAATGAATAGGGGGAGATGGGTAATGGGCTACCCGAATATGATTGGAAGGAGGAGGTGGGTGATGGGCCACCCGTATAGGAATAGAAGGAGGAGGAGATGGGTGATGGGCCACCCGAATAGAATTGGAGGGAGATGGGTGATGGGCCACCCGAATAGAATTGGAAGGAGGTGGGTGATGGGCCACCCGAATAGAATTGGAAGGAGGGAGAGATGCAAGAGATGTACCCTCAACGGCAGCCTTAAGGGCTTGGATCTGTTGAGGGGTAAGATGATCTAATGCATGCAAGATTTGAGAGACCTTCTCATCATTGGGAGGAGACGGTCCTGTAGGAATAGTGGCTCGAACTTGAGTAGGGGGACCATGAGGATGGACATTGCCCATGGGTCGGGCATGACCATGAGAATAAGGACGTGGTCCCTTGAAAGAATGGTGAGAATGATGATGATTAACATGTTGAAATTGAGGATATGAAGTGCTAGGTTGTGCATCCTCATTAATTGAATTGAACATGTTTCTATCATGGTAAGCCATTATATAATCAAAGTTCTCAATAATTGCAAAGAAGCACACAAGTTGGGATGGTTACCGTGATTTTGATTTGTTTAATCCTTGGTGAATTAATGAATTTTAATAAAGTTTGGAAAGATTCACACAAGGGGGGGAGGAACCTAGTTTCAATATGAGTTGAATTCCAATGCCAACTAGGAACTCTCACTCACCACGTATTAGGTCAACTATATCGGGACTTCAAAGGGTACAACCTGCCCGGCGTCCGTGAGGGAATCCACGGGTGCGGGGACTTACGGAGGCTTGGAAAAGGGATTTCCAGTCCAAAGAGACGGAATGCTCAATGGAGGGTCGTCCCGATTCCAAGAGGGTGTGTGGATCCTAATGAAGAGGAGGGGGGCTCCCAAACCAAAATGCAAATGAATGAAAGAATGCAATGGGGTAAACAGGCCAACCACAATAATATCAATCAATATGAAATATAAGCATGAAATATCACCCACGGGAAGGGTTGTGGAAACCCACAGTAAAAACACGCCCTGTCAGGGGGCGCTACTAAACAAAGACACGACGGTGTGACTGTCGTGAATAAACGTGAGGGGCCCAAGGGCAGGGTAAAACGCGCCTTCGGGTGAGGCGCTACCAATAAAAGACACGCCCTGGGGCAGGGCGTTAATTGTCAGGGATGCTCAACCGAATAAGAGACGCCCAGGGGTGTGGGCGTTAAATCATGAAAAAGCGCCCTCAGGAGAGGCGCTACCAAATAAAGAAACGCCCTGTGGGAGGGCGTGAATTCAAAGGCAGCTATATCAAGCAAGAAAGCCCGGAAGTAAGCTGGAAAACGCCCTGTCTGAGGGCGTAAAATATGAAGAAGACGCCCTTGGTTAGGGCGTTAAATCAATAAAAACGCCTCTTCCAGAGGCGTGAATTAACTGTCTCCAGGAAACCTTCGCGGCCAGCAATAACAGAGAGAACACTCACAGAGCCAACAACATGCAATCAATAAATATGAATATCAAAAGGGCACGCGAGGGTGCCAAGGGGAAAGGGGTAATAAAGGAAGAACACAAAGTGTCCCACCGTGATCGCCAATTTGTAGATTCCTTTAAAATCCACTTAAGGAAAATATTAAGAATAAAAAGCAATAATCAATAATGTGGAGAAAAACATGCACGAGGTGCACAAGGGGAGTGTGTGTAGGTTGTGATCGCCAGAGACACGAGGGTCTCAAAGAGGAGATTGATATGGGGAGATGATCGCAAAATACCTCTTGAAACGCGGGGATGTGAGTGCTTCCTTTCTCTTCAAGATCGGCCGGCCGACGAAGAGAGTTCTTCAATTAATTACCCTTGTAAAAAAGACAAACACCAATAAAAAATATGGATTAGAATATGGTGAGTGTAGCATCAAATTCAATAAAAATATATGAGCATGAAAGCATGTGCAAGAACACACCTTAAGGGGATTGCCCTTAAACCCCTATGCAAAAGGGTATGGGAGATATGATGTGAATGATATGAAAAATATGAATAAAAATAGGGGGAAAGAGTGCAAGAGTTGCACTAAGGAGAGATCTCAATATGATAGTTGAGGAAAATCAATGAAAATAATGATATATGATGCATGATCTATAACAATAATGATAATGAAGATAAGAAGATTAATGAAGGGAAGATAAGATAAAAAAAATCTTTTTTGTTTTGTGGTTCCTTGGCTTGAATGCTCGATGGGTAGAAAGGCTTCAAAGGATGAAGCTTGATGTGAAGAGGCCTTCCCTTAGCCAAGCACCTTCGGTTCCTGTAAAAAGAAAAGAAGACAACAGAAGAAAAGAGGGAGGAAACAGAAGTAGAAGAAGAAAAATAAGAAGAGGAAGAATGGAGGATACGGAAGAAGAAGAAGAAGAATCAGAAGAAGAAATTGAAAAAGAAGGAGACACGTAGAAGACAGAAGAAAGGGGAAAGAAGAAAAAAGAAGAAGAACGCAGGGGAGAATAAAAAATTATCGGAACCAACCCCTTAACAGAGGCGAGAGTCTCTATTAATAGGTTAGGAAAAGGTGATAAGAAGGGAAGAGATTAAAGGAGGAATGGATAAGAACAGCAAGAGCCCAAATAGAGGAGGAGTCTAACGAGGCAAGGACTCTCTGGGGAAAGGGCTGTGAAGCCAGAAGATGAAACACGCCTTAGGTCAGGGCGTTAATTTAAGAATTAACGACCTACCATAGGGCGTTTCTCAACAACACGCCCTCCACAAGGGCGTTTCTCAAGACCAAATTTTTAGAAATGAAAACTCCCCATATTTGAAAAATGTTAAACACGCCTTTAAACAAAGCCACTTTTCAAAAAAGCGTCCCTGGGAAGGGCGTTAATTTCAAGAGCTCAAATGGGGAAGTCGGTCAAACCAAAAGAATTAACGCCCTCAGGTGAGGTCGTCCTTTCTTTAAGAAACGCCCCAGGTGAAGTCATGTTTTAATAGAAACACGCCCTTACCCAAGTCGTGAATTCATAAAATTCATAAAATAGATAGAATGGGGAGAAATAGATAAAATGGGAAAGAAACGCCCTAGACCAGGGCGTGTTTCAAAAAAACACGCCCCTGATGAGGGCGTGAATTCAGAAAATAGAGATAAATGCCGAAAAAATAAGAAAATGAGATAAAATGGGGAAAAATAGGAGAAATTCAAGAAAAGTGGGAAAACCACTCAAATAAGCTGATTTGAGGGTCAAATGGGGCATCGCAGAGCGATATGAAATATACTCAAAATGACGTCAATTTTGGCGTGTCTACATTGGATCTTCAGATTGTTGATTATACCTAATGTCAACTGAAGATCCAACGGTCACAGTAGCATCGTTGGTCCTTTGACCTGAGACATTGATCGGATCTTATACGAGGACTGGAATGGTTTAATTACTTAGCTAAGTGACTTTAACCATAAGTCATGAGTTGCCGAGTCATTAGCCACTCCAGGAGACGTGTGAAGATCATCAATGGTCAAGAGGGGATCGCTCACTATCGGGTATATATCAGACAGTTAATGGGTCATGACATTGACGCTCCGTTAAATCCCTGGCCAGGGTCGTGTGAGTTCGTTTAGAACGGACGTCATACACTTTAAGGGGGTCATAGTCAAATGGCACGATCATGGGGTTTGACAGAAACCATACCCTCGATCGTACCAGACTCATAGAATGATCGAGGGATTATATCGATGCGGTAACTGTGGACTTACAGGTACCAGACAGGCTGGTTTAAACCCGGCGTCCTCTAGGATCACGCAGATTTGCTTGACCCAACGTGATCGAAAGGTTCGGAATAAATTAAACTATTATTCGGCTCTTGTAGAAGTGAAGAATATGTTTAATTTACTTCTAATTGGGAATTAGAAGTTAATGGGCCTTAAACTAGAGTGACAATGGGCCTAGAGGATCACACACAATGGATTCTTGGGTGACAGATTATTGTTATACAAGTGTATGTATTAATTCCTTTTAATTCCTTTTGGAAAGGAGTGTAAATAGAGCTTAATACATATGCATAATAATAGATAGGACATATATACAGTTTCGGTCTTTTGGAATCCTTTTCTAAAAAGCCTAAACTCTATATATAAATCTTACGTGAATCTCATTCGAGCTTCTTCTTTCCTTCCCTTAAGCTAACCAAGCATTAAGCTTAAGGGAGAGGATTAGTCTCCCCCCTTTCTCCCTCTTGCTCTCTCTCTCTCTAGAAGGTGATTGAGTCGGGGATAGTCGTGCCGGGGAGGTACCGTCGCTGCGCAACGGTCCGTGTAGATCTGCTCTAGAGGTCGTACAGTTGTGCGGCTTGGTTTCTCTGCATCGGGCTTAGCGGACAGCGTCGTTCCGCGCAAGGTGAAACACGCAACCCGTAATTAGGGTCTTAGAAACACCGATTAGAGCATAGATTAAGCTTTCCATAACACCGGGATCGGGCAAATGAAATTTTTGTTATCCGCTGCGTCGCCCGTAGGTGCTGTGCGAAACTTTACAGTGGTATCAGAGCCAGGTTCGCGCTCTGCTCGGTGTTTTAGCGTCGTTTAGTACCATGCTTTAGGGGTAATAAAATCTTCAATTATTATTTGTTGAAAGAGATCTAGGCGTCTCTGTTCTTCAAGGATGCTGGGCATCCAAGCAGCAATTTTTTTGAAAATAAAAATAAAAAAAATCAAAAAAGAATTTTTTTAGACCCGTTTGGGCGCAGTGCGCCCGCCGCGTGCGCCGCGTGGCGGCGCACGCGGCACCTGCGGTCAGCGCCCGTGGGCGCTGACCGCGGGGGCGGGCGGGGCGGCGCCCGCAACGCGGGCGCCCGCGTGCGGGCGCGGGCAGGCCCGCCCACGCCATCCGCGTGGGCGGCGCCCCCCCTTGCGGGGGTTTTTTTTATTATTTTTTTTTTAAAAAAAATCTACTTATTTTTAATTTATTGATGCATATATTAATATATATATTAGATATATATAATAAAATGCTCAGTAAATTAATTAGAATTTTATCTATTAAGTTAAATAGTGTTATCTCAAAAGTAAATGTCAAATGGTAAATTTTATTTAACCGATTTGAATTTACGGAGGTGAGATAATTACTATTTATCTTGGGATAAAATGGTAATAATTGAAATTACTTCAGTAAATTCTAATTTTTGAATTTTTAATTATTAGATAATTATAAAATTCAAATTTTGAATTTTATTGAAGTTAATTGTGAAATTTTTTAATTATTACATAATTGTTAAATTCAAATTTTGAATTTTAGAAAATTACTAATTGAGGATAATTGCATTATTTTAAATTTACTTTCAAACAATATTATTGGATAATTAGTTTGAATTTAAATTTAAATTATTGGCATGTTTAAAATTTGAATTTAAATTTGATTATTGGATAAATAAATTTAAATTTAAATTTTATTAATTATCTCAATTAGATGCCCCTGTAGAAAATGATGGTTCTTTACGTGCTTTACTTTATTTACCTTGTATTTGCCTGCTTGTGTGTTTAATTTTAGTTAATCATGCTTTGATTTTTTAAATTAAACAAAGCTAGCCTATTTTTGTTTGCACATCCCATTTTTAAATTCAAAAAGTAAGGATTATTTTCAGAAAATAACCCTTGATTGATTTTATTTGAATGGGTTGGCAAGTGATCATGGACTTGGATTAATGTAATTAATTGGGGTCTGCGAACCTCCTTTCTCTCTCTATTGAAATTCCAAATGTACTTCTATCTTCCTTCCAGCCTAGTGGCTTCAACCGAGATTATATACCACCGTTTAGCCAATTCCTGGTTACCCCGGACCTCCCCTATGCCATACTTGGTAGGGAACTTCATTTTTTGGTGAAACGTAGAGGGCACCGCTTTCATTCCGCTGAGGATACCTGGGCCGAAGATGGCATTATATGCCGGCATCCCCTTAATCACGATGAAGTCCACTATAACCGTAACAGTATTGGGCGGGGTGCCGATAGTAACTGGCAGGCTCAGGACTCCCTCGGCATAAGTTGCATGGCCGTTGAACCCACAGAGGGGGGTTCGGATCGGGTAGAGTTTAGATGGATTCTCTCCCATCTTGAGGAAACATTCATAGGATAATACATCAGGGGCACTACCATTATCAACTAAGATCTTTTCTACGTTACAACGGTTTATTGTAGGCGATACAATGAGAGCATCGTCATGCAGGGTGGTTAGCCCTTCCCAGTCCTGGTCGGAGAATACCAGGGCCTGCGGTTCGCTCTCCTGCGGGGCCATAGGGTGCTCTACAGAGGCTCAGCTTGCCCGCTTGGCGTGACGCTTTCTTCCTCGACTATTATCTACGCCTGATGCCGCGCTGCCCATGATGACATTGATGTGGACTCTACGGGGGGCATTGTCGATTTCTTCGGGGGCGCCTCAGTCTTCTTTCTGCCCGGCCATGTATCGGGATAGCTGTCCCTGGCGGACGAGGGGCTCGATCTCATCTTGAAGTTGATGGCAATCGCTAGTGTGATGCCCGTGATCGCTGTGGTACAGGCAATGCTTGCGGCGATTGCGGTGCTTGGCCTTTATAGGCTTGGGCTGGTGGAGGAGACCCGAGACTTTGATGTCTTCGTAGATTTCATAGACGGAAGCGGTAAGGGGGTATACTGCTCATACTTCCGAGATGGCTCTTTGCGGTCTCCGTCCTGGCTCCGCCTTTTTCCTTGGCCCGTCCCTTGCTCGGATGGTCGCTTCTTATCCCCCTCCCTATCTGAGCATGTCGTGCCTCGGCAGGAGCTGAGGACTTCGTTGCACTCTGCGTGGCGCAGTGCCAGGGTCACTAGCTCGGTGAGGGAGGTGGGAGGATGAAGCACTAGCTTGCACCGCAGGTTCTCGTCACGGGTACCCCCGGTCAATGCGGTGATGGCCGAGGCAACATCTAGGTGGGGGATGCGCAGGGATTCCGATTTAAATCAGTTGATATAAGCCCGCAACTTCTCCCCCTGTTCTTGCTTGAGGGCCAGTAATCCCGCTACTGACCAGGGTGGACCGCTGCCGGCGAAGCTTTCCTTGAACACTCGCCCGAACTGCTTGAAGTTGTGAATGCTGCCGGGGGCGAGGGCCCTGAACCATACCTGAGCATCCTGCACTAGAGTGATCACAAATGCTTGGCACTTGATTACGTCTGACGCCCCATGCAAGGTCATCAGGGCGTCGAAGCTGTCGTAATGATCGGCAGGGTCTCCCTGGCCGTCATTTGACTTGAAGGTCAGAAGTGAGATCCTGGGGGAGATCTCGGCCTTCAAGATATAGTTGGAGAATGGGGATCACTCCTAGTCCTCCGCAGGAGAGGTATTATGCAAGGCACAGAGGGCGTGCTCTTGTTCTGCAAAATGCCTCTCAAAGTCTCGCAGTCGGAGGGACACTTCCGGTTGTCGCTGGCCCCAAGGGTTGGGGGGGCGCACTTGCATGCTGTCCCGGCGCTCCTCAGGGACCTCGGTCTCCGGGAACTGTCAGTGTGCTCCGGACTTCTCGCTCCTCGGTGTAGAGGAGGCTTCCTGCTCCGGGGGAGGGGCATGCGATGGTCCTCCTGACATGTTGCTGATGAGTTGCCACCCCTAGAGGGTAAAACGGCCTCCAGCGGTTTACTGGGAGGCGTCTCCGCGGGTAGGGCTCTTTCGGGGGAGATACGACTTCTCCTCCCTGGCCACTTGGGCCCTCATGAGATCCACGAGGACATCCAGTTTTGCGTTTAGGGTTTGGAGGGCGTCGGTACTCCCGCCGGGAAGCTGTTCCCCCACCACCGATGGAGGTATTTCATTGGCGTGGTTGCTTGACGGGAAATTCTCCGTGGGGAGGGAAGGTGCGCCTTCTTCCGTCGCCAGCGCTTTTCCCTTGTCGTCGGTAGTCCTCCTGCTAGAACTCCTTCGCACCATGATGGCTCTTTGTTTGTTTCCCACAGACGGTGCCAGATGAAGAGGGGTGATCTTGCATTACTCTTGAGCGGGGAGGAAGATAACCACGTATCATTGAAGTATGAACTGCAAGAAGGGAAACAAGTCAGAGGTGCCCAAGGATGAATCCCCGGGGAAGACCCTCCGATGCTTAAGTCAGCGACTGTAGTAGAGCACTGGTGCAAAGGGAAGAGTTAGGAGGAAGATGGGAGCGCGAGATCTCTCTCCACCAAAAGGTGAAGTGGTTCCTGCTCAGGGTTCTTGGCTTACGTTCTCACGGGAGGGTTCTTCCAGTTTTAATAATGGCTTGTTGAGTGAATGATCCCAATAAGCTGAGGAGTTTTAGGGGGGGTTATGTCCTCCTTGCGGGCTCTTTATAGCACGTGGACTCCTGATCTCCCCTTTTCCCTTGAACTCCCAGCTTTTAAGGGACACGTAACGGCCGTACAGCTAAGCTTCTATCCGTTGGCCCGAGCATGAGGCACTGGCTCGGAGATGTCTTCCCGAGCGATAAGTGTGTGGTCAGGGCAGAGAATACGGGGCTCCGATGGAGCTCTCCCGATCAAACTGATGCTCGGACTTCCCAACCCGAAGGCCGCCTAGGAAGTGCTTGTTCCGAGTGAGTTATTAGGCTTATCTTTAGTGGGCCTGGGGGCTACCACTTCAAGGAGCTGGGCCTCTTTGGGTCGAGTCGGACCTCGTTTGGCCTCTCCGTATGGGCGGTTAGATTTCTCCTCTCCAGTGTTGATTAACCAAAATTGCTCATTGAAAAATAGATTGATGTTCAAAAACAAAAATCAGAAAAATCTTTGCAAGTAATGTCAAATTCAGATGGATTCATGTGTGTTTAATTTCAATACTACTTTGTGTAACTCTTAAGGAAATCATTGAAAATAATTGAGTAAGATGAAAGGAGGTTGGACTAGAAGGTTATATGAGAAATTGGTTCATCTTTATTAAAAGTTGTTTCAGATATGAGTATTGAATCTGATTGACAAACTTTATATACATCACTCTTAAACTATGCTTGTCAATTAAAGTCATTTCATAAGCTCTTATTATAGAAGAATCTGAAACTTAAACTTGGAATTATGGAAGTGGTATCTCACTGAAAATCTCTTCTTCTCAATTATTTCTTATGGAAATTCTATGAACATATATCTGTCATTACATTAGCTCAGATCCTGGTTACTGTGTTTGCTGCTTCTTGATCTCTATTTGAACAATCCTTGAAAGTACCTGTGTATAGCTGCATCCTTTTGTCAAACTTCTGTCATGACATTCCTTCTCAGGTCTTGTTTAGACTACATTTATTACTTTTCAAAGGCGGAGGATATTTTGTGGTCTTATCTGATTAAGTCAGAGTGAAGATTAGGGTTGATTGATCTTTGTCCCATATGCATCACGTAAGCATCAGGTTCTACATGAATTGCATTCATCTTTGAAAGGGGGAGAAAGGATTTCATTTCTGTTATCTTCATTTTATTTCATTCTTGATCTATTCCTTTCACTGTTTCATTCTGTCATACAGAGCAGGATTGCATCTCTATGTTCCTCTGGCTACATTCTGTTAAATTAGTATCATTCTGTCTGTGCATTCTGTCTACCTCTTTTTAATGAAGTCAAAGGGGGAGAATGATTTGAGTCATCTATAGGCTTGGCTGGTTCATAGGCTGAGAATGGTTGTCATTGTGTTTGGGGAGAATGGAAGAGTAGTACATATCTGTGGTTTTCGGTCTCATTCATGCACTTTCATGGAATGATGTCATAATCTCATTATCTAGTTTACATGATTCATATGACTCATAGTGTTGCCATCATCAAAAAGAGAGAGATTGTTGGAATCTTGTGTTTTGATGATGACAAACACTATGACTCATATGTATGATGTCATAAGCGTTTGTATTGCTGTCATATATGAATTTCATGGAATGAACTGCTACACATGTGCATCTTAGTTCATATGTGGTTGTCTGTATATATCCGTGCATGGCTGTGCATGTTTGTTGATGTCTCTGTATAAGCATTGCATAAAGTCTTGTACAACTGTTCATATAAGTCAATGCATCACAGCTCAGCCAAAAGTCAACGCAAAGTCAATATTGTGCACATAAAGTCAACACGTCCGCATAAAGTCTGTGCACATGACATTTTACTGAATAACCTGTGTGCAAGGCATTTGGTCTCATAGGTGGTGTACATGATCTTCATACTGCATTGTGCTTACATAGAGTCAACGCCAGTTGCATAAATAGGGTCGGTGTTAGTTGTGTTTTCACACAGCTAAGGTCGATGCTAGTTGTAGTTCATGCATAGTTAGGGTCAGTGCTAGTTGTGTTCTTACACAGTCGAGGTCGACGCTAGGTGCATTTCATACATACTAAGGTCGATGCTAGTACTAAGCATATTGCATACAAAGTCTACGCTAGTCATCTTGTTTCATACTAAGGTCGATGCTAGTTTGTATGTTTGCATATTAGGTCAATGCATGTTCTAGTTCATACTGGACCAAGGTAAGTGCATATTTACTCACGGTGTATATACACGGTCGGTGCACGTCGTTGTATCATGCATATTGAAAACCAAGGTCGGTGCACATCCTATCTGTGCATAACCAAGGTCGCTTTATTAGGCATAATAGGTCGGTGCACATTCTTCCTTGTGCATGTAAAGGTCGGTGCAGGTTTTGCATTTTGCATGCAATGGTCTGTGCATGTTTCATCTTTCACATGCAGAAGTCAGTGCAAGTTTTGTAATTCACATAATAAGGTCGGTGCACATATCAGCCCTGGGCATATGAAGTTAGTGCACATCCTATGCTACTGCACACAAGGTCTTGATTTCAAAGACACAAGGTCAGTGCATGTTTCAAAGATCTGTATGAGTTCCAAGTCGATGCACATTGCAACACATGTGAAACAAGGTCGGTGCATGTTTCAAAGATCTGTATGAGTTCCAAGTCGGTGCACATTGCCACACATGTGAAACAAGGTCGGTGCATGTTTCAAAGATCTGTATGAGTTTCAAGTCGGTGCCTATAGCAACACATGTGAAACAAGGTCGGTGCATACTATTATTCGTGGCATCGAGTTTGTCCACATGACATCCAATGTCTGAGCATACAACAACAAGGGTTAAGTCAACTAAAGGAACCAGTTTCGAGTAGGGAGGTTTACACTTAATGGAGTCACGTGGTTCGAGACTCAACTTAAAAAGACACGTGATCCAAGGTAGCTCTAGGCACATGATCCAAGGAGGAGTCAAGCTTGGAGATTCTGCCACGTGGACTCTAGCTATACCTCAGCGAAACACTTTTCTGGAAAAGAATTGGTAGGAGTGTTTCCTCCACACTCATCCTAAGCGAATCTCGTAGGGACCACAGGATCAAAGTGCCATCCTACCACGTGGGAGAATCAGAAGGAGTGGGAATCATCTTCCTGATTCTTTTACCTCCGGCACCCCTGCTCCTATATAAGAAGACCTCTGCGGAGAAGAAAGATAAGAACTGTAAGTTTTAGAAGAGAGAAAATAGAGCAACCGATTTACAGATAGAGAGAAATAGTCTTCGGAGTAGAAGAGCCAAGAGCAAGAGAAGCTAAGAAAAAAAAGAGAGTTTAGAAAGAGGAGAGAAGAGAGAAAGAGAAGAAGAAGAAGAGGGAGATCGTGAGATCGAGAAAAAGATTGAGAGAGAGATCGAGAGAAGAGATTGAACGTTCCTGAAGATCTGTTCTACTGGGCTACGGATCATATCCAAGCCAATCTGCTCCTGCGAGAGCTACAGTTTAGATGTGTTTTCATTTTCCAGCTTTCTGTTGCTGATTTATTTCATTCTCATTTTTCCATTTTACATTCCATTTCAGAAGCTGTGAATCAACGGTGGCATAAGCTGTAAGGCCCATCAGTTTTAAGCTGTGAATTAGTGGTGGCTAAGCTATAATGCCCAGCGGAGCAAGCTGTAAGTCAACTGTTGTAAGCAAGCTGTAAGGCCTAGCAGTTTAAGCTGTGTATCAGCGGAATCCGCACTCTGGTTGGAGTGTGGGATGGATTTAGGTCTGGAGGACCGAACCACCTAAAAATTTCCTATCTACTATGGTTTGATTGCTTTTCTATCTTTCGTTAGATGAATGCCTAGGTGCGCTCCAATTGATAGTTCTGCCTGAGTGCCTCTAAAACTCATAGTGTGCTTAGTCTACTTCTGCAAACAGCTTAGAAGTTGCTGAGTAGTTCATTGCATACGCTGACCATCTGTTTGACATTGTGCCTCATCATAGCCCATAGTCAACTATCATCGGATTTATCATGTGTTTTATTATAGTTCACATTCATTTAAGCTAATCAGTCTTTAATTCCACATAGCTTACTGATTGTAGCTTAAACTTTTAAATTGGCCAAAATTCTCGAAAGGGATTCATTCACCCCCCCCTCTGAATCCTTGTCAGCACCATTGCACCAAGTCTTCACAGACTAACAACATTACATTTTGATGGAGCTCTAAATTCTCAAGGTAAGGGTATCGGCATTGTTCTTCTATCACCTGAGGGAGTCACCATTCCACAAGCCTTTCAGCTGGCATTTCCTGTCACAAACATATAGCTGAATATGTGGCTCTTCTAGCCGGACTAGAGGCCGCTTATCTATATGGTGTCACCCAATTGCGGATTGTAGGTGATAATCAGCTTATTCTGCGCCAAGTGCTCACCAAGTGCCGCACTCTTGATCCTAAGCTTAAACCATAGCAGGAGCTCACATCCACTTATGCTAAGCTCTTCTCTAAACTGATCTTCCTCCATGTTCCTCGCAACCAGAACATCCTAGCTGACGCTCTCGCTTCGCTAGCTTCTACCTTGACTTTCCCTCTCAAGTGGAATTTTTATTCTATCATCATTCATAGGCGTCTCTCTCCTGCCATTAAAGATCCAGCTTTCCTTAGGGTTAAGGAGGAGTTGCTTAAGAAGGTTAAGGAAGGAGAGAACATTGAGAATAAAGAGATCATGTTGTTGGATCTAGAATAAGAATTGGATGACGAGGAAAAACTATGGTACTATGAGATCGCCAACTATTGTCAAGATCAGTCTTACTTTGAAGAGGCCACTATGAAAGAGAAGAAATCTATCAAGGGAGTCGCCCAAAGGTACACCCTGGTTGGAGGCGTGCTCTATAGAAGAGGTCCCACCGGTGTTCCTCTTAGATGCCTCGACGATGATGAATCATGGAAGGTCGTGGAAGAGACGCATTCAGGGGTTTGTGGGGGTCATGTCAATAGCCAGATGTTAGCTAAGAAGATCCTTAGGCTAGGCTTCTATTGGCCCACTCTAGAAGAGGACTGTTCGATCTATGTTCGAAGTTGTGTTAAGTGTCAACTACACGCCGATAAGATTCATTCTCCTGCTTCTTCACTCTATCTTATCTCCTCCCCATGGCCTTTCTCTATTGTGGGCTTTCGATATTATTGAACCTCTTGGTGACTCAAACCTCCTCATAAAACCAAAGCGTAGAAACCCAATAATTTAAAATGAGAAATAAAATTTTTTCAAATAAAGTATACAATTAAATTTTTCATGAAATAATTAAATTATATTTTTCTAAACTAGAATAGTGAATTTACTTGAATTTACTTAAGGTAAATTGAAAAATAAATGATTTAACCCTTAGATAAATCATTGCCAGCCCAATAAAAGTCCATATGATGAATTAGGATTACAATTGGCCCATTGGATAATCTATAATGGGCTGGATTAATGGATTAAAGGATTTATTAAAGGATATTTAACCTTAAATTCGTAACATGTGTTTAATATGTAATTTAAGGGTTTAAAATAACCCCATTTCTAGAAGATTGACTCAAGAATCAACCCTTACCTAACAGTCGACCTTGGACCAGCAAGTAAAACTTATTTTTAATACATAAGCTCTATTTTCTTATCAAATAACTAGTACATTGATGAATAAATAGTAAATACCAAAAATTAGGATTTTAAAATTTGAAAATTATAATTCCTACCTAAAACATTTAATTATGAAAAATTCACATTAGATTAGACTATGAAATTTAAAATAATTCTATTTACTTGACTTCCTTCCTAGTTTACCGTCATTTTTGAATTCTACGACTTAATGTCGTTAAACATGATGCCTAAAATAAGTTTTCCACTCTCCTTTACAATTATCACAATTTTTGCCAGATTTGTACTTGTTTACAAATGAGCTTGTTCTTGAAATTCTTTGGCCATATTGTGGAATTATATAGAAAAATGTCAGGGACTATGGGTCCCAATGAAATGACATTTAAATGCTAGTGTATAAAGGGGTTCTGATCTGATCCCACGGGTGAGGCAAAGTCCAAATATAAACCGGTATTATAATGATCAGGTGCTGGCATTCACCAATACAGGGTCTATTACAGTTAGGGGCAATCTACTATCGTGAGAACCCCCTAAGTGTGTAGCCAAATAGTGATATTCCATGAGGGGCTGTCATATCGTCGTGATCTCCCCTTAGTGGTTTGGCCAATCCTACTGAGTGTTGGTAGAAGTGATTGCTCTACTTCTATATTATTATTGCTTAAAGATTCATCATAAATATCCTTGTAGAAGTGATTGTTCTACTTCTATATTGTTTAAAGTTCAAGTGATTGCTCTACTTCGATATTGCTTAAAACTTCATCATGAATGTTCTTGAATTATCTTAATGATAGTACCCATCGTCTCATCATGAAAGTTCTTGATATATCTCTGGAAATGACAATCGTCTTGTCTACCATCATGATCTTGAAATTATTGATATCTTGTTAACTTGAAATTACTTGAAAATTCCTTATACAAAATTTCCTACTTGAAATTCATGATCAATTACTCCATGACATGAATTGTTAAAATGTTAAAATACTTAAAGATTGCCTGGCTTTAGAGATATAAAATCATACTGAGCTTTTTGCTCACCCTACGTTTTGGTTAATTGTTGCAGGAAATGAAAATGAACAAGGGATTGGACAAGAGTGAATGAGTGTTTTTCTTTTCCCTAGGATTTATGTAGATCAATAGTTACTCTTACAAGAATTATGAAATTTGGAAAAATTATATCATGCCTTTTTAAGGCTTATGAATGATTATGTAAAACCTTATTTGATGGAATAAAAGAGTTATTTACCTCTATCTCTTTGCCTTAGAATTAAATTGTACATGCTCTGATCGACACGAGTGCCTCGTAACTGATCGCGCCCTCGATTTTTTTGCATCGGGGCGTGACACAAAGTCATTCATACTCACGGCCACGGGGTACTTCACCAAGTGCGCGGACACAGAAGCCTATGCAGAAATTAAAGCATCAATAGTATGCAAATTCATAATGAAGAACATCATCGCCAGATTCGGCATCCCAAATACCATCATCACCGACAACGGACCACAATTTATCTCTCAAGAACATCAAGACCTCTGCAACAGGTACAATATTGCATTGCGCCATTCATTATCTTATTATCCATATGGCAATGGGCAAGTCGAGGCAATAAACAAAACTTTCATCAGGATCATAAAGTAAACATGTGAAGCTAATAAATTTACGGATTGGCCAGAGAGGCTGGTTGAAGCTCTATGGGCCTACTGTACCTCCATTCGTATGCCTACTGGGCAAATCCCGTTCGCTCTCACCTATGGAATGGAGGTGGTGGTTCCCTATGAGATTCGTATACCTTCTCTCAGAGTACAATTGGACAAGGAGCTTTCTATCGATGAGCACCGTGAATCTCTCCTTGCACAATTGGAACTCTTAGATGAAAGGCGTATGGCCGCCACCGAACATGCAAGAGTTTACCAAAATAGGCTTTCACATTTTTATCAAAAGAGAGTAATTGAGAGAAAATTCAAAGTTGGTGAAATGGTAATTAAAAGAACCTTTGTAAAACCTGGTAGACCCCGCTCAAAACTTCAACCAAACTGGGAAGGGCCTTATGTAATAAAGGAAGTTTATCCTAACAATGCTTATAGATTGATTAGTACTGAAGGGGAAGAATTGGCTTACCCATGGAACTGACTATATCTCAAGAAGTACTACCCCTAAGTCTCAAAAAAAAAATAATCAAAAAAATAAAATAAAACACAATAAACAAAAAAAACAATCAAAAATAAAAAAAAAAGAAAAAAAAAATCATGGGGTGGCATGGTGCGTGGGCCACGAAACTCAAAAAATAAAAATCTCTTATTCATTCTTCACTCTTGGTAATTTAACCCTGGGTCAATACACACAAAACACGCTTAGCTCTTAAACTCAAGCGGTGCAAAATCCGAGGAAAGTCAAACTCAAACTAAGGGTGCAAGACTTTACCCGTTCTCTTCTCTTCAGTGCACGAGGGGGGAAGCAAGACTCTGGGTTAGACCACCAAACCTATCCACCACCCTAGTAGGTGGAAGTCAGGGCCTAAAAGGGAACAATACAACACAAAAGCCCAAGTAAAATATGTTTTTATTTTGAAAAGAGAAGCAAAAAATCATAGCAACAAATACAAAAGAAAAGCATGTCAAGAGGGCAAAGTCCACGTAGGGAAAACCCTGGTCGTAAGCATGCATCTCAAAAGGGCAAAAAGTAATAAAATTTTTCCTAAGCCAAAGATCGAACCCCAACAGGAAATAGGGTAGGGGAGGAAAGTTTCCCCGATCTTTCGAAACCCCTCGTGAACATCCCCAACATCTTCTTCCGTTCCCCCTCCGTGGTATGCCATAAGCTTGAAGAATGGCAAAGACGGACTTAGGAGGATGGGCCGCACGAGGTTATGAGTGAAAGCACAAACTTTAAGCACATTGACCCTTTGTTAAATTATTTACAAATGGTTAATAAATTTAAGATGGTGAATGGGTAAGGTTTATGACCTATGTACCATGCTAAATCCAAATAAAATCATCATTTTCAAAAAAAAAACTCACTATTTGAATAAGCGCCCAATCAGAGGACGCCAGTTCTTTAATTATCGCCATCTGTCAGGTCGTCATTTCTAAAAAAATAAAAACAAAACAAAACACAACACAACAAAAAAAGAAAAAAAAAACTCATTGTTTGAATGAGCAACCAATCAGAGGACACCAGTTCTTTAATTAGCGACACATGTCTAGTCGTCAATTTAAAATATATATATAAAGAAAGAATTGACGCCGTCTATCGGGTTGCCAATTCTCATGGAATGTCTTGCTTATTCCATCCACCAGTATCATCTGCTTGCTTGTATTTTGTATGATCATCTTTTCAATTCAAGTTGACATCTGCTTGCTTGAATGTAGCATCTTCCTGCATTATGTTTTTTTCTGCCTTACTTGATTAAAGGCTTGGCCCCTTGACCCTCTATGAAGGTCAAAAGGGCATCCCCTTGCTTATTGAGCAAGGGGCCAAGTCAAACGGATCAACTAACCTATTTGCTAAAGACGTGATACACAGGGTCAAAAGGACACAAGCACACAAAAGCAGCAACCCAGGTAATATCGAAATAATGATCCTTTTATTCTCATATATATATGTGTGCGGAAAGTTTCTAGGAGGTGGTA
Organism: Amorphophallus konjac; assembly: GCA_022559845.1. Taxonomy (NCBI): domain Eukaryota; kingdom Viridiplantae; phylum Streptophyta; class Magnoliopsida; order Alismatales; family Araceae; genus Amorphophallus; species Amorphophallus konjac. The sequence goes on from CM040125.1 coordinate 197,862,216, forward strand.
TACAATATCTCTCTCTCTAACTCTCACCACCACCCTCCTCTCTCCTGCTCGCTGCCTCTCCTCTCTCATCCCTGTCTTGGGCTGGAGCCGGTGGTGGTCCCATCGACCCCTAGGTGGCAACCGACCTCATGGCTTGTGCCCACTCACTCGCCTCGTTCCTTTACTATGTACAGGAACCCGCCAGATAACTCCTGCTTGAGTAGGTGCTGGGTCGCCCCTCTCGCTGTGCTCGCTCCCGGCCTCTCCAGTAGTGCTCCTCTGTGGCTCTCGCATGCTCCTCGAGGGCACCAAGCCGGATCCTCATCCCTGCCATCTCTCCCTCTCGCTGTGCTCACTCCCTCACCCATTCCTCTCTCTCATGTGCTCGCTCCCTCGTCCACTCCTCTCTCTCTTTGGTGCGCTCCCTCGCCCACTGCTCTCTCTCTCTCTCTCTCTCTCTCTCTCTGGTGTGCTCCCTCCTCTCCACCTCGAGGAGGATCTACAACTCCACCACCTCTCGAGGAAGGACCTCTGCCTCCCGGTGCCTCCTCTCCTCCTCCAGCTCCCCGACCCACTGGTCACAGATCGCGAGCTCGGTCCCGACTAGAGCTGCTCGAGTGAGCGCATCCGGCAACTCTGTAGCCTGCATCATTTAGCGTATTCATGAGCATACGTTATATTTTGTAAAGAATTGAAACATACGCATGATTTGTGAATGCTTCCTCGCTCAGCTAGGTCTCACTCCGCCGCCCCGGCACGCACTACCTCTTCTGCAAGTCGCTCCTGCAAAAAAGCAACCTCGACGCTCTGATCCCTCGTGCTCGAAGAGGCGCCTCCTGTCCCTCCTGCTACCACTCCCTCTTGGGCACGCTCCATTTATTGAGATTGTTAGTGGCTGAACATCAAGAATTCAGGAATAATTAATGGCATATAGATAATGCATACTTACGAGGGCCTCTATGTCCGCTCGCATAGTTGCAAGCTAGGCCTCTACACTGTGGAAATGGACATGCATGTCCACCACCACTGCATCCCGCGCATCCTGCATTTGTCACATATTAGTTGCATACTTCAATAAGCACATAGTTTTAGAAATAGAATGCATTCATACGTACCCCCACTACCCTCATCAGAGGTCAACTGGTGTACGTCTCCTAATAGCGCTGTAAATAAGCCAAACTATCTGGCGCATGGGAGATGATTGGGCTCCCGCCTCTCTGCCAATCTACAAACTGCTCTAGGAACCTCAGCCGCCAGTCCGTCACGACGGTACGTCCTCGAGTCTTCCGCCCGATCTCGCGTGGCTCCACAACCTCGACCCACTCCTGGTGCAAGCCGAGTGTCCTCATCGCTAACCTTAGCCACAATGGCTCGATCTCGTTCAGGCAGTGAACCCAGATCTCACGCCCAAAATGAGGTCAGCCTGTTGCAACCCATGGCTGACCCTTGTCGGTCATCCTCTGGTACGGTCTCCATACAACCTGCATTTATATCATTATATGATCATATCTTTATAAAGCAGAAAATGAAAGCATAACTGCATCATATTTACGCACGTACTAGTGAAGCGGGGTAGTCGCGTAACTCCCACCAGAGTACTTGCAGTGGGTAGGCATCTGCATCTCCAAGTCGGAGGCTAGCACAGTCCATATGCATGTAGAGGTGACTCCACACCTGCATTCATAAGCATTCATAATCATTCATAAAGCATACATAAGTATAACCATCCAGAAACGAATCCAAAGTTGGTCAGGCAAATTTCTTTCACAAGGAGCCAAGCTGTGCCTGATAAAGCATGTTCTAACCTCCATCCCCATCTACAACTTGGCCTCTTCCTCTCTTCATGTGGGCACCCACTATGCCTTGGAAAAATGCTTTGTGGACTTCTTCTGGGGATCTTCCACTCATGGAACCAAGAGGCATTGGAAAGGCTGGACCTCTATTTGTAAACCTATTTCCCAGGGTGGACTGGGTGTCATGTCCCTTCGGCAGATGGAAACTACCTTGAGGGTCAAGATGTTATGGAAAGCTATTCATGCTGATTCTCTGTGGGCTAGCTACTTTAGAGCAAAATACATGCGAGGTAATCACATCTCTATAGTTCAGTTCAAGAATATGAAGGGCATCAATCGGAAATCCTGGCTACATGCCAAAGAGCTCATCATTAAACACAAAATAATTATCTTGGGAGATGGCATCAGCACCAATTTCTGGAAAGACATATGGCTAGGCAACCAAACAATGGCTTCATTTGTACCTACTGAACTGATTCAAAATTCCAACCTGTCAGTCAATGAATTCTATACTCAGCCTAGTACTGATCTCAATACATTTCTTAACAGCTTTCTGTCGGAAGACATCATCTCTGCTATTCAGAACATCACTCTTTCACAAGACAGAGATCATGCTGTTTGGAGTTTATCATCCACAGGGGACTGTTCTGTCTCCTCAGTTTGTAAACATGCTTTTTCTGTCCAAGATCAACAGCATGTCTTCAAATGGAATAATTTATGGTTCAGCTGGCTGCCCCCTAAAATATCAATCCATCTTTGGAAAATTATGCACTGCTGTCTTCCAACTGATGACAGAATCAAAGCTATTGGCATTCCTTCATGCTTCAAATGTCAGTGTTGCAGCTCTCCCTCTGAGGAAACTGTCGACCATCTTTTCATCTCTTGTGAAACTGCCTCCTTTATATGGTCGACTCTCCATTCCAAAGGCTTGGAAATCCATGGTAGAATTGCCAAAGACCTTATTCATAACGCAATACAATCCATCAACAGACAATCTAAACTAGATTGTTTCACTCTTGCAACTATTGGTTATGGGCTGTGGGAATTATGGACCTTCAGGAACATTGCTAAATATGAAGGAAGGAGATCATCAAAACAATCTATCCTCCATAAAATTACTACACATGCCAAGGAAGTCATTGCCCTTTCAGGTATCAAGGAAAAATCGCTTAGAAATCGTATTGTTTTGGCAGATTTTGAAGTTCTAGCTGCTGCTACAGATTGTCCTCGCCCAAAACTCATTAAATGGTTATGCCCTCCATGGCCACTTATCAAGCTCAACATTGATGGTGCTTGCAAATCAACCGGTATTTCGGGCGGTGGTGGTGTCATCCGAGACCTAGCTGGAAATGCCCTTCTCACCTTCTCTCATTTCTATGGTAACTCAAATAGCCTCATAGCAGAAGCAAGGGCGCTTCATGATGGTCTGCTATATCTGCATATGATCTTTGACCAGCCTGCCATTATTGAGTGTGAGTCTAAGGTATTAATTCAGACTATCACAAAGGCGATAACCTGCCCTTGGATCATTCTCCCCTATGTCAGAGATATTTGGCACATATCCAACACCCTTGACAAATTTTCTCACATATTCAGAGAAGCCAACACAGTTGCTGATTCATTGGCGTCCCTAGCCTGTAGCACCAAATGTAATTCTTTCTTTGCTTATCATGAGCTTCCTAAATTTGTTAAAGTCTCTGCTCGCATGAACAAGCTAGGAATGCCTAGCATCCGCTTGATGTAATGTACTTCTTTTCCCAATTTCAATAAAATTTACCTCTTAGGTTTGTATGGTGGAATGGCCTTTCCCTTTACCACTGGTAAAGGGTGCATTCCCCCACTCAACCCTAGGCAGGGCTTTATATATAGAAAAAAAACATAAGTATAACCATTCATCATAAGCATTTAAATAATGCAAAAAACAAAATAAATAAAAAAATGCATATCTGAAGAAAAGGTGAGAAGCCGCTGACAGTCATCTCACGACCTGTCCCAGTGGATAGGTCCGCTATCAAGTGCGCTAGCAGCGCAGCCCCCCAGGCGTATCCCCCACTCTATCCAGGTCCTCCAAGATGCCTAAAAATCTGCAATTCAAATCATCTCCCTTTGTCCCCAATAGTAACCTCCCGAGCATCAAGAATAAAAACCTCCTCAGATCCATGTCCGCTCTCTCCCCCTGAGCCGAGTCCTGGCAGTAAGTGGCCCGAGCCCTCGTAGTCAGCCTATCTGCGAACTCCTGTAGCGACTCCCCCGACCTCTGTCGAGAGTCTCCTCGCCCCATGACACTCGTCAGCTCTCTCCGGTAAACCGTCCTACACTCTCTCGGGGCGTCGGCTACCGTCTCTAAATCCAAGAGCCTCTGAGCTAGCTCCCCGTAGTCTGGGAGGGTCACTCCAGTCACTTCTTCTCCATCTACTCTCAATCCGGTGATCCTCGCCACATCCTCCAGGCATGGCACCATGTGCCCCCAGGGCATCAAGAATGTCCGGCTAGCTCTGTCCCTTCTCTCCCTCAGCACTTGAATCAGAATCAAGTCGGGTCGTACCGGGTCGATGCTGAGAAAAGGGCCAAATCTCATCGCCTTCACCCTCGCCCTCTGGAAGTCAGGCAACCCATGGTACACCGCCAGCACCTGAACCCAGGAAATGCGAGTCCGTATCATCCCATGCAACACAAGAAAAAAAAACAAAAAAAATAAACATATGTCAATAACCAGCATATTAATTAACCAGTTAACAAAAAAAACAAAAATAAAAAAATCACTATTTTGAATTGGCGTCAATACATTAGACATCAATTTCTAGAATGGGCGCCCATTGCTCGGATGCCAAATCGCTGCGGTTTGAAATCTAACAGCAGGACATCTGACGCCAATTCTTTGGCGATTTTGTATTATTTTTTATTTCTATTTAAAATAAAAAAATGTTTTTGTTTTCCCCAACAAACAAAAAAAAGTTTTAAAATTACGTCAATTTTCTAGTCGCTATTTCTTTAAGTTATTCTTTTTCAAAAATTAAAAAAAGAATTCTGTGACCCCTTTTCTGACTCAATTTCATAAATTAGTTTCTTAAAAATAAATAGTAAGAATTGACGCCACCTATTTGGCCGCCAATTCCCACAGTTCTTCTTCTCCCCTCATCGACCGCCATGGTTTTTGTTATTAAAAAAAATGGCAGCACAGGTTGATAGGGCTTACCTTGCTGGGTTCAGGCTCCATGAAGCCTCCCCGCAGTGGCCGACGAGGAGGAGGGGGTTGCTCTGCCTCTGCTTCTTCTTCTTCACCGTCGCCATCGTCTCCTTCTTCTTCACCGTCGCCATCGTCTCCTTCTCCATCACCTTCTTCTTCATTTTATTCGCCACCTTCTTCTTCTTCATCTTCGTCTTCACCCTCTTCTTCCTAGCCGTCCCCGTCATCCTCGTCGTCTTCTTCTCCTTCCTCATCACCTTTGCCTTCTTCTTCTCCGCGCTTCGTCGTCGGAGCTTCAGCCGCTACGGGGGGGACCTCCTCCTCGCCGGCGTCGTCCTCGTCGTCGATATGGACGACGGCGGGTGTCGTCACCCGCCGCCTCTTCCCGGCACTGCAGCCGCTCGTAGAAGCCATAGAGGTAGGGGGAGAGGGTAGAGAGTAAAGAGAGTGAGAATGAAACTTTGAGGGAGGGTGTGAGTCTTGGTTCACCGTTGCGGTCGCCACCGGTGGTGGAGTTGCAGAATAGAGAAAGGAGAGATGAAGCAGAAAACAAAATGAGAAAATAAAGAGAATATAAAGAGGTTTCAAAAAAAATAGAAGGTTCAACGAAAGAGTTTTATTATGGTGGATTCAAAATAATTGATGCCCAATACTACACCGTCTTTTTATAATGAACAACCGTTTAAGCAGGCGTCCATTTTTGGAATTTCAATTTTTTTATAAAATATTAAGAATCAGCGACCATTGGTCAGGCGTCATTTCCTGATTGAACGACCGTGCATAGGGTCACCATTTCTTGACAAGCGTTGGAATCTATGAACTGTCAAACAATAATGAAAGGCATTAACGCCTTTTTCTTTTAGGTTTTTATAATGAACGAATGCTTATGCGAGCGCCATTTGAAGAATGAACGGCTGTTGGAGAGGGCACTATTTATAGGAATTTTGGATTTTTGTGCTTTATCAGATAAGAAGGATAAAAGAATCAGTGCCCATTTAGAAGGGCGTCCATATGAAAATGAGCGGCTATTTGAAAGGTGCAAATTATGGAATTTCTACAAAAGGAGGATAAATGGATTGGCGGCGAGGTATCGGACGTAGAAACAGGAAATAGCGCCCTCTGTGGCGGTCGCAGTTTCTTTCAGGGCCTTCATTTTTAAATAGAATTGGGAGATTTTGGAAGGTTTAATCACTTTAGACACTTTCATTGGCTCAATAAAAAAAAATCTTTCATCCATCAAAAGAAATAATTGTTACATGATTAGTGAGCCACTTTGGACCTCAAATTTCTATGAGCTATTATATAAGTCTTCCATTGATCTTTGTCTTCCTCAACTCGCTCCATGGGTCGATGTAGCTTGCTGACCCGCCATAAAGCTTGTATTATTTTGATCTCCTCTTCATCGCCATTTGAGCACAATTCTCTCTTCTTGATTGGTGGGAGATGAGAAGCCTCTTCAAAGAGATGGTGGGGAAGGCCGAGTTGAGAGAGCCACCGGTGGGAATTGTAAAACACGAACACTGTAGCGTTGATTAGTCGTAGCTCCATCTCGGAAGAGAGCCGAGCATGGAGGTCTTGAGTCTTAAGGAATCTCGGTGCGCATGTGAAAGTGTTTTGAGGCATTACTTTGAGATGTCCGCTCCAATCCACACGCTTCTTGAGCTTGGGTACCCGGTTGGTAACTCTTTCATTCAATCCTAGTGTGCCCGTCATATAGTGGAGTGGGCTCTTAGAGAATATCCTAGAGGCTTGTTGGGTCTCCTCACATGGATCAAATTAAAGTGGAGGTCCACCCAAATAATGAATAGAAGCATTGACCCGTATAGGGGCCTCCCCATAGACGCCGAGGTGAGCGCACTATAGAAGTAAGCTAGGACCGCCGGCCCAATTCTCTTTCCCTCCCAAATTCTGCATATAGCGCTCAATTGCTCCTCTTCAAGAAAGTCATCCGCCGAAGGGAAAAGCAATGCTCCCGCGAGGCAAATCACCAACGCTTTCATGTTCTTCTCCATGTCTTCTTCTCCTTGGGCTTGCCCCAACATCTTATAGACCCACACCGCAAGCTTCATCAAATTGATCCCATTTATGGCATTTACTTGATCTATCATCTTTTGGCTTGAAATTAGGCTTGCCAACACCTCTTGTGCACTCAATTTCTTTGGCATAACTGCCATCTTCTCTTCCTCATCTTGCTTCAATCGCCTCAAACCCAATAGCATTTTCACCTCTTCTAAAAGCATGGTAGCTTCAAAGGTGTGAAATAGGAAGGTATGGGTGTCTGGGTGCCAATTTTCTATGAGAGCTCCCATGGCCGCCCAATCAAGGTATATGGTATCATAATGTTTGGCATGGGTAACTAAGCCTAAAAGATGCCACTTGGAGAGTGTGGATCTCATGTCAAGAGTGATTTTGGAAAAAAGTACGGGGAGCCATTGGATCTTGGTGTATCTCCTAGCCCCCAGAATGTTGGGATAATCTTGAAAATTAGAAAGGGAAAAGAAGAGAAGAGAGGATATAATGCTATTAGAATTTGGGTGGAATTGAGGAGAGTTAGATAAAACTAAGGTCCTTCTTGAACTTACTTGATTTGCTGCGATCCTTCCACTAATATGACTATCAATCTCCGTGATTCTTGCAAATCCGAGCCTCGATCTCTTTAGTGGGCGTTGCATCATGTGCTCAATGATAAAACCTTCATATCCCTATTTTCCCCTATTTTTCTTGATTTCTTCACTCAAATCTTGATCTGGGATTTCTTTGCAGCCTTTGGACCTTCTATTTAATGAAAGGAGGGGCCATGAAGGTGCTATTTATAGAGAGGATGCTTCAATTCACTGGAATAGCTCGAATTCGAGCTTGAATTGGATCAAAAGTTCAGTTTTCGAGTAGGAAACGGGTTTCTGGAAGTGCCGGGAATTGGCGATCGTCACGGTGTCCGTCGATTCTTTAAATAGCGCCCATGATAGTGTCGCCCATTATTAAATGAGCGCCTTCATGGACGGTCGTTAATTCTTGCAACAGTGCTATTTTTGAATTTCGTATGAATTGCAGTGGTTGGCTTTATATTTATACATGAGAATTGTCATAAGAATGGTGAGCTTGGATTTTTGGTTCAAATTGCATTGGGCTTGAATTGATTACATTTTTTTAGCTCGAAATTGATAGATTAGAATAATTTATTGATGCTCTTACATTCTTCATATCTTGGAGAATTTACTATGCATAAGGTTTCTCGTTGCACTAATCATCTTTGAGCACAGGAAAGAACAAACTATGCAGGTTGTCAAGGCACTCGGAGTTCCTCTTCGGTGACATTTTCACTCCCCTGTATCTCCTCCTGTATGCATTTTACTATATGTTATCTACATTATTAGAGCATATTAAGGACCTTGTGGTTCTCATGAACCTAGAATTTGAGTTCCACTTCAATAAAAATAGTGATAAATCCAGGGGAGTCTTAGTCACACGGATAGGCCGTTGAGTCGTTTAAGGCTTGGAATGACAGTTCCGTTTTGCGAGTTGATGCACGGACAAACGGGTTTCGGCTCAGTATCAACTCGGAGAATTGGATTCCTGACCTAGTCTAGATAGCTTAGCAATATTATCCTTGATTATTTTCTATTTTAGTTCGTTTTAATTTTCTTTTAGCCCAACATGCATCATGTAAGACTTTGAGCTTTAGTGTTGAAAAAGGTTTTTATTAAGTCAATAATGAAGACCACTAGTTCCAGATTTGAGTTGACATGAGATATTCCATTCTAAATTGAGTATTATGTTATCCTTGAAGCCGCTCAGGCTGATTCCTTGAAAGCACCTTTTGATTGGATTCCTATCCCTTTCCTTTTATTTTTCTGTAAATTCACCTTGGTTGAAGCACGTCCACATTGTCTGGTAATCGCTCTCCAATGGTGTTTCTCTTTTCGTGCCCGTGTGCTCATTTATTAGTTTAGTTTTCATCCAAACAATTTTTGCTTTCTCGCAATCATCCGAGGTTGTTTCATTCAGAACCGTGGAAAGATTTCCAACACTTAGTGTCGAAGGCGTGTCACATCATACCTTGGCATCTACTTTTTAGTGCGTTCTTACTTCATTCCGCTTCGTTATACCTTCACTCCATTCTTTTCCACTACACTTCATTCCGTCTCACTCCCTTGCAAAGCAGACGCCAAGGCATGATAGCTGTAGACATGCCAAAATTGATACTATGATGAGTAAATTTCATGTCACAACATAACGCCCCAAAGAGGACTTCGTTATTGGCTCCATGAGAAGGTTTTTTATTTTTCTAGATTTGTTCATAATTTACGGCCCTTCACTGGACGTCATTTGAATGAACGCCCTCTCGGAGTGTCGCCATTTTCCTCCACCATGGGGCAATATGGCTCTCCAGTAGGTCGACTTGTAAGAATGGGCGACCGTTCACACGGGCGCTATTTCCTGGTAGGCGCCCTTTTGAACGGGCACCCACTAATGAATGCCATTTCAAGTAGGCGCCATTTCTTGTTTTTTATTATGGAAAGTCCGTTAATTTCCAGGAATAAACGACAGTTTCCCGGGCGCCCATTTAATTGACGACATTGTCTTGGTCGCTCATTCCCTTCCGTGTCCTCTTCGTCTGCAACCTCCTATGCATGGCATCCCTATTGTGTTTGGCTCCATTTCCTTCTGTGGAAGGGAGATGCACATCTTAGGATCGATTTCCCTATTTTAATCCCATTAAAACAAGGTTCTTTCCTCCATAAATACCCCTTTTGAAGCCGGTAGATGATTCTTTAACCACAACGTGAATAGAGAGGGAAGTCGCAGAAGAGCCATTAAAAAAAAGGAAGAGAGTGTTTTGTTTTTCTTAATACAGCAGGGGTTCGCGTCGCTGGGTTCTCCTCTCTCTTTTCCTGTGTTGTTGCTGTTGTGCACTTTGAGCTTCCCCGGCTGCTGTTGCTATCGCACCTTAGCTCTCTTCTGCTACCTACATGATGTGGCATTGAAGGACTAGCTTTCACATTTCTTCACCCCTTCTCTTTTAGTTTTCTATTCTCTTATTTGTTAGTTTGCATCCTCATCCATCTAGCATCCCTTGCTAGATTGTCCTTTAGCATTATTTGCATTAACATTCATATTTCCCTCCCTTTTGCTCCTTAAGGGCTTTAAAACCAAAACACACAAGGTGTGTTCATGCTCTTATTGCATAGATTTATCTACTTGAGCATTGATACTGCACTATTGGTTTTTTAATCCATCTCTCTTTGCTTGTCTATATTTTTGTTTCAAGGGTAATCAAGATAGAAACCCCCTTTATCGGCCAGCCGGTAGAAGGTGGAAGTTGAACCCACACCACACCCTGCTTACAAGGTATTTTGTGATCATTTTCTTTTTTTGAGGTAACCCCTCTGGCGATCACACTCCTTTAGTAGCATTACATGCTCCCTCCCCCATCTTTTCATCATCATCATATAATTTACCCTCTTTCCTTTTATTTCCCTTTCTCTTTTTAATGTCTATGTGACATCGTTCACAGCTAGGCCAACCACTCATCCTACTTTGCTGATGGCATTCCGCCTCGGCCAAGCTCTAAACTCCGTACTTAGTCTAGTCCCCAAGGACACCCTACCCACGCCGATCTGAGCCAACTAGTCCAGACAGTGAATGACCATCTCTCAATATACGAGACAACACTCAAAGCAATGCCAAGGTCTCTAGAAAAAAAATCAACTCTGTCCCACTGGGTCGTTACATCATCACCATTTTTGACCTTACGTCCAAATTGGTGCACAAGCCTTTTTCCTTGCGTTGGTGCTATCCCTACGTCAACGAATATGCACCCCTTTCGATGAAAGGCTTCGTGCCCTAGCCGACCCATATACATCATCACCAGTTTGGACCTTACGTCCAAATTGGTGCATAAACCTTTTTCTTTCAATTGGCAGTACCCCCACGTCAACGAATATGCACTTCTGTTGGCAAAAGGCTTCGTGTCATAGGTGACCCATATACATCATCACCAGTTTCGACCTTACGTCCAAATGGGTGCATAAACCTTTTCTTTTGCGTTGGCGATATCCCCATGTCAACTAATACACACTTCTATCGGCAAAAGGCTTCGCTCCCTAGCCGACCCATTTACATTATCTCCCGTTTGGACCTTACGTCTTAATTGGTACATAAACCTTTTCCTTTGCATTGGCACCATCCCCACGTCAATGAATACACTTCTGTCGGTGAAAGGCTTCATGCCCTAGCAAACCCACTTACGCTATCACCAGGTTAGACCCTACGTCCAAATTGGTATATAAGCTACTCCCTTTGCGTTGACAGTATTCTCCCATGTCAACGAATATGCACTTCTAACGTCGAAAGGCTTCATGCCCTAGTCAATCAACATATGTTATCGCCAGTTTGGCCCTTACGTTCGAATTGGTACATAAACCCTTCCCTTTTGCATTGACGTCAACCCCACGTCGACGAATATACGGCTTCTAGCAAAAAGCTTCATGCCTTAGCCTGTTAACGCACATCATCGTTAGTTAGACCTTGCATCTGACTAGCGCATAAACCTTTCCCTTCAGCTCACCAACTATTTGGACTCGAATGTTGAGTTTTGGCTCATGAACAAAACCTATATTGATCACATTTGTTTCAAAAAAAGGGGGGGCTTAAAATTGAGGTGCCCCACCGGACTTGTTCGGTATTTTGCCGAACGAGAGAAAAAATGGCTAAAACCTAGCTGCGGCGAAAACCCGATAGGGCGTTGTGGGCAAAATAGGGTACCCTGCCGCATGAAAACCCGTAAGGGCGCGTGGGCAAAAGCAAGAAGGGGCTAGCTCTGACGAAAACCTGAAAGGGCACTTGGGTCAATAATGTGGTAATATAAAAAAATTCACACTTTTCGAACCTATGTTTTCCACCCATGTTTGCGGAAATTCCCCACTGGACAGATATTATACGTCCCATAGAAAAATCCACAATTACCTTCGATCTTCGTCATCATCGGCGAGATCGATGAACAAACCCTCGACTCGGACCTTTCATCCCCATCGATGAACAAACCACTCTTGCTTTGGCATTTAGCTAATGTCGATGAACAAACTACATTCGATCTTCGCCATCATTGACGAGATCGATGAACAAACCTTCGACCCAGACCTTTTGTCCCTGTCCATGAACAAGCCACTCTTACTTCGGCATTCAGCCAATGCCGATGAACAAACTACCTTCGATCTCCATCATCATCGGTGAGATCGATGAACAAACCCTGGACTCAGACCTTTCGCCCCCGTCGATGAACAAACCACTCTTGCTTCGGCATTTAGCCAATGCCGATGAACAAACTACCTTCGATCTTCATCATCATCGGCGAGATCGATGAACAAACCTTCGACCCGGACCTTTCGTCCCCGTCAATGAACGAACTCCTTTTGCTTCGGCATCTACCCAATGTCGATGAACAAGCTACCATCAATCTTTTGACATCATCGTCGAGATCGATGCCTAAAACCCTCCGATATAGGCCTTACGCCTATACTACTAAAACCATTTCCATTGCTTCGGCATCCAACCAATATTGATGAACAAACCACCGTCGATCCTTCGACATCATCGTCGAGATCGATGCTTAAACCCTCCAGTATAGGGCTTATGCCTATACTGCTAAAACCATTTTCTTTGCTTCGGCATCTACCCAATGCCGATGAACAAGCACCATGAATCCCTGCCATTATTGACAGGGTCGATGCTCAGCCCCATCAGCCCAGGGCTTATCACCTAAGCCGCTTAAACGAACCCCCTGTCTCACACCCACATCTTGGGTTTACAAGGCACTCGAAATACAGTGGATCAATTCCCTCATCCCTTCTCTAAAGTGGTGAGAGCTCTCCTGTGATTATATGCTGTTGTGCCCCTGTGGTTTTGATGATAGCAAACACTATAAGTCACCATATGCATGTGTGCATGAAAGACCTTGTTGATTCATTTAAGTGCATTCATATGTGTTCATGTATTTGTGAGTGTGTGTTTGTGAATGACTTTCCATCATATCTGTCTGACATCTGGTAGATGCATTCATGTAATAGAGTCAACATGTACAGCCATGCACTGTTTTGCTTGCAAAATAGAGTTTGCACATTGCCTGTAGACTGCACATAGTCTGCACATCGATGCATAATCTACACATCTGTGCGATCATTCAGCAAGTCTAAACATTGTCTCGCACACACACACATAGTCTGCACATCAATACATCGTCTCCTGCATGCATTACTTCAAGTGTGTACAGCCAGCGCATTCCTTCATATCAAGTCTAGACATTGTGCATTCCTTCATATGAAGTCTATACACTACATGCTTTAAAGTCGCATGCATCGTTTAGCACAAGTCTGTACATCGTCCAGTCGTGTGAACATTGCATTCGGCAAGTCTGTACAGAGTCTGTTGCATCGTTCATCAAGTCTGTACACTGCATTGCACGAGCTCAAGTCAGTACATTGTAGTTGCATAAGGCCACACACAGTCTGTACATGCCATAGTCTTGCATACTTAAAGTCTATACAGCCTTTACATTGCACGTTAAGTCCATACAGCCTTTGCATTGCACGCTAAGTCTATGCAACCTTTGCATTGCACTAAGTCTATACATCACACTGTAGCATGCATTTCGTCAAGTCTGTACATCGCGCTCTCTCAAGTCTGTACAGCCGTCCGTCTCACTTAGGGTCTCATTTAGACATGAAGTCTGTACATCCACCGTCTCAGTTAAGCTTCTAAAGTCTATACATCGCTTGCATCGTTAAGTCTATACATTGTCGCTTGTATCGTTAAGTCTATACACTATCGCTTACATCGTTAAGTCTATACATTGTCTAGCATAACACACATCACGTCTGTACAGCCAGATCGGTCAAGTATGTACAGCCATTGCCCTGCATGCCCTGCAGGCTTTCCAAGTCTATACACTGCACGCCCTGCACGCATTGCAAGTCTATACATTGTCTGCCCTGCACTCACAATCCCATACATTGCTTCTAGCATGCACATTCACACCTCAAGTCTACACACCTCTTGTGTCTGCATCACATTCATTTCAAATCTGTACACTGGTGTCGTCGTCTGCATGATCAAGTCTATACACTGGTGTCATCTGCTGCAGGGACAGCAAGTCTGTACATTGAGTTCTCATGCATGTAAACATCAAGTCTATACACTCCCTTGTTTCATGTCTATACATTCGGTTGTTAGCATACCTGCACGCATGAATGAAGTCTGTACATCGCTTAGTGCATTACATGCATTCATCAAAAGTCTGTACACTCGTGAATGTAATGTCTGCACATTCATTCTCATTGTACACACTTTCACTTCTATTGCACATGCATCTTTCATACCAAGTCTACACATCGCTGCATTCTAAGTCTACACATTCTCACATTGTACATACTTGCCTAGATGCTGCATCTGAAGTCTGTACAATCCTTTCGATGCATTCATGCTTTGAACGTTAAGCAGCAACTCTGTACACCCTTCTAATATCCTCTTATGACTGCTTGACAGGTACACCCTTTGAGAAGAAAGATGTATGGGCACATGATCCAAGGTACGCACCTGGCATGTGATCCTAGGTTATCTGGACAGAGAGGGCACAAGCCCTACACACGCCCTAGTTTCTGATATAAATATGGAGCTTCTTCCATCAGAAGAGGAAAGATCGAGATAGAAGAAGTGAGCAGCAGAGAGCAGAAGAAGAAGAAGAAAGAATAAGAGTGAGCCTGAGCAGAAGAATAGAGAGAGCAGAAGAGAGATCGAGAAAGAAAAGCTGAGAGCCAGAGTGAGAGAGCAGAAGAAGAAAAAGAAAAAGAGAAAGAGAGAGAGAGGGTTCGTGAAGAAGAAGAAAGAGGATTCTTCTGAAGATCTGTTCACTGGCATTTGGATCAAATCCAAGCCAGACTTGCTCATGCGAGAGCTACATTTTACATTGCGTTTTCAGCTTTCCGATTGCTGTATTTTCATTTCTTGTTTTTCCTTTTATTTGATCAACTGTGCTTTCCGATTCTCTGGTTAGAGATCAGTGTTCCTCTTGTGGTCTCAAGAGAAAGGAGACTTGTCTTCGGTTTGCAAGTGACAGGTTGTCACTTGTGGGTTCCCCTCCGGTTTGGAGGAAGGGAGATTCGTCTCCGGTTCTGGTCTTGTGGGTTGCAAGTCCAGGTGTTCCCTTTGGGTTTCAGAGGAAGAGAGACCTCGGTCTTTGGTTTGCTAGTGACGGGTAGTCACTAGTGGGTTCCCTCCTGGTCTGGAGGAAGAGAGACATTAGTCTCTTGTTTGCTAGTGACTGGGTGTCACTAGTGGTTCCCTCCGATTTGGAGGAAGAGGGGAGGTTGTTCCCCTGGTCAAGCTGTTTGGCAGCAACTATTTGCAAACTGAGTCTGCTGTTCTAGCGTTAGCTAGTGGAAGCCTCACTCCGGGTTTGGAGTGAGGGGTGGACGTAGGTCTTGGTGACCGAACCACCTAAAAATCTTCTGTGCAGTGTGGTTGGGCTTGTGCATTTGCTCCTTGTCTTCTACCTCCTTCACAGGTCGCGTTGAGCATTCTTGTTTCTATCTGTGTTGCTTCCGCTAGTTGTTTGTTTAGGCGCCCCTTATATATATTTGCTCATTAGTTTAAAAGAGAATTTAACTTGTTCTTCAGATTGTCTATTTTGCCTTGATAATGTTCTAGTCTTTTTTTGAGCAAAAAGTTTTTAAGGGTGGGATTCATTCACCCCCCCTCTGAATCCATCGCATCGATCCTATCAATTGGTATCAGAGCGGTGTCTGCATAGAAGGTCCAGTGACCTACAGATCCGATCCTGCAGTCTTCGGTGCTAATTTGCTTTTGGTGCATCAATATTCCTGTTGCATTAAATCTGATCTGTTTCCATGGGTGATCCACCAGTTTTCAACGGCTCAAATTTTAATGTGTGGTCTGTCAGTTTGCACAATTATGTTATATCAGTTAATCCTGATCTGTGGAAGTTAATTTCACACGGTCCTCATAAATTACCAAAGACAAAGTCCAAATGGACTGACAGTCACAGATCAATGCATGAAGATAATCAGATAGCTATGAATCTAATGAAGGCAGCTACTGATAAGGCTTTACATTCCTGCTTTCATGATTGCAGTTCTGCTAAAGACATTCTGGATATGCTGAAGCGAGCTCAGAAGAGAAATGAGGACAGCTGCATGATGGCTAACAGAAGCAATCAAAGTGGCAGCCAAAATGAAGAAGAGGATGATGATGAGGTAAATCCCTTTGAGAATTTTTATTTAGATGATTGGGAGAATGCATATGCTGAGTTGCTTGAATCTCATGAACATTTAAGAAAACAATACAAGAACTTGAAAAAGAAAAGTGATCGGGGTAGTTCAAATTTTCCATGTGAAAATTGTCCAAATATGAAGCAATCTCATGATGCCTATGTGTATGATATCCATATGCATAAAAACCAGAATGAAAAATTGATGAAGGAACTTGAATGTGCTTGCTCTGAACTAAGTAGGCTAAAATCTGAAAATGACTCTCTTAGAAAATCTGTTAAAGAAAATGAAGAAAAATTTGGGAAACTTGAGCAAGAGAAGAATTTGTTTGCTGAAAAATTTAATGCCATAAAATCTGTAAATATGGAATTGCAGAAAGATCTTGAAAAATAGCAAAAAGAATTGAAAGAATTTGAATGTGTTAGCTCTGAATTAGATGTTTTAAAATCTGAAAATAAATGCCTTAGGAAACAATGTGAAAAACTCCAGGCTCAAACAATATGTTCTAGTAAATCTGCTTGCAATGATTGTCCACTTCTTAAGGAAATAAATGAAAATCTTCACTCAAATTTAGAATGGCAGAAGGAGTTAATTGTTTCCCTAAAGGAAGAAAATAGAGAACTGTTAAACAAGATTTTGGAGTTTGAACAGATAGAGGAAGATCTGAATAGTAAAATGAGCTCAATGAAAATTGATAAAGGCTCTGTTGAAGAAATTGAAAATCTGAAATCAAAAAATGACAAATTAACGAAAGAGGTTGAAGGATTGAAGTAGTTGAACACTGCTATGTCAGATAAACTTCTTCTCTTAGAAAAAGGAAAATCTGTTTACATTGAAGAATCTAAAAAATTGAGAAATCTGGAACAAGAAGTTGAGGAATATAAAATTACAAACAAGGTACTAAGCGAATGTGTAAATTGCAATGAACACGAGATTGTCAGTTATGAAATACACATCGTTTCTCTGGAAAATGAAATTGAGGATTTGAATAATTCTTTGTCAAAATTTGTGGATGGAAAAGATAATCTGGATAAGATTCTAGGAACAAAGGTTAATTTTCAGAAGGAAGGGTTGGGCTATAACCCTTCAAACAAGAAGAGTTTTAAAAATAAAGTTTAAACTTCCTTTATTTCCAGCTCAACTTCTCACAGCCCTCAGAACCTTCCTGGTTCTCAGTTATCTGCTCAAAAGAAAACAACAGAAAAATAAAAAGAAAAGAACCAACATGTTCCTATCCCCACTTTGCATATTTCACCCACACACTCACATGCATCTAAAAAGAAAATGATTTGTCATTACTGTCACAAGTTTGGACATCTAATGCATGAGTGTAATTTGATGAAAAAGGATGACCTAGCTGCTGTACAAAACAATCAGCGTAGAAAGCATGTCTTTAGGGAAAAGAAAATTCATTGTTATAATTATGGAAAAATAGGACATGTTGCTGCACAATGCTGGTTGGGTTCTCATAGAAAAACCTTCTCTATCTGCTCTCATTGTGGAAAATATGGCCATACAGTCAAGGACTATTGACATATCCAGGGTAGGAATGAGAATTTCAAACATGCTAAATTCTATGCAAATAGAAATGAATTTGGTGGGAATAAATTTGCATTTAGAAGAAAGATTTCTACATGTTTTGAGTGTGTGAAAAATGGCCATACAGTCAAGGACTGTTGGCATATTCAGAAGAATTCTGTTAACTCCCATGCTGTCAAATACCCTGTAAAATAATTTGTAAAACTTTCATGCTATAACTGTGGAAAGTCAGGTCACAGGGCTGCAACCTGTTGGCTGGCAGGATACCAAAGCAAGACTAGTTTTGGTAAACAGAATTTTAATTCTGTTAACAAAAATTTCATACATATGCACATAGAAATCATGCTAATAAGAATGTGCATAAATCAAATCTAAAACCTACTGCATCTTGCTATTATTGTGGTACATTTAGTCATTCAATGAATAATTGCTACTTGATGAAATCTGATGACCATGCTGCTAGAAAATTATTTAGAACACCTGCCAAAGGTGTCACTGTTAATCAAGGACCCAAGTCTTCTTGGGTACCTGCTGCATCAAAATGATATGTTTGTTGCAGGTGTGCCTTGGAATGGAATAAAAGGGGTAATAATCCAAGGCACTCAAGAATGAAAAACCCTTCTTGAACTTTTCAGGTAAATTTATTGCACTTCCTATTTTTAGTTTTACTGCATAGCACATTAAATCTGATTTTGCATATTCATTCATCATCTGCCATTTGCATTATTTTCTGATCATGCACTTGCTGAGTGTTCTGTGCAAATATGAGATTAAAAGGGTTGTCTGCATCTGATGCATACATATGCCAATTACAGTTGTTTGATAATTATTGATATGCATAATCTCTGAAAACAAATTACATTCTGAAAAATCTGAAAAGCTGAAATTTGATCCATGCATGCTGCCCATGTTGAATTATCATGCATGACCACTATGGTATATCAAAGAGTAAGCTACCAAAAGACAGGAAAATCTGTCTGGAGGTTCTTACTATGTGTGAGGTGGTCTTTTAGACTAAGTGTTCCGCCTAGTACCATGCGTCATTTTGCTTAGTAGGGCAGTCTGAATGAGCATGAGTCACATTGTCATATGTTCAGTCTTCAAGGCAAACATTGCATGTCCTTGCATACATATAGTGCATTGCATTTCCTTACATTGAAAAATGCCAAAAAGAGTGATTGAATGCATATTGTCAGGGGGAGTCAATGCATAGCATACAGATTGTCAAATGCATACACTTAGGTCAAAATTCATTGCATGTTAATCTTGAAAATCCTGAAGCATGTATGACCTCCTGATATCTTACTTGATGTGCATAACCTTTCCTCATTGATTTTAATTGACAAACCTTGATCATATCAGAAAATATTGGGCTTCAAAAACACTCATTCTTGAAAATTTCTTCTATCAGTCATTCATGAAGATTTCAATGGGACATCTCTCGTTCATAAATCTGAAAACACTTGAACTAGGAATCTTCTATTATACGATTTTATGAATGTCTGAAATAACTCAGCTGGTTTAAGTTTAATGTATTCATTGAAGTTTGACTTTAAATCTCTTAAAAAATATCTGAATCATATTTTAATAAACCTCAACCAACTGTTTCATGCTGTGTCTTGTAAATTCTTCTGAAATCTACATTATTGAATACATGGCTTTATTTGGTTAAGTACATGAAAGTAGTATTATTTTGAAGCAAATGAGCTCTCTGAAATGTCTAAAGGGTAAATAATTCTCAGAGCAATGACTTTGGTCACTGAGAAACAATGTCCAAAGGATTGTGTCATTAGGTGCCATAGTTAACTCTGCTTAAAAATGATTGTTAAATCTGGCAGAGCAATGGCATGCATACTGAGAAATACATCTCACTCATCAAAGAAATGAAATGAGGTATGTCATGAGGTGTAAATGTTAACTCTGTTGATAAAGCATGACTGTTAGTCACACTAAGTGCTTAGGGATATTGGCATTTGATCAACGTATATCCTCTAGTTACAAGGTGTGCACTGAACTAGAGTGCTATGGAAACATGTAGAATGAAAATTTGCTGAACAAATTACAATATTTGAATATTGATGCAAAAGCTAAATTGCTATAACCCTAGACAATTTCACATGACTTCATAATTGCTTGATCTCAATACTAGTGAATGTAATTCCTAAAGAAGTCGGTAAATTTGATTGTGTAAGAGAAAGGGAGGTTAATCAAGATATAAATATGAGGGCTTGGTTTACTTTTATTAAACTGTGATTTTAGATATAAATACAGAATTTTATTGATAAACTTTGCATACATCATGTTTAAACCATGCTGATCAATAAAGTTCATTCATAAGCCCTTATAATGGAAGACTTTGAAAACTTATGTTTTGGATTTATGAGATTGATATCTCCTTGAAAATATTGTTGAAATTCCATGTGTTTGGAGCTTAGTGAAATTCTTTTCCTCACTGTCCTTGATTCATCATGACCTGAACTTATCCTTGATTGCCCCTGTGGTCTCCTTCTCATTCATTTCATAAGGTTCCATTTATTGAGGGGGAGCTTCCTTGTCTTATGAATCATGCTGCATAGAAATTCTTAAAGGGGGAGAATTGTCTTGCATTCATACATTTAGGGGGAGTTCTTGCATTTCTTGTTGCATCTGCATCTCTGCATTCATACCTCTCCCATGATTTTTTTTAAAACAAAGGGGGAGAAATTGGTATGAGTCATATTGCTCTTTGGGGAAGAATGTGCTTTCATGTAGTTAAATGGAGAAATGTTATATCAATCGTTTCATACCTGCTTAATTTTACTCTCTCTAACTAATGTCTTTTTGCTGAAGTCAAAGGGGGAGAATGTTTTTGACTTGAGTCAGTGTGACTCATAGTGTTGCCATCATCAAAAAGGGGGAGATTGTTGTGCCCCTATGGTTTTGATGATAGCAAACACTATAAGTCACCATATGTATGTGTGCATGAAAGACCTTGTTGATTCATTTAAGTGCATTCATATGTGTTCATGTATTTGTGAATGTGTGTTTGTGAATGACTTTCCATCATATCTGTCTGACATCTGGTCGATGCATTCATGTAACAGAGTCAGCATGTACAGCCATGCACTATTTTGCTTGCAAAATAGAGTATGCACATTGCCTGTAGACTGCACATAGTCTGCATATCGCTGCATAGTCTACACATCCTTGGCTGTGCGATCATTCAGCAAGTCTAAACATTGTCTCGCACACACACACATAGTCTGCACATCAATACATCGTCTCCTGCATGCATTACTTCAAGTGTGTACAGCCAGTGCATTCCTTCATATCAAGTCTAGACATTGTGCATTCCTTCATATGAAGTCTATACACTGCATGCTTCAAAGTCGCATGCATCGTTTAGCACAAGTCTGTACATCGTCCAGTCGTGTGAACATTGCATTCGGCAAGTCTGTACAGAGTCTGTTGCATCGTTCATCAAGTCTGTACACTACATTACACGAGCTCAAGTCAGTACATTATCTTTGCATAAGGCCACACACAGTCTGTACATGCCATAGTCTTGCATACTTAAAGTCTATACAGCCTTTGCAATGCACGTTAAGTACATATAGCCTTTGCATTGCACGCTAAGTCTAAATAGCCTTTGCATTGCACGCTAAGTCTATACAGCCTTTGCATTGCACTAAGTCTATACATCACACTATAGCATGCATTTCATCAAGTCTGTACATCGTGCTCTCTCAAGTCTGTACAGCCGTCTGTCTCACTTAGCGTCTCATTTGGACATGAAGTCTGTACATCCACCGTCTCAGTTAAGCAATGAAGCATGTACATCCACCATCTCAGTTAAGCTTCTAAAGTCTATACATCGCTTGCATCGTTAAGTCTATACATTGTCGCTTGCATCGTTAAGTCTATACACTGTCACTTGCATCGTTAAGTCTATACATTGTCTAGCATAACACACATCAAGTCTGTACAGCCAGATCGGTCAAGTCCGTACAGCCATTGCCCTGCATGCCCTGCAGGCTTTCCAAGTCTATACACTGCACGCCCTGCACGCATTGCAAGTCTATACATTGTCTGCCCTGCACTCACAAGTCCATACATTGCTTCTAGCATGCACATTCACACCTCAAGTCTATACACCTCTTGTGTCTGCATCGCATTCATTTCAAGTCTGTACACTGGTGTCGTCGTCTGCATGATCAAGTCTAGACACTGGTGTCATTTGCTGCAGGGACAGGAAGTCTGTACATTGAGTTCTCATGCATGTAAACATCAAGTCTATACACTCCCTTGTTTCATGTCTATACATTCGGTTGTTAGCATACCTGCACGCATGAATGAAGTCTGTACATCGCTTAGTGCATTACATGCATTCATCAAAAGTCTGTACACTCGTGAATGTAATGTCTGCACATTCATTCCCATTGTACACACTTTCTCTTCTATTGCACATGCATCTTTCATACCAAGTCTGCACATCGCTGCATTCTAAGTCTACACATTCTCACATTGTACATACTTGCCTAGATGCTGCATCTGAAGTCTGTATAATCCTTTCGATGCATTCATGCTTTGAACGTTAAGCAGCAACTCTGTACACCCTTCTAATATCCTCTTATAACTGCTTGACAGGTACATCCTTTGAGAAGAAAGATTATGGGCACGTTATCTGAGGTAGGCACTTGGCACGTGATCCTAGGTTTTCTGGACAGAGAGGGCACAAGCCCTACACACGCCCTAGTTGCTGATATAAATATGGAGCTTCTTCCATCAGAAGAGGAAAGATCGAGATAGAAGAAGTGAGCAACAGAGAGCAGAAGAAGAAGAAGAAAGAAGAAGAGTGAGCCTGAGCAGAAGAATAGAGAGAGCAGAAGAGAGATCGAGAAAGAAATGCTGAGAGCCAAAGTGAGAGAGCAGAAGAAGAAAAAGAAAAAGAGAAAGAGAGAGAGAGGGTTCGTGAAGAAGAAGAAAGAGGATTCTTCTGAAGATCTGTTCACTGGCATTTGGATCAAATCCACGCTAGACTTGCTCCTACGAGAGCTACATTTTACATTGCGTTTTCAGCTTTTCGATTGCTGTATTTTCATTTCTTGTTTTTTCTTTTATTTGATCAACTGTGCTTTCCGATTCTCTGGTTAGAGATCGGTGTTCCTCTTGTGGTCTCAAGAGAAGGGAGACTTGTCTCCGGTTTGCAAGTGACAGGTTGTCACTTGTGGGTTCCCCTCCGGTTTGGAGGAAGGGAGATTCGTCTCCGGTTCTGGTCTTGTGGGTTGCAAGTCCAGGTGTTCCCTCAGGGTTTCAGAGGAAGAGAGACCTCGGTCTCTGGTTTGCTAGTGACGGGTAGTCACTAGTGGGTTCCCTCCTGGTCTGGAGGAAGAGAGACGTTAGTCTCTGGTTTGCTAGTGACTGGGTGTCACTAGTGGTTCCCTCAGGTTTGGAGGAAGAGGGGAGGTTGTTCCCCTGGTCAAGCTGTTTGGCAGCAACTGTTTGCAGACTGAGTCTGATGTTCTAGCGTTAGCTAGTGGAAGCCTCACTCCGTTTTGGAGTGAGGGGTGGACGTAGGTCTTGGTGACCGAACCACCTAAAAATCTTCTGTGCAGTGTGGTTGGGCTTGTGCGTTTGCTCCTTGTCTTCTACCTCCTTCACAAGTTGCCTTGAGCTTTCTTGTTTCTATCTGTGCTGCTTCCGCTAGTTGTTTGTTTAGGTGCGCCTTATATATATTTGCTCATTGGTTTAAAAGAGAATTTAACTTGTTCTTCAGATTGTATATTTTGCCTTGATAATGTTCTAGTCTTTTATTGAGCGAAAAGTTTTTAGGGGTGGGATTCATTCACCCCCCCTCTGAATCCATCGCACCGATCCTATCATATACGGTGTTCCCTTGGTAGGCGGAAAAATCCTTCGTTACTCTTCTCACCAAAGCTGTCAACCCTCAGATACATGCAAAGGCCCACAATAGGAAAGACAACAGTAAAGTATGCAAGAGAAAATAAGAGCGGCAATAAAGAAACATCGGTCTTTACTATGCTAATAGAAAGTACAATGTAATCCCTCCCTCAAGGAGTACAATAAGATGGCATGGAGCAGCTATGGTCGGAGGAATATATCTTAAAAATCTAAAAGCCCGACATACGGCACCACCGCTTGTTCCTGAAGACGGGTCTCCTTGGCTTGAAGCTTGGTAAACTCCTCCTAGAGCAAAGCGACCTGACCCTCTACCATGATCAATTCTTTGGCACTCTGGGTATCCAGCTGCTCCAGAAACTTCAGCTCTTGATTGACTGCTACAAGTTCTGCTTGTAGCTCCTCCACTCGGCCTCTTAGAAACTTGGCGCGCTCAGATGCAGTCGTGATAATTTCATGGCGCTCTTGTACAGTTAACTCCAGGGGTTCCAGAGTCGCCTGACATTCAACTCTCTGTAGCTTCAGGGTGGTCAGTCGTTCACCCAGAACGTGCCCCAGATAATCTCAGCAGTTCCCAAACTTTAGCAACAGAATCACCCGCTCAGTCCATATTTCTAGTGGGCATCCCAGCACCTGGAGACCGACTGTAAGGTAGTTTGCTACCTCTTGTAGTTAAGAATATGACAAATTCGGTGAAAATAGCTCTGTTTGCCACAACAATTGTAGGTTCTGCCAAACCAGCTCATCTTAAGAAACAAGGCGGAAAGGTGCTGTCGGTGGGAGATGAAATTCAACTTCATTATCAACTGCAGCCCATATGTCAATATCAACAGCCGAAGAAGAAGATGGCAGGGTCGGGAACGATGTTGCGGCCCATACTTCAACAATTAACCTTTGCTCGATGGGCTCTACTCCCTACTGAGCGATTTTGATGTGGCGGCGACGTGGAAATGGATCGACGGCAACTCCTGACGGCACGGACGGGAATAGATAACTTGCTACCTCGCGCAGCTCGACCTCATGTCGGACGGTCTCACACCGGGCGACACTCAGACTCACAAAATGAGAAAGAGGGAAGGGAAGGACACACAAAGGGGATGGCCCTTACGTGATTGCAATTCTTAAGCTTTCATTCATATGGTTCATATCTCATAACACACCCTTGCCCCCTATTTATAGGGAAGGCCCATTACATACATACCTTCACAATTTCCCTTATTTACATATCTATCCTAGCCTAATAAAACAAAGCCCACCAACCAATATTTGACTTGGACCCTAATAAAATACAATTCTTTGACTTGGTAAAAATAAAATAAGATAGGGTGGTTTAATAGTACAAATACCACCGTACACACAGATACACAAATACGTATAAATACATATTCAGGATGCCAGGTCTTCAATCGAGTCTCCGAGCCATAAGCTCCGTGTAGTGGCGATGCGGCGTCGGCTCCGAGCATTGGGCCCGGGAGTGGGCCCGGTGTCCCCACCAACCCTCCCGGGGCGGTTGGAACTTGACTCCGTCGAGTAAGGGGCAACACGGCTATGGTAGTGCTCCAGCAGATCTGTATCGAGGCCTTGGAGATCTTCCCGGCTGATCCAGAAATCATCTGATGGTGGACGGCCCTGCCAGCAGACAAGGTAGTGCTGGTACACCCTGCTCCGTGTAGTGGTCACCTGCTCATCCAGTATCCTCTAATTGTGCTCGCGCGGTACTCTCGAGGCTGTGGACGCATAGGGGTGGGCTCACTCTCAATGGGAGGAGAAGGCTCGAAAGGGTCACTAGGAATCGCTGTGGGTTCCTTGTAGGTCACTAGGTCTGCCACATTAAAAGTCAAGCTAATCCCATATTCGGGAGGTAAGTCCACAATATACGCCTTGGAGCCAATCTTCTGCAAAATTGGGAAGGGACCATCACTACGGGCTTGCAACTTCTTAATGGCTCCCAAAGGGAGTCGTTCGGGTCGAACCCGTACCATAACCATGTCACCTTCTTGGAATTCATGGTGACGCCTATGCGAATCAGCCAATTTTTTATAAGTCTCATTACTGAGGTTGATTTACTTGCTAATTGACTCATGCAGACTCTTGACATGCTGTGCAAACTCCTCAGCTGACTTGGATGTTCTAGACTCGAGGGGAAGGGGAATGAGATCCACAGGTTTCCTAGGTTTGTAGCCATGCATGACCTCAAATGGACTCATACCCATGGACCTATTGACGGAGCTGTTGTATGCAAATTCAGCTCTGGGTAAAAGAAGGTCCCAAGTGACGGAATGTTCCCCACAAGACACCTCAAAAGGTTTCCTAAACTCCTATTGACGACCTCTGTTTGCCCATCAGTTTGGGGGTGATAGGCAGTGGAGAATTTGAGTTTGGTGCCAACTAGGTGCCAAAGTGTCTTCCAGAAGTAACTAGTGAACCAGACATCTCGGTCAGACACGATGGTTTGGGGGAGACCATGCAGACGCACGACTTCATCAAAGAATAGGTGGGCTACTCAAGATTCATCAGATGTTTTGGAACATGCAATGAAGTGGGCCATCTTAGAGAACCTATCAACGACAACAAAGATGGAATCATGCTTGTGAGCAGTGCGAGATAAACCAAGGATAAAATCCATACTCACATCAACCCAAGGTCGATCAGGAACGAGGAGAGGAGTGTAGAGACCAGTGTTCTGTTTGACCTGTTTGGCCATCGTGCATGTCCTACACTAGGCTATAATCTTGGCCACATCTCTCTTCAGGCCAGGCCAATAGAAGTGCTCTTCCACAGAATGGATGGTCTTGTTACGACCAAAGTGACCAGCAAGACCTCCAGCATGCATTTCCCAAATTAGGAAGTCGCGAACAGAAGTCCTTGGGACACAGAGTTGCTGCCCTCGAAATAGAAAACCATCCTGGAGTAGATAGTTAGAAAAGGCTATCGAGGGTCCAGCAGACAGAGCAGAGTAGGTAGGGCCAAAATCAGGACACTCTCCATAGAGTTCCTTCATGCGGTCAAATCAGGTGACCTCGACCCGAATAGTGGAAAGAAGGGAGACCCTTCGACTCAAGGTGTCGGCCACCTTATTATCCTTTCGAGCCTTATGTTTTAGGACAAAGGTGAAGGACTGGAGGAATTCTACCCACCGACCATGCCTTGGGTTTAAGCCCTTCTGAGAGCTAAGGAATTTCAAAGCCTCGTGGTCCGAGTATAAGACAAACTCCGGTGGTAAGAGATAGTGTCTCCAATGTTTGAGGGCTTGGACCACAGCGTAGAATTCCTTATCATAGGTGGAATAGCGAAGCTTTGCATCAGAAAGCTTCTCACTGAAGTAAGCCACATGGTGGTTTTCCTGGCTGAGCACTCCTCCTATTCCTACGCCAGATGCATCACATGATATCTCGAAGACATTGGAAAAGTCTGGCAGGCGGAGGATAGGGGCTTTAGTCATGAATTCCTTTATGGCATAAAAAGCTTGGGAGGCGGCTTTGGTCCACTCAAATTTCCCTTTACAGATGCAATCCGTAATGGGTGCCATAATGGTACTAAAGCCCTGAATGAAGCGTCTGTAGAAAGTGGCTAGCCCGTGGAAACTTCGAACGTCATGGACGTTCTGGGGCTCAGGCCAGTCTACTATGGCTCGGACCTTGGATTGGTCCACAGACACTCTATGACATGAAATCACAAATCTGAGAAAAGTGACCCGGTCTGTCATGAATTCACACTTAGTCAGGTTGGCAAACAAGGTTTCTTTCCTCAGAGTCCTGCAGACCTCCCTCAAATGGTGAATGTGGTCCTGAGGGTTGTGGCTATAGATGAGAATGTCGTCGAAGTAGACGACAACAAAGCGACCGATGAGGGGATGAAGGGCTTCCGTCATAAGCCTCATGAATGTGCTAGGGGCATTGGATAGCCCAAACGGCATGACAAGCCACTCATACAGGCCTTCTTTTGTTTTGAAGGCTGTCTTCCACTCATCCCCTGGTCGAATCCAGACCTGGTGGTAGCCACTTTTCAAGTCAATCTTGGAAAAGATGGTGGCTCCACTCATCATGTCAAGGATGTCATCAAGGCTGGGAATGGGAAATCTGTACTTGACAGTGATTTTGTTGATGGTGTGGCTGTCAACACACATCCGCCAGGTGCCATCTTTCTTTGGTGTGAGCAAGGTAGGAACAACACATGGGCCCTTCCTCACCCTGAGGAAGCCCTTTTGAATAATGTCCTCGACAATCCTTTGGAGCTCAGCATGCTCCTTAGGGTTCAATCGGTAATGGGGAAGGTTAGGTAGGGTGGACCCGGGGACAATATCAATAGCGTGTTGAATGTCACGCATGGGAGGGAGTTTAGAGGGCAAGTCTTCTGAGAAAATATCTGGGAAGTCCTGCAGAATTGCCTAGACCTCAGATGGGACTGAGACTCGAGACTCCTCGGGGGTGATGGTGACAACAATAGCCCAGACAGGGGCACCCTCGACAACCTCCCTATTCAGCTCACGGACACCTATGAAGTTAAGGTGCCTAATCGGGTCATAACCAACCTTAGGGGCCTGAGGAATGGGTGTAATAGGTGCAGGAGGGGAGAGAATGAGAAGTTTCCCTTCAGTGGGGGTCCGGGGACTCTCTTGAACCTTGGGGGTCCCAGTGGGGGTGGAGGTGGAACTCTTCCCCGGGGTCACCTTTGGGGGTGCTGGGTACAGCTGTATCTTCTTCCCATTGTGTGAGAAGGAACACTGATTGGACCGACCGAACGTAGTAAGGTCTACATCATAGATCCACGGTCACCCTAGAATGATGCTACCGACCTTCATAGGCACTACATCACACAAAATCTGTCCTTGGTAGGACTAGAATTGGATGGGAATGACACATGTAGTGGTGACTGGGATAGACGTGTCGTCAACCCAAGCCACGTTGTACGGCCTCGGATGAGGATGGGTAGGCAGACCTAGACGGGAGACAAAGTCTGAAGAGACTGCATTGATACAGCTCCCGTTGTCAAAAATCACCTTGCAGGGTTGGGATTTTACCATAATGTATGTTTGGAAGATGGAGGTTCGACGCCAGTTGTCCTCCTGGGGGTGGGTAAGGATGCAGCGAACTACACCCAGTCTTTCCTGATTCGAACTCTCGGCAATATCTTCCACTTGCATGTACTCGACATGCGTTCCATCATACCCTACATCTATTTCCTCAAACTGGGCGATGAGGTCAGGATCGGCCTCATATCTCCAAATGGCTTCTCCTTCCTGAGGTGGAAGCTCCACAGACTGGGGGTCGGTGATGACTAAGGCTCGGGTGGGGCAGTTGGAGGCAATGTGCCCTAGATTATGGCACCTAAAGCAACGAACTCCTGTGACAGGGACTGGTTGGGAGGTTCTAGGGATGACTCCCTTTCCCTTATCATCTCTCCTCTCAGTTGGCGGAGTATACTCCAGCCTAGGCACAGCAGCAGGTGCAGGTAAAGGGTTCCGTGGGAAAGGAGCAGTAGGGGCAACGGCCCTAAGTGGGGTAGCAGTAGAGACGTAGGAGGTGGGGGGGCCAGCTCCCTCAGTATAGCGGACTATGGGGTTTCGGGGTTTAGGTTGGTGGTAGATGGGAACCCGAGGTGGGACCACCCTTTGAAACCTCTCAACATCTCGTGCAACCTAGTAGGCGTGCTCGAGGGTGTTAACCTCCCGCAAGAATAATTCCCGCTGAATACTCTCGTGTAGGACAACCCTAAACCGTGAGAGGGTGACAGAGGCATCCTCCATGACTCGACTCCGAAGGAAGAAGTCATCAAATTTGGTGATGTACTCGTCCACGGACTTTCCATCTTGGGTGAGTTTCTGCCATTGGTCTAAAAGACGCTGATGGTAGGAGGGTGGCAGATACTTCTCCCTTAATTTCTCCTTCATTTCTTCCCACGTGTTTATAGGTTCCTCTCGTCTCCTTGCTAGGAGATTCTCAACGTTACACCAGTAAGTTTTGGCTTGACCTAGGAGTTTCATTTTGGCAAACCTCACTCTTGTAGCAGGGGTCATGCGGAGATGCCAATCAAAATATTGGTCCATCCCGGTCTCCCAATCAAGATATGTAGCGGGGTTGAGGGACCCATCAAAACTCGGAGCGTCAATCTTGACGTTCCGTAGGATGATATCCTCATCATCGTAGTCTCTCTCTCGAGGCACTCGGGCCTCTTGCTCTCTACCTTGGGGAGCCTGATTTTGGCGGGCTTGCTCTCTTTCCTCCCTAGTATTGGCTACGAGATTGCCGTGGCCATTCACTCTTCCTTCTGCTCCCTACAGTCGATCCTCTAAGGCTGGGATCCTCTTATCGAGTTCCGTCCGTAGTTGGCCTATGGATTCTTCAAAGTGGGCCACGAGATTGTGCTCGAGCTGGACTAGCATAGCAGTCACGCTCTCTTGATCTATGGGTAGCGTTGAGGGGCGCTCTAGACGGCCGGATGAATTCCTAGACCAACGTGGCATACATGACCTCGGACGTAAATGATGCAGTCCTGAGACCGATAATTAGCAAGCTATAGACCCGAATTTTGTTGGCTAATTGGTAAAGGGCCAATTTGAAGGGACCGGTCAGGGAGAGTTGCTTGCTCGTAGGTGAAGTAGTTGTGGAACTACCTCCTGACAATTAGGGTGCCCTAATGCGATAGTCTAGGGCCTAAGGATGGGTACATACAAGCTCTCGCTTTCCGTCCACAACGATGCACTCAAGAGACTGGCTACATGGTTCGGGCTCTATCTCTCACTTCACGCGGCAATTGAAAAGATACTAAATGAGTAAGTGAGGGGAGCACGTACCTAGCTAGACTGAAAAGTCTAACTCCGACCGGAGACGAAGGCGAGCGGGGACGTGCGTGCCCGCACGGCGTCGAAGAAGCTTCACCGGTTACAAAGAATTTACTCCACGCAGGGAGGATTTAACTTATTACAAAACCGCTTTAAAATTTTCCACACAGGGGAACAAATTATTTCAACTTTCTCCCCGCAGGGAGACTTACGGACACTCACACTCAGTGAACTACGGACTGTGTGTCGACGACTGGGTGACTCGGCCACCTTGCAAGCCGCCGATTGTGGACTTGGGTGCCACAATTGATAAATTATAAGATATATATATATATATATATAAGATTATATATATCTCAAATATATATATATTATATATATTTAACTCCCTTTTTAATCAAATAATATATATAGATATATATATATATATATATACATATATATCAATATATATATTCCATATATATATATATTATATATATTTAACACTTTTTTTCAACCCCTTTTTTTGTGTTTTTTTCAAATGTCACCTACCTTCTTTGACTTTTCACACTCTTTTTTTTTCTTTTTTTTTCCACACGTTTTTTTTCTTTTCAAATCTTTTGACTTTTCTTGTTCAAACCTTACCTACTCTTTCTGCTCAATTCACGGAGGGAGAGGTGATGGTCACGCGGCTGCACGTGGGAGGCCACGCGGGCGCTGCGAGCGACGGGCGCGGTCGCCAGGGGGTGCGGGGCTGGGGCCGGGCGCTCAAGGGAGGGCGGTGCCTGGGCGCGCGGCGGGAGCGCTCGGGCGGCTCTGCGGAAGAGCGGAGGGCGGGCTCGGGTGCAGTGGGCGCGCTTCGGGTGCACGCGGGGGCCGGAGCGTGCGCGCGGGCGCGGTGCGACGCACGCGGGTGCGGGTCGGGCACACGAGGGCGCTGGCGCGTGCCGCAGGGTGCGGGCACGCCTGGGGTGAAGACGGCGGGGGTCACCGCGGCGGGGAGGCGGGTGGCCGTGGATGGCCGTGGTGGGCGGCGCTGTGCGCGGCGGCAGTTGTTGGGTTGGGGGGGGCATTGCAGCCGCGGAAGAGTTCAAAAGGGGGGGGCACTAGCGACGAGGCCGGTCCCCTTGCGAACTCTCCTTTTTTTTTCTATTTCTCTCACACCTGAGAGACTCTGAGAGAGAGAGAGAGAGAGGGAAAGTGTGTAACAGAGAGGGGGAGAAAAAAAGGGGGGAGAGAGAAATAACGCAGGGGTTTTTTTTTTCTTTTCAATTTTTTTTCTATTTTATTTCTTCCCCCAAAACTCCTCTCAACAAATATCTTTTTCTGCTATTCTTCTTTTTTTTCACTTCTAGCAATCTAGAGAGAGAAAGGAGACGACGGGGACGTCGGGTCGACGGAGACGCCATTGTTGGGCTCTAATACCAAATCTGACGCGGCGGCGACGTGGAAATGGATCGTCGGCAATTCCTGACGGCACGGACGGGAACCGATAACTTGCTACCTCGCACAGCTCGGCCTCACGCCAGACGGTCTCACACCGGACGACACTCAGACTCACAAAATGAGAAAGAGGGAAGGGAAGGAAACACAAAGGGGATGGCCCTTACGTGATTGCAATTCTTAAGCTTTCATTCATATGGTTCATATCTCGTAACACACCCTTGCCCCCTATTTATAGGGAAGGCCCATTACACACATACCTTCACAATTTCCCTTATTTGCATATCTATCCTAGCCTAATAAAACAAAGCCCACCAACCAATATTTGACTTGGACCCTAATAAAATACAATTCTTTGACTTGGTAAAAATAAAATAAGATAGGGTGGTTTAATAATACAAATACCACCGTACACACAGATATAAGTATAAATACGTATTCAGGATGCTGAGTCTTCAATCGAGCCTACAAGCCATAAGCTCGGTGCAGTGGCGATGCAGCGTCAGCTCCGAGCATTGGGCCCGGGAGTGGGCCCGGTGTCCCCACCAGATTTATTCCGACACAGTCTTGCTAGGAAGTTCTGGAGCCACCTCAGCCTCGAGCTCAACACCTGGTTTCCTAGAACCCAGAAGAGCCGAAGTTGACGTTTGCACTGCTGTAGTGGTGAAAGCCAAAATTCGGGCAGGGTCAACCTCATGTCTCAACTCAAGCCGCGGGGTTTCTAGAAGAATTTACTCAAGGGTGCGCTCGAGTCCTGACGCTTCACCCCGGGCATCTAATTCTGCTGGCACTGTCTTGACCCCGGGCAGAATTCTAATGGCCACAGGCCGCCGTACTGGCACGGTATCTCTTGAGGTCGTGGGCATAGCAGATGGAGGGCTTGGTACCTCGGCTGGGGGAGCACTGCTAACTTCTGGAGCTAGTGCCTCAGCAGGACTGGCCGGCACCTGAAAATCCAAGACAAGCAAAAAAAGCATTAGATAGTTCTACCCGCTAAACAAACATAGAGAAAGCAAGGGGTGGGAAGAGTTTCACCAGAACAGTTATTAATTCTGGTGCTGCTGACTTGGTAGCAAGTTCGGAGGGGTGCTCCTCAACACCGGTCTCGCCAGTTGTTCTCGGTGAAGCTGCTTTGGGGCTAGGAACCCTGAGAATAAGCCATGACAGGCTAAACATGGGCAGCCCAACCGTCAAAGGCTGGGAGGTGGAGTATTTCTTCCATTAGCCTCGGTGGCTCCCTCGCCGCTAGAATAATCATAATCTAGTTGCTCTTTAGAGGGAGAGGATGATCTCTCAAAAGAACTCTCCACCGCACTACTTGGCTCCCGTCGGGTCTCGAGTCCACCCTGAGTAGCTTCGACAGCTGCCTCGGCTGCACGGCACAAAGATGAACGCGTGGTGATGTACCGAACAGGAGCTGCCACTTCCTTCAAGGTTGTCCTTCGCCCCCTTAGAAGTAGGGGAGTGTTCGGGGGCAGGACTGCCACTTCAGGAGAAGTTTCAAGAACTCCAGAAACATGACACGAAAAGGAGGATGAGGGAAAGGGGGGACCATGAGTTATAATGGGTCAAAGATGATGATGTCTAATTCACCTTCTGTTTCACCAACTGGGGGAGGAGAAGGGAGAGTTTCTCTCTCGGGGCTATCTATAGGGGCTTCTGTCTCAACCCTACTTGCCCCGTCTGCACTAACGGCCTGCTCAATGGTCGAAGTCAGAGGAATTATGGGTGCTACTACAGAATGCAGAATTATAATAATTATGAATAACCCTTGAAGTAGCCATCGATACTGGCGCACCTATGTCTGACATACCTTCAGCCTCAAATGGTGAAAAGTGGGAAGAAGCAAATTCTTCAAATGAAGGAACTAAGGGCGGGGTAGCCTCGACAGTAGCGGCCGTGGTGGCCACCTGTTCAGTTGCAGCTTGCCAGACTTTCTTGGCCCGTGTGATAGCTGTTCTAACTGGCGATGCCTTTTTCTTCCCTTTGCCCCTGGGTGGTAGTGGGGTTGTGGTAGGAGCCGGAGCCAGAGCCAGAGTATCAAAATGAGAAGGCTTTTGAGCCTGTAAAATGATTTGACAATAGTTGCCTTGTTGTTGAACGTCCAGCATATTTGCAAAAAGAAGGAAAATATATATATGAGCCTGACACAGCAGAGAAGTGCTTGCTCTAGCTGAACTCCATAAACAAAGACCACCCACCGGCCCTGTCTAAATTCTGTAGAGGGGCCAATAGTATAGAGCAACTTCTTTATCTCGAGAGGAAGCTTCTCGAATCAACCATCATACATCCCCTATTGTCTCACAACGATCAGCCAAATGTGCGAGGTATGGATGCTACTGGGAAGCCAGACAATGGTACAAATTAGGGTGGTCCATGCCCTACCCATCTGCATACTTAAAAGCAAAAAAAAGCGGCTGGCCTAAAATCGCTTCATTCGGACTGTTAATGCTCAAACCATGAATATTCATTAGAACAAAGAGCCCCAAGGTCTGGCGATGATATGTATCAGTCTGGTCTTCTTTCCTTACAAAGGTGCGATATGGGCAGTGTCGATCCACCTCCGAGCGCCATGGAATGACAGAAGGCATAGGCTCCTCTACAAGCAAGAGAAATTGTTGCATATCCAGTCGAGAATCCCCCACTTGGCTTAGCCCTTTAAGGGTCTAAAGGAAGTCATCTCATCAATTGCCGGTTACTCTGGCAATGGTTTCTGGGCCCGCTTCTTTGTAGCTTTTCAAACCTGAATATATGCCTCTACCTCTTTCGGCCTCTGAGATAGGAGTCTTTTCAAATGGGCTTCATCAATATCAAATACTGGGGAGGCCTGACTGCTCAGGAATCTACATTCTACCACATCCCAGCACTTTTTCCTGAAGTTTCTATAAAAGTTGGTTCAGGCGTTCCATCATTTAACATATTCCACAGTAACCTGTGGAATGCGTCCGGGAGTTGGAACTCGAAAAGTGCAGGTGTCTTGCAGATGGAAAAAGTCCCACCAGGCCCGGCCCTCATGAGCAACGGATGCACCTTGCTTTACTCTACTCTCCAAGTTGAATTGGGTAGACGACGGGGGG
Source organism: Amorphophallus konjac (assembly GCA_022559845.1). Classification (NCBI taxonomy): domain Eukaryota; kingdom Viridiplantae; phylum Streptophyta; class Magnoliopsida; order Alismatales; family Araceae; genus Amorphophallus; species Amorphophallus konjac. Next base: position 197,897,177 of record CM040125.1, read on the forward strand.
ATATGCTGGTCATACCCAAAATTCTGGCCCAATCTGAAAGGGTAATAGTGCTCAGATATATGCTTCCGCCCTTTATGAAGATTAGCACACTAGGGCAGATAGCCAATGCCCAATCAACCAGTTCAGGCTCTAGAATTGGATGGGTCATTGGGATGCCTAAAACTAGATGAAAATATGCCTCCATGTCTTCCATCTTCCATTTGCGGAGGCGGTTGACCAGCGGGCTGGAATGAGCTACTAGACTCCAAAAATGAATGGTGCCCGGGGAGTCCACAGTGACCAAGCTTAGTCGGCCCTGAATATAAAAAAGTTACTGCGTAGCTAGGCCCGACTCGGAACTGGCGAATTAAAACATACGCGGGAATAAAGTAGGCGCCTGAAGGGTCCTCGGAGCAAACTCAGGAAATAGCGTGAAACCCACGCATTGAAAAGATGAATAGGCCCCACCGTCTGAAGGCTGTGAGGAACATGTGACCTGTTGAGTTCCCCTAGCATCTTCTAAATGAGGTAGAGTGTCACCAGGCATATAGATAGCTTCATGCTCCATGCCATCTGGCAGGCAGGGTAAATGGCTTCCGGGCAAATGACGGTCTAGTCTCCACGTGGAAGGGCTAAGGAGCAGAGCTAGTAAGTCAAAAAGGCAGCATAATGAGTGACAGCCTCTACTCCTATCAGGTTCGGCCCGCCACGATGTCCTTGTTGAACAAAGGATGGAAGACCTGCATTATAGCAAGCATGCCGCATCGACTTCTCCATTGCTGGTACCACGGAAGGGTAGTCTTCATATTTGGAAGTACCATGAAAGAAATATTGGAGCCACATACCCATGCGCTCCCGTTTCGTATCACCCTTCTTCCTAGCCTGGGATGAAGAGGCTTGGCTGGGGTCTTCGTAATAGGACAAGCACAAAGTCCTATATACCTTCATCAAATAGCGGTATGTAAAGCCCACAAAGTAGCGACCCATTCCATTCGATTCATCTTTCAAAGGGTCTACCAAGCATACTTCTTCATAGGGCTCCCCGTCAATGGGCAAGCCACTTAACTATGAGAGGCTCCACAAGTCTAAAGAAGTCTCCCCCTTAGTTGTATAGAAGGTGTTGAACTCGGGGGTTAAAGACTGCTATCATACCGCAGTACAATCCCTTAGAAATTGGATATCTGAAACGGGAGGCATAGACGCTGTGAAACACTCCCGCTCTTATTAAAATTGGAGCATATTCTTTCCGCACATAATCTGTAAATTCGAATGCTCCGGCTCGAAAAGAATAGGCATCTATCACCTTCAGGTCAACGAACCATCCCACCGCCAGCTAATATTTAAATTGCATGGCCAGGGAGTCTAGAATGAAGGGCTCTTCTCTGAATCCCCATTTCAAAGTGTTGGATCCCCTAGTTGATTTTGGATAGTTATGTTTCAATGATGACAAACCTTCTGTGTGTGTGTCCTCATGTGGTTACTTGACAAAGGCTTAATCTTCTCAAGTTCATTCATTAGTGCATATTTAGGGTTTGTAGGCAATAGGTGTCGACACCCACTCACCCAGTGTCGACACCCTTTGGTGTTTTGCTTAATGCTTCGACCTGTCAAGGATGTGCATCGACATGAGGTTTAGGTGTTTCAAAATGTGCACCGACCTATCAAAATGTGCATCGACCTATTAACCCATTTTGATATGAGTTTTGGTTTAGGCTTGCATATATTTAACCCATTCATATTACCATCTGGTAGAATGTGGTTCTTATGTGCCATTATCTTGGTTCAATGCATGGTTATTTAATTTTAATGTTTAAATGATGAAAATTGGGTTTTCAATCGGTTTTAATGATGGTTTTATGTCTGTCAGAAAAAGTGTCGACTCACAAAGTCGACACTTAATTCATTCTGTTCTGGTTTTGTGTTTTGTTGTCAAACCAGACAGAAAGTTGTCGTGTGTGCTGGCTTTTGATGTGGACACAACAAGTGTCAACTCTGTGAGTCGACACTTATTGTGTTGTGCGTTGTTTCTGCTATGACAGAATGTCTAGCAAAAAGTGTCGACTCACAGAGTCGACACTTTTGCTCTGGGTTTCTAATTAAGTGTTCTGGCAGAACACCTTGCAAGAAGTGTCGACTCTGAGAGTCGACACTTTCTCTGAACCATCCGAAACGGGTTTTCCGTAATGGATTCGAAGCCCATTAAACTCAACCCAAATGTTTCCAAACTTGACACCTTTGCCCTTAGTGTTCTCCTACATATCCTAGAGGGGTTTTGGAAGGGTTTTGGCATGGGTTTCTTAGTCTTTTCATCTCCCTTATGTGCTGCTATATATGACCTGCGACTTTGGGAGAATATACAAGGGATTTCTAATGTTCTATTTTTTCTTGTAGGAGAAGAAAGGGGAGAAGGAGAGGAGGTGAGGGAAGAATGTGGATTTCATCTACTTCCTTATATTTCTGGAGTTCGTGATTGAAGAAAGAAAGAAGCGGATTGAGAAGAGGAATGCGTGGATGTTCTCATCGTCAACATCTGGCTACCCTCTGACCCGAGGATTAGAGAAGAATTTATACAGCCCTTTCTACTCATGGGGATTCATTTCTACATCTTGTTTGCATCTATTTTGATCATTTCCTATTTGTCTACGAGCTTGTATTGATCACATCTTTAATTTTCCAAACTCCGACTCTATGGAGTGTGTCGACCGTCTACGAACGACTGTGGTGTTTTTGTGCCGCGGGTGTTGCGGTTTGTTTGTGTGTGTGTCTTGATCCTTCGTGGATCGTGTAGGAGACGACGTCTCCATATTGTTGGAGCGAAAGCTCCAGGTGCTTCATTTGAAGCAAGTGGATCCTCACCGATTCGGTGAGGGATGGACGTAGAGTACCCGTCGTGGTCCCGAACCACCTAAAAATCTCTCTCGCACTTGTCTACTTGTGGTTTGCCTATTTATCTTTATCATCTTGATCGTGTGAGAATGGAGAGGTTGAGAGAACTAGCTTGTTAATCTCATCCATTTACATCTTGTTGGTAGTTAATTTTTATTCCGCTGCTAATATTTTAAAATCTACCATTGCGCTCTGAGGGGACAATTCAACCCCCCTTCTTGTCTAATCGTTCATCTAAGGACAACAATCTGGTATCAGAGCGGGTCTCTGATTTTTTGGAAAACCTCACGATTGTAGAGAAAAGATCTTTTGTTATGGCCAACAAGGGAATGCTCCCCGAGGGACATTCGATACACCGACCACCCTTCTTCGATGGGACTAACTATCCCTATTGGAAAAACAGAATGACCGTGTTCATGAGAGCACAAGATTATGATACTTGGAAAGTTGTTTGTAAATGTTCTCATGTTTTACCACCAAATGAAGATGAATGGGAAGAGGATCACATTAAGAAATCATGTCCTGATTTCAGAGCTATGAACATTATCCAATGCGCCATACACCTTGATGAATACTCACGTATTTCAATGTGTTCATCCGCACAGGAAATGTGGGAAAAGCACCGGCTAATGCATGAGGGCACTTCGGAGGTTCGTGAAGCAAAAGGTAACATGCTTGTTCGCGAATATGAGTTGTTCATAATGAAGCCTGAGGAAAACATAAAGGATATGTATGCAAGGTTGAGTCAGATCACGAACGGCCTAAAAAGTTTGGGAAAGGAATATTCGAATCAAGACTTAGTCAGAAAGGTGATGCGGTCCCTCGCACCTCCATGGCACACAAAGGCGACCGTCATAGAGGACTCAAAGGATCTCACCACACTCACGGTGGATCAACTCATCGGGTCACTAATGACTTACGAGATGAACATTTTGAAGCCAGTTGAGGAGGAAAGCAAAAAGAAGAAGACGATAGCCTTGAAGGCATACCCAGCATCGTCGGAAGATAGTGATGGGAGATCAAGCATTGACAGTGAAGAAGAAGAGTTAATGGCTCTAGTCACAAGGAGAGTAAGAAAATTTTTTAGAAAGGCAAGGCGAGAAGGAAATTTCCCAAGGAGATTTTTGAGAAGAAACGCCATCAAAAGGGAGAGCAGAGCAAGAAAGATGAAATAATTTGTTATGAATGTAAGAAGCCCGGCCATATGAGGGGTCAATGCCCCGAGCTCCAGAAGAAGCTGAAGAAGGACAAGGCGAAGTATGGAAAAGCAATGAAAGCTACATGGAGTGATGAAGATTCGGATAGCTCAACATCCAAAGGGAACAAGGATGAACTGGACGAGCTGGTCCAGAATTTCTATTTGATGGCGGATGAGGAACATTCCGAGGTAAATTCAGATTTCGAAAATCTTAGTGCTGAACATTGGCATCTAGCTTATGCGGAGTTATATCAAAAGTATAGGAAATCTAAATCTGATGTCAAGAACTTGAAAAAGAAATTCCATGACTTGATTCGCTCCACAAATCCATGTGCTAGGTGTAGTTTTTATGAAATGCAAATTCAAAAATTTAAAGTAGAAAATGAAGACTTTGAATCCAAAATGACATTGTATGAAGATGAAGTGGCATGTTTGTAAGTTGAAAAACAGAGTGCTTATGTGAACATTGAAAAATTGAAAAATGAGAATGAGAACTTGGTAGTTGAGTTGGATGAGCTCAAAACGAGATTGAGTGAATGTAAGAAATCAAATAAAGAAGTTGAAACCAACTTAAATACCATGCATGATGAACTAAAGAGATTGAAAGAACTTGTTCAAAAGGAACTAAAAGGAAAAAGGGAAATTGTTGAACACGGTGAGACTAGTAATGGAAAGGCTAGGAATGAAAGAATTGATGTGGGATGCTCACCCACAAAGAAAAATTCATTTGTGAAAAATAAAGTTCAAAGATCATTTGATTCATATGGCTATACTTGTGTTGACTCATGCATGAATTCTTATGTTGATAGATCATACATGCATAGGAGTCAGTTTAGAAAGCCAAATGTTACTTATTTTTATTGTGGAATATTGGGCCACTTGATGTATGTATGCGATCTAATGAGGGCTGATGATGAATATTTTGAAAAGAAAAATAGAATCCATTTCTCTCATGGTAGGACTAACACTTCGGGACCCAAGCTTGCTTGGGTACCTAAATCAACTTGAGAGTTGTTTTGATTATGAAGCTCTGCCTAAGAGCCAAATGGAACAAATGGTACCTGGACAGTGGATGCTCCAGACATATGACGGGAAATAAGGAACTCTTTTTAGACCTGAAGGAGAAGGATATAGGATTGGTCACCTTTGGCGGGAACGATCAAGGTAAAATTGTGGGAATTGGATGAATAGGTAAGGATTCGAACCAATCCGTTGAAGAAGTTTTGCTTGTAGATGGTTTGAATCATAACATGCTTAGCATTAGTCAACTCTGTGACAAAGGTCACAAAGTCATTTTTCAACATACACACTGCTCAATTGTTCATAGAGATACAAATGAAATAAAATTCTTTGGTCTTAGAGATGGAAACATTTACTCTGTTGATTTTGAAAACTCTCAAAATGAAAATCTTTGCTTAGTCGCTAATAAGTCGGATGATGCATGGTTATGGCATCGACGACTTGGTCATGCTAGTTTTAGTATTCTTTCTAAATTGTACATAAAAGACTTGGTAAGAGGATTACCAAAGTTGAATTTTGCTGTAAATAAAATTTGTGATGTATGTGCTATGGGGAAATAGACCAGGGTGTCTTTTAAATCTAAAAATATTGTCACCACCACTAGACCCCTTGAACTCCTTCATCTAGATTTATTTGGTCCCACTAGGACATACAGTCTTGGCAGGAAACTTTATGGGTTTGTTATTGTAGATGATTACTCAAGATTTACTTGGGTATTATTTTTAACTCATAAGAATGATGCTTTGCAGAGTTCGAAGATCTTTGCAGGAATTTACAAACTGATAAGGGGTATTAAATCAAAGCTATTCGGAGTGATCATGGAAGAGAATTTGATAACCATGACTTTGATGATTTTTACAGGAAACATGGGTTTTCACATAACTTCTCAGCACCTAGAACCCCTCAACAAAACAGAGTCGTGAAAAGAAAGAATAGGACACTCATGGAGATGGCAAGAACAATGCTTGCGGAAAATGGCTTACTAATGTATTTTTGGCCCGAGGCGGTGACCACGGCCTACTACATCATCAATCGAGCCATGGTAAGACCTAATCTCAAGAAAACTCCATATGAGCTTTATAAAGGAAAGAAATCAAATATTGCATATCTTAAACATTTTGGTTGTCCGTGTTTCATTTTGAATAATTCTAAAGAACATTTGGAGAAATTTGCCGCAAAGAGTGATAGAGGTATATTTCTTCGATATTCTTCATCATCTAGAGCATATCGAGTATATAACCTACGTACTCTTGTGGTAGAAGAAAGCCCACATGTGATCATTAATGAATACACTTTGAGGTTATCTAACAAGGATAATCATTTTATTGATGTAGGGCATGAAGACGGAGAAGAAAAGAAAGACAAGGAAAATCAAGATGTGGATCAAGCGGAGTCGAGCACCAAAAATGATGAAGCTCCAACCCAAAATGAAGATCTCCCCAAAAAATGGACATTCCACAAGGACCACCCACAAGACAACATCATAGGAGACGTGGAACAAGACATAAGAACAAGGGCTTCAATCAGGGAAGTTGAAGAATTTGACAATCTTGCTTTACTTTCTAATATTGAGCCAAAATCTGTAGATGTGGCATTAAATGATAATTTTTGGATCTTTGCTATGCAGGGGGAATTACACCAAATCCAAAGGAATGAGGTGTGGTTTCTTGTGCCTAGACTTAAGAATCACTCGGTGATAGGAACTAAGTGGGTTTTTTGAAACAAACTTAGTGATCAAGGGATGGTGATTAAGAATAAAGCCCGGCTTGTAGCCCAAGGCTATAGTCAAGAATTTGGAATTGACTTTGATGAATCATTTGCACCCGTGGCTAGGCTTGAGGCCGTTAGAATATTACTTGCCTTTGCATGCTCTAGGAATATAAAACTCTTTCAAATGGATGTTAAAAGTGCATTTTTGAATGGTGTAGTGAAGGAAGACGTCTATGTTGAGCAACCACCGGGATTTGAAGATGAGAAGAACTCAGACCACGTATACAAACTTGACAAAGTATTGTATGGTCTGAAGCAAGCCCCCCGTGCGTGGCATGAAAGGTTAAGTACGTTCCTTTCAGAAAATGGCTTCAAAAGAGGTAACATCGACCAAACCTTTTTCATTAACAACGATAATCAACACATGCTTCTTGTTCAGGTATATGTTGATAACATTATCTTTGGAGCCACTAGTGATTCATTAAATGATGATTTTGTTAAATTGATGCGGGGGGAGTTTGAGATGAGTTTGATAGGGGAGTTAACCTTGTTCTTGGGTTTGCAGGTAAAGTAGCAAAAGGATGGAATTCTCATAAATCAGAGGAAATACACAAAGGAGCTCATCAAGAAGTTCAAATTCGATAATGCAAAGTCACAAAAGACACCGATGTCAACAACGGTGAAATTGAACAAGAATGAAAAAGATAAGTCTGTCGATCAGAAACTTTTTAGAGGCATGATTAGTTCTTTGTTGTATTTGACTGCTAGTAGGCCGGATATAATGTTTAGTGTTTGCATGTGTGCGAGATTTCAATCCGATCCTAGAGAACCGCACATGTTGGCGGTCAAAAGAATTTTTAGATATCTGCTAGGCACCACGGATCTTGGTCTTTGGTTTCCATGTAGTTATAGTTTTGATTTAGTTGCTTACACAGATTCCGATTATGCTGGGTGTTTAGTGGATCGTAAGAGCATGTGCGGGTACTGTCAATATCTTGGAGGTTGTATGGTCTCATGGGCCTCTAGGAAACAAAATACTGTGGCATTGTCAACTGCCGAAGTCAAATACATGGCGGCAGGCAGTTGTGCCGCCCAAGTGTTTTGGATCCAACAATAATTAGTTGATTTTGACATTTCTTTAAATAACACACCCATTCTTTGTGATAACACTTCCGCGATTAATATTTTCAAAATTCATGTTTTGCATTCTCGCACAAAGCACATAAAGATTAGACACCACTTTCTACGAGATCATGTGAGTAAGGATCATTTTGAGCTTATACATGTAAATACTGAAAATCAACTTGTAGACATTTTTACAAAACCCTTAACTCCTGAAAATTTCAAAAAAATAAGAAGAGAATTATGACTTTGCTGTTTGAATGAGTAATTGCACAAATTAAGCTTGAATAAATACTTTTGCTTATTTTGCAAATAACAGTTCAGATTTGCATATGGTTCACATTGCATATCTTTTTGCATGTTTGTGAATAGGAATAATTCTTTTCAACATTTTTTTTATTCACTTGCATATGCTCGTATATATTTGACATACTTACTTGCTTGAATGTCATGATTCTTCGATATCTCAAATCTCGAGTTGTGGAAGGGTGGATAAGCTCTATCTGGAAACTCTCTTGATGCGTGAGTTGGGTCTTTGGACCTTCACCTCCGCCATGTACCTGAAATCATAATTGCATGAATATACTTTCAAATCCTTGCATGACTGCATTGTTGTGTCCCTGTGGTTTTGATGATAGCAAACACTATAAGTCATCATATGTTTGCATGAAAGATTGAATGGTTATGAAATATGCATTTGATTATGCATCTGGTCATTACACTGTGCATTAAGGAGGATTGTTTGCTGTGCATTGATTTTTGTGCATTAATGTTGTCATCATAATCATTTGCATGATACATGCACAGTCTTTCAGGTAGATGCATTTTCATACTGCATTATGCTTATATAGATACAACGCCAGTTGCATCATGCATAACTAGGGTCGGTGCTAGTTATGTTTTCACACAGCTAAGGTCGATGCTAGTTGTAGTTCATGCATAGCTAGGGTCGGTGCTAGTTGTGTTCTTACATAGCTGAGGTCGAAGCTAGTTGCATTTCATACATACTAAGGTTGATGCTAGTACTAAGCATATTGCATACAAAGTAGACGCTAGTCATATTGCTTCATACATAGTCGATGCTAGTTGCACCTTGTGCATACTAAGGTCGGTGCTAGTTGCATAAAGGGTCGGTGCTAGTGTCATATATCTTGCATACATAGTCGATGCTAGTTGCACCTTATGCATACTAAGGTCGGTGGTAGTTTCATAAACGGTCAGTGCTAGTGTCATATATCTTGCATACGTAGTCGGTGCTAGTTGCATAAAGGGTCGGTGCTAGTGACATGTATCTTGCATACATAGTCACATACATAGTCGGTGCTAGTCAGCATTGACTGAATAGTCAGATCGATGCTGGTCTGCATATAAGGTCGGTGCATACCTTGTTAGTCTACATATGAGGTCAGTGCATATTTCTTATCGTGTATATAGAAGGTCGGTGCATCCTTTGTTTTATACTACCTAAGGTCTAGGCATCTTTTCTAATTTGGCATGCAAGCGTCGGTGCATATTTTCCTCCTTCACGCAAAGTCTGTGCACATGAGTCTCCACGGTCGGTGCAATTTTTGCTTCGATGTTTAAAGTCTGCGCATATTATCATGATAGTCATTGTAAGGTCTGTGCTCGTTTGCAAATGACATTGGTAGGTCTGTGCATACGGTGCTATCTAGGTCTGAGCACATGTGAGTCTCGACACATGTAGTCTTGCCAGGTCTACACATGCATTATCTAGAGTTGTTAAATTCTGTACATCATTAAGGCTGGCATCTTTATTAGTTCATGTTCTCATTCATCACCTTAATGCATATGCATCATTTTATATGGCTCTGATTTGAATGTCTTACTAATGTGAAGTTGACCAAGCTTGCATTTGATGTTGTTAACAAAGTGATTGATGAAATGCCTGAGTAAACACTTAGGCAGCAGCAGCAGAGATGGAAGTTGAAGGAGAAAAAGCCATTAAGTCACTAAGGTTGGCATTTCAGCAAGCATCATAATGACAGCAGCAATAATCAAAGGCCAGCGTGGATACTCAAGGCGCGCATGCAATCCCAGGTTACCTAATGATGGGCACGTGATCCCAGGTTGGCGTGAAAAATCATGTCTACGTGGCAGGGTCTCTAAGAGACCAATGATTAAGGAATACTCTCAACGCCATGTGGATTTATATGATTCGCTGTTTGCAAAATCTGATGCCTTGTGCTGGAGATAAATAGACGGCATCGCCTCAGAAGAGAAGGGTGGGCTGCCAACCAAAGAAGAGAGCCGCAGAAAAAAGAAAAGAAGAAGAGCCAGAGCTCGAAAAAGAGAAGAGTTAGATAGAAAAGAAGAGACTAGAGGCAGCCAAATAATATCCTGAGAGAAGAACTAGAGAGTTGAAGAAGAAGAAGAGAAAGATAAAAGAATCTGAGAGAAGCCTGCTCGTGATTGAAGATTTGATTCCATCAGTTCATGGATCATATCCTAAACTGTCTTGCTCTGCTCAGAGCTACATTTTTATTTTCCTGCGTGTATTTTCCCTTTCTTCATTTACCTTTTAACCGCTGTGTTCCGATTTCCTATCTTGGGGGTCGGGTTCCTCCTGAGGATTCAGGAGAAGGGAGACCGTGTCTCCAGTTGCGAGTGACGGGGTGTCACTAGTGTTTCCCACTGGTTTAGAGGAAGGGAGATTCATCTCCAGTTTCTCTCTGTGGATTTAGAGGAAGAGAGGATCTAATCCTCTGGTTTTTGGTGAGCAGTTGGTTGATGTTCACGTCCCTTTTGCATTTGCAGAAGAAGGGAGACGGTGTCTCCAGTTGCTAGTGACGGGGTGTCACTAGTGGTTCCCCTCAAGTTTAGAGGAAGGGATGTTTGATCCTCCGGTGTTTTTAAGTAACTGGGTGTTACTCAAGTTTCCTTCTGATTTGATCAGAAGAAGAGAGGAGAGTGTTCCTCTGGGTCAAGCTGTTAGGCAGCATTTGTAGAAGATTGAGTCTGCGTCTACTTTGGTAGAGAAGCCTCACTCCGGTTTTTAGTGAGGGGTGATGTAGGCAGACTGATGTTTGGCCGAACCACCTAAAAATCTAGTGTGTAGTGGTTTACCTTGTGCGTTTGCTCCCTTTCATCCACCTTCTTTCACAGGATCGCTCTCGAGGGTTGTCTGCTGTGTGATTCTATTAAGTGCACGAATTTGTCTATCATTTTTTGTCTCAAGGTTATTCTCTTTGCAATGCAGCTTAGGCACACATGTAGTGTTTGTCGTATTGCCTTGACGATAATTCATACTGTTTGATTCAGTCATAAATGTTCTCATCTTCAATCTATCATGTGCTCGACAATAGGTGTGCCTGAATGTTTTAGCGTTAATCTGATTTCTGATTGAGCAGTTTTCTGAAGAATATATCTTGCGTGAACTTAATTCAGTATGAGAAATCTCACACTCACTATACTCTGGTTTTATCTTAAACTGCTCGTTGTGGTTTAGGATAATGGTATTGTTGTTGAGATATTGCCGTAAATGGTTTGATTAATAAATTGGGTTGCTTTTGTCATTGGACCTAAGTTTTTATTGGGCATCTATTCAACCCCCCCTTCTAGATCCTAGCTACGCACCTAACAATTGGTATCAGAGCAGATTACTGTCTTATTGGATCCAACGAACCGTAGTAGATCCTGCAGACTCTTTGGTGCATTTCTGAGTGCGTTCAGTTTGTTGCATTGAATTGTTTGTTGATTTGCTTTTATGGCTCATCCACCGGTTTTCAACTGCTCCAACTTTGATTCGTGGCTCAACAACATGCGTAGCTATGTTAGTGTTAGTGTTGGTGTGCTACAGGCCAATTTCGGGTCGGGTAGGCCCAATAGTTATACGATCTTGTTCATTAATAAAGTGGTGTTTGAGCGTAAATATGCGATTGTGTTACTTTACGTTGTCCCTAGGATATGTGGTTGTAAAGTCAGCTCGAGATGGGATCTCGAACATGAGACTTACTTTACATGAACACATACCTTAAATTATTCCTGGTTGGAGGGTAATCAGTCAGGGACTTTGATTACCTATTAAACCAGTACACATGATGTGTCAGTGACCAGTCTCATGGTCATTGGTGCGGGGCACCAACACATATGTGTAGGTGTATGTCCTTGGAGGATGTGCACAAAACTGATCCACAATTGGATCTTCAGATGGTTGATTATACCTAATGTCAACTGAAGATCCAACGGTCACAGTAGCATCGTTGGTCCTTTGACTTGAGACATTGATCGGATCTTACACGAGGACTGGAATGGTTTAATTACTTAGCTAAGTGACTTTAACCATAAGTCATGAGTTGCCGAGTCATTAACCACTCCAGGATACGTGTGAAGATCATCAATGGTCAAGAGGGGATCGCTCACTATCGGGTATATATCAGACAGTTAATGGGTCATGACATTGACGCTCCGTTAAATCCCTGGCCAGGGTCGTATGAGTTCGTTTAGAACGGACGTCATACACTTTAAGGAGGTCATAGTCAAATGGCACGATCATGGGATTTGACAGATACCGTACCCTCGATCGTACCAGACTCATAGAAGAAGCGAGGGATTATATCGATGCGGTAACTGTGGACTTACAGGTACCAGACATGCTGGTTTAAACCCGGCGTCATCTAGGATCACGCGGATTTGCTTGACCCAACGTGATCGAAGGTTCGGAATGAATTAAACTATTATTCGGCTCTTGTAGAAGCGAATAATATGTTTAATTTACTTCTAATTAGGAATTAGAAGTTAATGGGCCTTAAACTAGAGTGACTATGGGCCTAGAGGATCACACACAATGGATTCTTGGGTGACGGATAATTATTATACAAATGTATGTATTATTTCCTTTTAATTCCTTTTGGAAAGGAGTGTAAACGGAGTTTAATACATATGTATAATATGAGATAGGACATATATACAGTTTCGGTCTTTTAGAACCCTTTTCTAATAAACCTAAACTCTATATATAGCTACCTACGTGAAGCCCATTCGTTTCTTCACTTCTTCCAACCTCTTAAGCTTAAGCAAGCACATAAGCTTAAGAGGAGGATTAGCCTCCCCCCTTTCTCCCCGTTGCTCTCTCTCTCTCTCCAGAAGGTGATAGAGTCGGGGAAAGTTGCGCCGGGGAGGTACCGTCGCTGCGCAAGGGTCCGTGTGGATCTGCTCTAGAGGCCGTACAGCTGTGCGGCTCGGTTTCTCTGCATCGGGCTTAGCGGACAGCGTCGTTCCGCGCAAGGTGAAACACGCAACCCGTAATTAGGGTATTAGAAACACCGATTAGAGCACAGATTAAACTTTCCATAACACCGGGATCAGGCAAATGAAATTTTTGTTATCCGCGACGTCGCCCGTAGGTGCTGTGCGAAACCTTACAGTGGTATCAGAGCCAGGTTCGCGCTCTAGTCGGTGTTTTTATCGCCGTTTAGAACCATATTTGAAAGGGGTTTATATACTTCAATTGTTATTACTAGAAGGGGATGTTGGACATCCCCGTTCTTCCAGGATGCTGAGCATCCCTGGAGCAAATTTTTTTTTTAAAAAAAAATTTTACTTGGCCCGCTTTGGGCGCACTGCGCCCAAGGCGCTGTGCGCCCGCGGGCGCACCCGCGTGGGCGGGCGCCGCCCACGGGGGGCAGCCGCGTGGCGGGCGCCCGCCTGGCAGGCGCTACCGACGCGGAACGCCCGCTTGGCGGGCGGCCGCAGGCCGCGCCCGCAACGCGGGGGGGGGGGGGGGGGGGGCGCCTTGTGGCGACCCCCGCCGGGGCCCGCGTGGCGGGCGCCGCGGGCCCTGCGGGCGCGTGGGTCAGCGCCCGCGCGCGCGGGAAAGGGGCGGCCACGCCAGTTTGTTTGTTTTAAATAAATAAAAAAATTTCATTTTTACCCTTTTTTAATCTATTGTGCTCATATTAATAATATATATATTAGATATATATATTAAAATGCACAGTAAATTAAATCAAATTTTATCTAGTAAGTTAAATATTGTTATCTCGATAGTAAATGTCAAAAGTTAAATTTTATTTAACCGTGTTGAATTTACTGAGGTGAGATAATTACTATTTACCTTGGGATAAAATGGTAATAATTCAAGTTACTTCGATAAATTCTAATTTTTGAATTTTTAATTATTAGATAATTAGAAAATTCAAATTTTGAATTTTATTGAAGTTAAATGTGAAAATTTTAATTATTAGATAATTATTAAATTCAAATTTTGAATTTTAGAAAATTACTAATTGAGGATAATTGCATTATTTTAAATTTATTTTCAAACAAAAATTATTGGATAATTAGTTTGAATTTAAATTTAAATTATTGGCATGTTTAAATTTTGAATTTAAATTTGATTATTGGATAATTAAATTTAAATTTAAATTTAATTAATTATCTCAATTAGATGCCCCTGTAGAAAATGATGGTTCTTTACGTGCGTTACTTTATTTACCTTGTATTGGCCTGCTTGTATAATTTTAGTTAATCATGCTTTGATTTTTAAAATTAAACAAAGCTAGCCTGTTTTTGTTTGCACATCCCATTATTAAATTGAAAAGTAAGGATTATTTTCAGAAAATAACCCTTGATTGATTTTATTTGAATGGGTTGGCAAGTGATCATGGACTTGGATTAATGTAATTAATTGGGGTCTGCGAACCTCCTTTCTCTCTCTGTTGAAATTCCAATGTACTTCTATCTTCCTCCATTGTTGTACTCGCCCTAAGGGCTGCTGGAATTTGAGTCACATGTAATTTAATTTTTTCGGCCTGCGTGCCGTGTAAAAGTTGTAATTAATGCGGCGTCGACGATTGAAAGCGTGGAGCACACCCGACGAGGACGATCCAGCTGCTTCGGAAGCGGGCCGGATGTCTTAGTTACATTAGGGTTAAAGTCCATGATCACTTGCGTTTATTTTTGCATTTGATGCATTTATTTTGTGCAAACTACTAGGTACGGTAAATATATTGGATATATTTATATTACCACCTAGGGTGAGATCAAGATAAAATTAAATTCCCTCGCGTTTAAATTTTAGATCTGGTAAGCGTGGCTCTAGGAGTCGTCGTGGCCCTCCATCATTATGGAGTGAATGAACGTCTTCATTTCATGGATTTGTTGTGCTTTCCACAAGGTCCATGAGTTTGGGGGCGGGATTAAACTCCAAGGCTCGGCCTCAATGGGTGAGGAATTGAACTCGGCCTTGTTGTGCTTTCCACAAGGGTCGGGTCATGAACTCATTGCTATGTAGTAATGATGGTTAGATCTAACTGAGAATATCCTTTGTTGTACTTTCCACAAGGGGATGATTTCTCGGGGGTCGAATATCGGATATTGCATTAGATGCAAGTGCTTGTTGACTGCCCTTGAGATGATGTATGGCTTGTTGTGCTTTCCATAAGGTCGTACATCAGTCTCGTTGGGATTCCGACCCACTAGGTAGATCTCACTGATCTCCCGTTCTATATACTGAGGGTTATATAGTCCGATCGAAAAATAGTGGGACTAACTAAGATAGAAAATCACATCTAAATTAGAATTTGAACACATGCTAAGTTGTCTTTTATTTCTTATCCAGATTACAATGTCGTCGTCCAACCCCCTCCGCGGCATCTTGGATGCAAATAGATTAACTGGACCGAATTACTCGGATTGGCTACGTAATCTACGCATAGTCCTTACCGCCGAAAAGATTACGTACGTGTTGGACACGGTTTATTATGAGCCAGCTCCTGATGCCGACGAGGGCGAGTTACTGGCTTATGCCAAGTGGTCTGAGGACTCCTCCCTAGCCCAATGTTACATGTTGGCCTCTATGGCTCCTGAGCTACAGAGGCAATTTGAAAAGACTGATTGTAGAAGTATACTTCTCAATCTACGCCAGCTCTTCGGGGAGCTGGGTATGATTGAGAGGTATGACATATCCAAAAGGCTTTTCAGGACACGGATGTCTGAGGGTTCATTAGTACATGCCCGTGTACTAAAAATGATGGAGTGGATTGAAAGACTCAATGCATTGGGGTTCAAGTTGGATCTTGAACTATGCATTGATCTTATACTCCAGTCATTGCCTGATTCTTTTTCTTCCTTCATCATGAACTTTAACATGAACAGGATTGAAGCAACTCTCCCAGAGCTGCTCAATATGTTAAAGAGTGCTGAAGGAACCATGCAGAAAGATAAACCATCTTCGTCTGTAATGGTTATTGGCCGGGCCAACAAGAAAAGGAAGGTGTCTCAAATATCCACCACGAGTAACAAAGGGAAGGGAAAGAAAAAGGCCACGGGTAAGCAACTCGCCAAAGTTGACAAAGGGAAGGGCAAGAAGAATGAAAAGGAAGATAAATGTTTTCGATGCGGGGAAACTGGGCATTGGAAAAGGAATTGCAAGGCAATTCTAAATGAAGGTATTTTTCTCATAGATCTTAATTTGTCATATATGAAATCCACATCATGGGTATTGGATACTGGATGTGTATCTCATATCTGCAATTCTATGCAGGTGCTGGCTAATAGAAGGTGACTAGGCAAAAAGGAGATTGAACTGAGGATGGGCAATGGAGCTTTAGTTTCTGCCAAAGCTGTCGGGACTGCACGCCTCAGTTTACCTTCAGGAGTCATTCTGGAGCTGAATGACTGTTGTTATGTTCCTAATATTATTAAGAACATTATTTCAATCTCTAGCTTGTATAACATTGGATATACATTGACTTTTAATAGCACTGGGTGCTCTATAATGAATAGTGGTTTGATTTTAGCCAATGGTTCATTAGTCAATGGCCTTTATGTATTAGATACACGTTCTAATGTTATGCAAATTTCCAATGCTGATGAAGTGAATTCTATATATCTATGGCATTGCAGACTTGGTCATGTAGGTGAGAAAAGGGTCTCTCACTTACACTCAAATGGGTATTTGAATTCGTTCGAATACAAGCCATTTGATACCTGTGAGTCATGTCTCATGGGGAAAATGACCAAGGCTCCTTTTGGTGGACATGATGAGAGGGATGTTGACCTTTTTGAACTCATACACTCGGATGTATGTGGACCCATGTCCATAGAAGCAAAAGGAGGTTATCTCTATTTCGTTTCTTTTATTGATGACTTCTCTAGATATGGCTATGTGTATTTAATGAGAAATAAGTCACAAACCTTTGAGAAGTTTAAGGAATACAAGAATGAAGTAGAGAAACAGATAGGCAAAAGTATTAAGGCTCTTCGATCGGATCGAGGAGGTGAATACTAAAGCCATGAATTCACTTCTTATCTTAAAGAACATGGAATAGTTTCTCAGTGGACTCCACCGTATACACCACAACACAATGGTGTATCCAAGAGGAGAAACATGACCTTGTTGGACATGGTCCAATCCATGATGTCTATGTCAGGACTACCCTTGTCTCTCTGGGGCTATGCGTTAGAGACTGCGGCTTATTTATTGAATAGGATATCAAGTAAATCAGTTCCTTCTATACCATATGAGATATGAAAGGGCAGGAAACCAAATTTTAATCACATTAAAATTTGGGGCTGTCCTGTCCATGTAAAGAAGAACGAGAGTGATAAGCTTGAGTCGAGAACCGATAAGTGTAGGTTTGTGGGATATCCAAAGGAGACGTTTGGATATTATTTTTATCACCCTTCTGAGCAAAGGGTCTTAGTGGCCAAGAGAGCTATATTTCTGGAAAGAGAATATCTACTCCAGAAAAATAGTGGGAGCCAGATAGAATTGGACGAGGTCCAAGAACCACAACCCATAGACACACACTCATTAGATGAGACTGTATCGGTTGATCCTATTCAAGGTGAAACACTGACACTACGGAGATCTGGTAGACTACCAAGAGAACCTGAGAGATATGTTGGACATGTCTCAGATGGGTCCTCTAAGGTATGCATCGATGAGGATGATGATCCTCAGTCGTACTAGGAGGCGATCCGTAGTGTAGACTCCGAGAAATGACAAGAGGTAATGGATTCAGAGATCTAGTCCATGTACACCAACAAAGTTTAGAACTTAATTGATGTACCCAAAGGGAAGGTCCCTATCGACTGCAAATGGATTTTCAAAAGGAAAATCGGTGCAGATGGACAGGTTGACACATACAAGGCTAGACTAGTGGCGAAAGGATATCGTCAAAGGCAAGGCATTGACTATGACGAAACGTTTTCGCCGGTAGCCATGGTTAAGTCAATCAGAATCCTCCTTGCCATTACTGTATACCTGGATTATGAGATCTAGCAAATGGATGTGAAGATAGCTTTTCTTAATGGAAACCCGTCAGAAGAGGTGTACTTGGTACAGCCTGAAGGATTCACTTCCAAGCTACATCCTAATAAGATATGCAAACTTCAAAGGTCCATTTATGGATTAAAGCAGGCATCTAGAAGCTGGAACTTAAGATTTGACGAGGCTGTCAAATCTTTCAACTTCATTCGGAATGAAGATGAACCATGTGTTTACAAGAAGGTCAGTGGGAGCTCAGTGACCTTCTTGGTCCTTTATATTGATGACATCTTACTCATTGGGAATGATGTAGGGATGTTGACATCAACTAAGTCTTGGTTGTCCAAGACCTTCTCCATGAAGGATTTAGGAGAAGCATCCTATGTGCTGGGCATAAGGATCTATCGAGATAGATCTAAAAGGATGCTAGGATTATCTTAATCCATGTACATAGACACTATCCTCAAAAGGTTTAGGATGGAAAATTCCAAGAGAGGTCTCATTCCCATGAGACATGGAATTTACCTATCCAAGGGGATGAGTCCTAAAACTTCTGAGGAGGTGGCACACATGAATAAGGTACCCTATGCTTCGGTGATAGGGTTAATCATGTATGCAATGCTATGTACACGGCCTGATGTTGCCAATACTTTAAGCATTGTCAGTAGATATCAGGCAAATCCAGGCGAAGAGCACTAGAAGGCAGTAAAGGGTTTCTTTAAGTACCTGCGAAGGGCTAAGGATCTTTTTCTGCATTATGGAGGAGAGGACCTACAGCTTAGAGCTTACACAGATTCTAGTTTCCAGTCAGATCCAGATAATTGCAAATCCATGTCTGAATTTATATTCATGTTGAATGGAGGGGCAGTCAGTTGGAGAAGTCATCTGGATGAAGAAATTCATCTTGGAACTCGGCGTAGTTCTCGAGATATCAGCTCCCATCCCATTTTTTTGTGATAATAATGGGGCCATCGCCCAGGCGAAGGAACCGAGATCTCACCAAAGGTCAAAGCATATTCTCAGGCGCTTTCACCTTATTCGGGAGATTGTTGATCGTGGAGATGTGATGGTAGAGCGTGTACCGTCAGAAGACAACATAGCAGATCCACTGACTAAGCCTTTGACACAGACTGTATTTGAGCGTCATCGGGATAAGATGGGCCTCAAAGTTGTGGGCAATTGGCTGTAGTTCAAGTGGGAGATTGTTAGTGTTGGTGTGCTACAGGCCAATTTCGGGTCGGGTAGGCCCAATAGTTGTACGATCTTGTTCATTAATAAAGTGGTGTTTGAGCGTAAATATGCGATTGTGTTACTTTACGTTGTCCCTAGGATATGTGGTTGTAAAGTCAGCTCGAGATGGGATCTCGAACATGAGACTTACTTTACATGAACACATACCTTAAACTGTTCCTGGTTGGAGGGTAATCAGTCGGGGACTTTGATTATCTATTAAACCAGTACACATGATGTGTCAGTGACCAGTCTCATGGTCATTGGTGCGGGGCACCAACACATATGTGTAGGTGTATGTCCTTGGAGGATGTGCACTGAACTGATCCGCAATTGGATCTTCAGATGGTTGATTATACCTAATGTCAACTGAAGATCCAACGGTCACAGTAGCATCGTTGGTCCTTTGACTTGAGACATTGATCGGATCTTACACGAGGACTGGAATGGTTTAATTACTTAGCTAAGTGACTTTAACCATAAGTCATGAGTTGCCGAGTCATTAACCACTCCAGGATACGTGTGAAGATCATCAATGGTCAAGAGGGGATCGCTCACTATCAGGTATATATCAGACAGTTAATGGGTCATGACATTGACGCTCCGTTAAATCCCTGGCCAGGGTCGTATGAGTTCGTTTAGAACGGACGTCATACACTTTAAGGAGGTCATAGTCAAATGGCACGATCATGGGATTTGACAGATACCGTACCCTCGATCGTACCAGACTCATAGAAGAAGCGAGAGATTATATCGATGCGGTAACTGTGGACTTACAGGTACCAGACATGCTGGTTTAAACCCGGCGTCATCTAGGATCACGCGGATTTGCTTGACCCAACGTGATCGAAGGTTCGGAATGAATTAAACTATTATTCGGCTCTTGTAGAAGCGAATAATATGTTTAATTTACTTCTAATTAGGAATTAGAAGTTAATGGGCCTTAAACTAGAGTGACTATGGGCCTAGAGGATCACACACAATGGATTCTTGGGTGACGGATAATTATTATACAAATGTATGTATTATTTCCTTTTAATTCCTTTTGGAAAGGAGTGTAAACGGAGTTTAATACATATGTATAATATGAGATAGGACATATATACAGTTTCGGTCTTTTAGAACCCTTTTCTAATAAACCTAAACTCTATATATAGCTACCTACGTGAAGCCCATTCGTTTCTTCACTTCTTCCAACCTCTTAAGCTTAAGCAAGCACATAAGCTTAAGAGGAGGATTAGCCTCCCCCCTTTCTCCCCGTTGCTCTCTCTCTCTCTCCAGAAGGTGATAGAGTCGGGGAAAGTTGCGCCGGGGAGGTACCGTCGCTGCGCAAGGGTCCGTGTGGATCTGCTCTAGAGGCCGTACAACTGTGCGGCTCGGTTTCTCTGCATCGGGCTTAGCGGACAGCGTCGTTCCGCGCAAGGTGAAACACGCAACCCGTAATTAGGGTCTTAGAAATACCGATTAGAGCACGGATTAAGCTTTCCATAACACCGGGATCGGGCAAATGAAATTTTTGTTATCCGCTGCGTCGCCCGTAGGTGCTGTGCGAAACCTTACAGTTAGAACAATAGATCCTGGTCTATGGAAAGTAATGTCATGTGGTCCACATAGAATACCAAAAGATAAATCCAAGTGGACTAAAAATCATAGATCAAAGTATGTTGTTAATTTGAAGGCATGAAATTTAATGAAGATAGCTGTTGATATTGCTATTCTTCCATGTCTTTATGAATGCAGATCTGCCAAGGACATATTAAACAAACTGAAGAATGCCAGCCGTGAAAAGGAAAACCAAAAATGCATGATGGCTGAAGGGAGAAATGAAAGCGAGGATGAAGAAGAGGTAAACAACACTTTCGCTAGCTTTACCTTAGATGATTGGGAAGATGCATATGCTAACTTGCTAGAATCTTTTGAAAATTTAAGAAAGAAGAATAAAACCCTGAAAAAGAAGTTAAACAACCTTGAGAATGCTAACTCTGCTGGTGAGGACAATGAAATTCTAAAAATAGAAAATGAGATATTCAGAAGACAACTAAAAGATTTTGATGCTATTACTTCAGAACTGGAATATTTGAAATTTGAGAATGAAAAACTCAAAAAATAGTCTAAGGAATCCGAACATAAATCAATGAATCTTGAAAGTGAAAATAAATTGATGTCAGAAAAATTGGAGGCTGATAGAGTGATAAATTTAGAGCTTCAGAAAAATCTTGACAAACTTCAATCTGAAAATCAACAAGAAATGTTTGATGAATGTCAGTCTTCCTTAGATAATTGGGTGTTTGATGATGAACTCCATGAGCAAAATTGTAAACTGAAAGAGGAAATTAACAAGCTGAAACACCTAAACACAGCTCTGTCGGAGAGGCTAATCACTTTTTTAAAAGGGAAGAGTGTAAGCCAGGATAGCTCTAATGAGTTGCTGAATGCTGAACAAGAAATTGTTAGCCTAAGGACCATCAATCAGATGTTAAACGCAAAGGCTGTGTGTTATGAAGATAAAATTGCTAACTATGAGCTCCATGTTTCCAAACTGCAATCTGAGATCTCAAGTTTGAAAGAATCTTTGGCTAAATTTGTAAGTGGAAAAGAAAATTTAGACAAGCTCCTTGGCAGCAAAATTAATTTCCAACGTGAGGGTCTGGGTTTTAACCCAGTTAATAAAAAGGGCTTTGACAGTAAGCTTCACACTTCATTTGTGTGTAGGTCTGAGCCGACTAGCACATCCAGTGCACCTATCTTCCAATTCAATACTCAGAGAAAACAAAAATCCACTATTAGTCCCAAAACTACTAAACAAACTCAGAAACTGAAAAAGAAAGAAATCTCACAGAAAAAGATAAAAAGCATTGCACACAAGTCACATGCACCTCTACACATTCATGCAAAGAAAAATTCATGCCATTACTATGGTAGGTTCGGTCATTTAATGTATTCTTGCAATTTAATGATAAAGGAGAATCAGAATTTTGGTTCAAAGCATGCTAAGAAACCTTATGTTAGAAATCATGTCTTTCAGAAAAGGAATGTTCAGTGTTTTTATTGTGGCAAGATAGGCCACATTGCTGCACATTGCTAGTTTACCCAGCAAAGAAAATCTAATTCTAAATTTGGTAATTTCCCTGTCAACAAAAAGGTTTTTATTAAAAATGATTTTGATTCTAGGGGCAAGCACATTGTGTGCTTCTATTGTGGGAAGCATGGCCATACAGTCAAGGACTATTGGCATGCTCAGGGAAAGAAAATTGATTTTAAATCTGGTAAATTCCCTGCAAATCGAAAAACTATTCATTGTTGGCTGGCCTGTAATAAAACATAAAAAGTTCATGTAAACAATAGAAAATTTCATGCACATGCACATAAACTCCATCCTAATGATAATGTGCATAAAAAGAACTTGAAATCTGTTACTTGTTATCACTGTGGTCAGTTTGGACATTCCATGTCCAACTGTAAGTTGATGGATTTTGATGACTCTGTTGGTCACAAAAAGTCAAGAACACCATTTGGTGGTGTCAATGGTAAATCAGGACCCAAGGTCTCTTGGGTACCTACTGCATCAAAATGATGTGTTTGTTGTAGGTGTGTCTTGGAGATGAATAAAAAGGGGGCTAATAAGCCAGGGCACCAAGGAAACCCCATTTCTGTGCATTCCAGGTAACTCAACTGAGTTTACTATTTTTAGAATATTCAAATTTTATTGAAAAACTTTGTTTTAGTTACTGCATATATGTGAATCGCATAGGTCAATTGTCTGCATACACATGTGTTTGACATACAATCATTGAAAATCTGATGCATATAGGACTGCTTTGGTATAGCATTGTCATGCATGACCATTATGGTATATGAAATGGTAAGCTACTAAAGGGCAGATGAAATGTATCTAGAGGTTCTTACTATGTATGAGGTGGTCTTTTAGACCAAGTCCTCTGCCTGGTACCCTTGGTCATATTGCATATAGGGAAGTCTGAATGATCATGAGCAAGAATCATAAAATCATATGTTTAGCCTTCATTGCATATATTGCATAAAGTTAGGGAGAGTCTGTCTAGCCTTTGCATGTCTTCATGCCACATGTGACAATGTAATGCACTTAGCTAAAGGGAAGTCACTGCAAATGCATACATGTGATTAATTGCATTGCATGTCAATTATCTTTCCAAAATTCCAAAAAGAAGTGACTCACTACATATAGACAGGGGGAGCATTCTAATTCATTAGTCTATCAATGTCTGAATTCTCACTGTCTACACAGTTTCAACTCATCTTGCTATATTTGGGTGTCAGTGATTCACATCATCAAATGATTTCTGTTGACTGCTTCTGAATTATTCATCATCTGAATTCATACCTCTCTTGAACCTGAAATTTTTGTCTGCTACTCCTCAATCTGCTGAAGGAGACCTTCATTTGAATTCAGTCAATTCTGAACTACATAGCTCAAGTGTAAACTTATTGTTGCATCTTTGTAAATTCACTGTTCTTTAATTGATCTTTCTGAAAATCCGTCTGATGCATATTGATCACATCTGCTACAAGTATGAGTTCCAATTCTCTCACTTTCAATGCATGCTTGTTAATGTCTTTGCTGCTGAATGCTAATGTCAAAATGTTGATTGAACTGAGACTTGAAGAAACATCAGTTTGTGCTCACTTTCATAAATCAGAAATCATCTCTAATGAAGAATCTTCTAATATACAGGCTTAAGAATGTTTGTTGATTTGAATTGGTTTGAGTCTAATGTATTCCTAAGTTTGAATTTGAAGGACTTGAAAATATCTGAATCAGTCTTTTAATAAATCTTAATTGATTGTCTCATGTAAATTCAAGAAAGACCTTCCTGAAATCTAAAAAGTTAAAACCATGGTCTACCTTGGTTGTGATACATAATGTAAGTATTGTTCTTTAACATTTAATATGTCTGAAATTATCTTAAAGAAAATTATGGATAGAGCAATGACTATGATTATCGAGAAACCTGTCCAAAGGACTGTGTCATGAAGTACCATAGTTAACTCTGCTGAAAATTGGTTGAAAATTGTGTGAAAATTTGACGTAGCAATGGCATGGTTGTATTGAGTAACTGGGGATTCCTGCCTCTGACCAAGGTGTCTCCTCATGTAAAAAGATGCTTCTAATGTTAACTCTGTTCTCTTAATTGAGAAACAATACAGTTATCATATTGAGTAACTGGGTCATTTCACCTAAGACGTGTTGTGATTCATGTAAAAAGATGTTGATTAACCAGAATTGCTCTTTGAAAAATAGATTGATATTCAAAAATAAAAACTAGAAAAAAAATTGCAAGTAATGTCAAATTCGGATGGATTCATGTGTGTTTAATCTCAATACTACTTAGTGTAACTCCTAAGGAAATCATTAAAAATAATTGAGTAAGGTGAAAGAAGGTTGGACTAGAAGGTTATATGAGTAATTGGTTCATCTTTATTAAAAGTTGTTTTTCAGGTATGAGTATTGAATCTGATTGACAAATTTTGTGTACATCATTCTTAAACCTTGCTTGTCAATTAAAGTCATTTCATAAGCTCTTATAATAGAAGAATCTGGAACTTAAACTTGGAATCATGAAGCGGTATCTCACTGAAAATATCTTCATCTCAATTATTTCTTATGGAAATTCAGTGAACATATATATGTCATTACATTGGCTCAGATCCTGCTCACTGTGTTTGCTACTTCTTGACCTCTATTTGATTAAGTCAGGGTGAAGATTAAGGTTGATTAATCTTTGTCCAATCTGCATCACGTAAACATCAGGTTCTACATGAATTGTCATTGTGTTTGGGGAGAATGAAAGAGTAGTACATATCTTGATCCTGTTGGTCTTCAATCTGGTCAATTGTGCCTAACTTTACACTGCCCCTGTGCTTTTCCTAATACATTCTAATCATTTCTTTCCAAGGGGGAGAGTGTCTTCCCAGCACCCCTTATAGCTCTCAGGGGGAGATTTGTCTGATGTCTACATTTTAGTTAATGATTCAATCATATCATGCATGTTTGTATTTATCGTATCAACCTATTTTCTTTTTGATGAAGTCAAAGTGGGAGAATAGGTTGACATGAGTTAGCATCTTGCTTTATCCTTATGACTCATAGTGTTGCCACCATCAAAAAGGGGGAGATTGTTGTGTCCCTGTGATTTTGATGATAGCAGACACTATAAGTCATCATATGTTTGCAAGAAAAATTGAACGATGATGAAAAATACATTTGATTATGCATCTGGTCATTGCACTGTGCATTAAGGAGGATTGTTTGTTGTGCATTGATTTTTATGCATTAATGTTGTCATCATAATCATTTGCATGATGCATGCATAGTCTTTCAGGAAGATGCATTTTCATACTGCATTGTGCTTATATAGAGTCAACGCCAGTTGCATCATGCATAACTAGGGTCGGTGCTAGTTGTGTTTTCACACAGCAAAGGTCGATGCTAGTTATAATTCATGCATAGCTAGGGTCGGTACTAGTTGTGTTCTTACACAGTCGAGGTCGACGCTAGTTGCATTTCATACATACTAAGGTCGATGCTAGTACTAAGCATATTGCATACAAAGTAGATGCTACTCATCTTGCTTCATACATAGTCGATGCTAGTTGCACCTTGTGCATACTAAGGTCGGTGCTAGTTGCATAAAGGGTCAGTGCTAGTGTCATATATCTTGCATACATAGTCGATGCTAGTTGCACTTTGTGCATACTAAGGTTGGTGCTAGTTGCATCAAGGGTCGGTGCTAGTGTCATATATCTTGCATACATAGTCGGTGCTTGTCAGCATTGACTGAATAGTCAGGTCGGTGCTGGTCTGCATATAAGGTCGGTGCATACCTTGTTAGTCTACATACGGGGTCAGTGCATATTTCTTATCGTGCATATAGAAGGTCGGTGCATCCTTTGTTTTATACTATCTAAGGTCTACGCATCTTTTCTAATTTGGCATGCAAGGGTCGGTGCCTATTTTCCTCCTTCACGCAAAGTCTGTGCACATGAGTCTCCAGGGTCGGTGCAATTTTTGCTTCGATGTTTAAAGTCTGTGCATATTATCATGATAGTCATTGTAAGGTCTGTGCTCGTTTGCAAATGACATTGGTAGGTCTGTGCATACGGTGCTATCTAGGTCTGAGAACATGTGAGTCTCGACACATGTAGCCTTGCCAGGTCTGCACATGCATTATCTAGAGTTGTTAAAGTCTATGCATCATTAAGGCTAGCATCTTCATTAGTTCATGTTCTCATTCATCACCTTAATGCATATGCATCATTTTATATGGCTCTGATTTGAATGTCTTACTAATGTGAAGTTGACCAAGCTTGCATTTGATGTTGTTAACAATGTGATTGATGAAATGCCTGAGTAAACATTTAGGTAGCAGCAGCAGAGATACAAGTTGAAGGAGCAAAAGCCATTAAGTCACTGAGGTTGGAATTTCAACAAGCATCACAATGACAGCAGCAATAATTAAAGGCCAGCGTGGATACTCAAGGCACATGATCTCGAACCAAGTATTGGCACGTAATCCCAAGTTACCTAATGATGGCCACATGATCCCAGGTTGGTGCGAAAAATCATGTCTACATGGCAGGGTCTCTAAGAGACCAATGATTAAGGAATATTCTCAACGCCATGTGGATTTATATGATTCGCTATCTGCAAAATCCGATACCCTGTGCTGGAGATAAATAGACGGCATCATCTCAAAAGAGAAGGGTGGGCCGCAAACCAAAGAAGAGAGCCACAGAAGAAATAAAAGAAGAACAGCCAGAGCTCGAAAAAGAGAAGTGTTAGAGAGAAAAGAAGAGACTAGAGGCAGCCAGAGAATATCCTGAGAGAAGAACTAGAGAGTTGAAGAAGAAGAAGAGAAAGATAAAAGAATCTGAGAGAAGCCTGCTCGTGATTGAAGATTTGATTCCATCAGTTCAAGGATCTGATCCTGAACTGTCTTGCTCTCCTTAGAGCTACATTTTTATTTTCCTACTTGTATTTCCCCTTTGTTCATTTACCTTTTACCGTTGTGTTTCGATTTCTTGTCTTGGGGGTCGGGTTCCTCCTGATGATTCAGGAGAAGGGAGACTGTGTCTCCAGTTGCTAGTGATGGGGTGTCACTAGTGTTTCTCGCTGGTTTAGAGGAAGGGAGATTCATCTCCAGCTTCCATTTGTGGATTCAGAGGAAGAGAGGATCTAATCCTCTGGGTTTTGGTGAGCAGTTGGTTGCTGTTCACGTCCCTTCTGCATTTGCAGAAGAAGGGAGACGGTGTCTCAAGTTGCTAGTGACGGGGTGTCACTAGTGGTTCCCCTCTGGTTTGGAGGAAGGGAGGTTTGATCCTCCTGTGTTTTTGAGTAACTGGGTGTTACTCAAGTTTTCTTCTGATCTGATTAGAATAAGAGAGGAGAGTGTTCCTATGGGTCAAGCTGTTAGGCAGCATTTGTAGCAGACTGAGTCTGTGTCTACTTTGGTAGAGAAGCCTCACTCCGGTTTGGAGTGAGGGGTGGATGTAGGCAGACTGGTGTCTAGCCGAACCACCTAAAAATTTAGTGTGTAGTGGTTTGCCTTGTGCGTTTGCTCCCTTTCATCCACCTCCTTTCACAGGACCGCTCTCGAGGGTTGTCTGTTGTGTGATTCTATTAAGTGCACGAATTTGTCTATCGTTTTCTGTCTCAGGGTTATTCTCTTTGCAATGCAGCTTAGGCACACATGTAGTGTTTGCCGTATTGCCTTGATGATAATTCATACCGTTTGATTCAGTCATAAATGTTCACATCTTCAATCTGCCATGTGCTCGGCAACAGGTGTGGCTGAATGTTTTGGCGTTAATCTGATTTCTGATTGAGCAGTTTTCTGAAGAATATATCTTGCGTGAACTTAATTCAGTTTGAGAAATCCCACCCTCACTATACTCTGGTTTTATCTTAAACTACTCGTTGTGGTTTAGGATAATGGTATTGTTGTTGAGATATTACCGTAAATGGTTTGATTAATAAATTGGGTTGTTTTTGTGATTGGACCTAAGTTTTTATTGGGGATCTATTCAACCCCCCCTTCTAGATCCTGGCTACGCACCTAACATGCATGTTATATATTCTAGAAAATCATTTCTTAAAAAATTTTCTAAGACCCCACCTCCTTGTTAAATAAACATGCAGTGCTTTTGATCTTTTTATGTATCGTGTCATATACAAAGGAGGAGGATTTATTTCAAATTGTACATACATTTAGGGGGAGTCATAACTGTGTCCAGGCAAATTCATTTTCTATATACAAAGTAACTACCCACACACTTTGCACTAAAATGATGCATATGACTTTAATTCATAAGGATTTCGGAAATTCTTTTTAACACTTCAAGGGAAACAAATTTCTACATAGAAATTATGAGTAATCGTGAAAAAAAACCTGCCTACACCTTAAATCAATGAAAGCATGTCTATTATGATAAATATCAATCTAGTCACTATAAGATAAATAAGAATGTGTATACCATGAAGACAAAACAGCAACATTCTGTGAGGTTGGACTTCGGTCCCTTCTGCGGGATGGCGATACGCAACGTCGTGGAAGTAAAAGATCCCAGGGGACGGCAGTGCGTAACGCCCTGGTCAAAACCTATCGATTCGACTGGTTCGTTCTGTGGGACGGCGATACGTAACGCCACAGAACCTGGGGGACAGCGATGCGTAACGCCCCGTGCAGCAAGAGTCTAGGTGGGAGTTTGCTCCTGGGTCTGCGCAGTACTTTTTCGTTCATTTGAGTGTGTGTGTGGGGGGCTCTTGTGTTTGCGGCAGCTGTCCGGTTCCCTGCATGGCAAAAATATGAACACTCATGGAAATGTGATAATGTTTAATTGCTTAATCACTAGGTTCTTGCTGCGTGCTTGGGCACCTTATACATTAGTCAAAGAATTTGTATTTTCCTTACATGAGTTATCTTAAGAACTGATGATGAAATGTACTAAGCTAGTGATAACATCTGAACTCTATATATAATGGATTATATAGATGCAAAGTTAACCCCGGTTTGACTAGGTTGCCTACTGAGCGTCACACTCACCCCTTGTGACACACGTTTTTAGGGGACATAGAGAAAGAGTTTGAGGAGGAGGCAGCAGCTGAAGAGTAAAGTTAGCCACTGTTCATCTGGGTATGCTGCGATCAAAAGTCTTGCTATATATAAGGTGTGGGGAGAAACGCCCATGTGGGCTCACGTGTAATCTAGAACATGAACCTGTACTCTTTTTGGAGATTATGAATGGTGGAAATGATTATCTACATTTCTTGTGACCTATGATTTCTCTCTCATGTAAATATATGTATGTTACATAATATTGTGCTTCCGCGATACGTACGAAGTGATTTCTTTGGGGTCCGATAAAAAGAATGAAAAAAAATATCCCCCCCCCCAAAAAAAAATGGAGATCGGATCTCGGGGCGTTACACCGACTCTGTAGAGTGTGTCGACTGTCTGCGAATGGCTGTGGTGTTTTTGTGCCGCAGGTGTTGCGGTTTGTTTGTGTGTGTGTCTTGATCCTTCGTGGATCGTGTAGGAGACGACGTCTCCATGTTGTTGGAGCGAAAGCTCCGAGCGCTTCATTTGAAGCTAGTGGATCCTCACCGATTCGGTAAGGTGTGGACGTAGGGAGCCCGTCGTGGTCTTGAACCACCTAAAAATCTCTCTCGCACTTGTCTACTTATGGTTTGCCTGCTTATTTTTATCATTTTGATCATGTGAGAATGGAGAGGTTGAGAGAACTAGCTTGTTAATCTCATCCGTTTACATCTTGTTGGTAGTTAATTTTTATTTCGCTGCTAATATTTTAAAATCTACCATTGCACTCTGAGGGGACAATTCAACCCCCCTTCTTGTCTAATCATTCATCTAAGGACAACACAAAGGCTCTAGGAATTACCCAAAGTT
This sequence comes from Amorphophallus konjac, assembly GCA_022559845.1. Taxonomy (NCBI): domain Eukaryota; kingdom Viridiplantae; phylum Streptophyta; class Magnoliopsida; order Alismatales; family Araceae; genus Amorphophallus; species Amorphophallus konjac. Next base: position 197,927,496 of record CM040125.1, read on the forward strand.
GGATTTTTCTTTATGTACGTGCCCTGTAGCATTGTCCCATCACACGGGGGTAAACTCGTGGGCTCGAGTCAGCATGTTATCTGATGTCATCAGCTCAGCCATAACCATCACTGCCTTCCATCTACGAGGTTCGCCTGAGAGGTAAATTGGTTCCCCTCGCTGGACAACCCCCTTAAGGCTACCTCATTATGCAAGAACCGCTGCTTCGACCCATCATGCCAATAGCACATCTCTCTTCCCATCAATGCTGAATTCGCTAGTAAATGGGAGAAGACACTTATCTTTCGGGGAATCATAACGATAATCACCGTTGCGGCTGAAGTGAAGAGCACCTTCCTTAAGTGAAAGCTATTCTATCGGCATTGTATCAGTCTAAGAATCAAAGGACTCAACAACCACAGTTACTCTCTCGTGTACCCGGTCAAGGTCATGAACATTTGCCCACGTCACAACGGGGACAAGTGAGTCCGCCGCAGAGACACGCATTGCCGGGTCAGAAGAAACGGTGGTGGAGGCCATCTTATCTATCGAACAAACCCATAAGAGGCAAAGTCAGAATGGAAAAATTCACAAGAGCATATATCAAATTTCAAATAAAAGTTTCGACATAGTCTCCCCTTAACCGGGGACATGCCAGATGAAAAATAGGAAGCCCATCTGCACCTGAAGGGTGAGACAGCCCCTGAAAGAAAGCCATAAGGCAATGCCCAACCCATTCATGAGGAATAGCAGGGTTAACCTACTGTACTACTCCCGTAGCCGTGAAGAAAGAGGAAGAAGATAGGTGAGGCGCCCCTCTCATCGTCGACGCCGCCATGAAGGGGGGAAGAAAAAATGCCTCTCGCCGCCGTGAAAGAAGCAGAAGAAAGAAAAAGAAGGGGAACATCCGCCGCGTGAGGGGAAGAAGAAGCTGCCGCTTGTCCTCTACTGCTATTCAAATAAGGGTTTCCCCTCACTAGCGCGCCATAAAAGGAGTGTGGTAGCCGCCTAATCACGCTGCCCGCGCCAGTTGTCACTGGATCATTGGCCGCCTATGCGCGCCAATTGCTGTCGGATCGTATGATGCCACCGGGTCACATGCCAGAGCCCTAGCCGTCGGATCATAGGCCCAAAGCCCCAGCCGTCGGATCGCCAGTTGTCGGTTCGCACAAAGCCCATAGCCGCCGGATCGCACTACTCAACCTACCAAATCATTATGAAGGCCCATTCAATCCCATCTGGCCCAAATTACAGCTCCAAAGGAATGGGATTATAGATGTCACACCCGGAGGCCCCACGTCGCTCTCTCCTTGTTTGCGGCACTTACGAGTGGGGGGCATTTGTTGACACCTGAAATATTACACAGATGTGTTACACTAGCTATAAGCCGAAAGCTCAACGGTTAAGCTCAACCATATGCAACCAGGTGATGCTCTCTCCAGCCACCGAAGCTCTGAAGGCACAACGGCAGCCAAGCCAAATACCGAAGAAGTCACCCGAGCTGATGTACGGTCCCCAAAGCAATCGTGAAAGAGTCCCAGCCTCATCAGTTAGCGGAAGGAGCTCACTGCATTATATAAAAAAAAATCATCCGGTCATGCCTTACCGGCAAAGCCAATACCTGAAAAAATCGTTGTCTGTCACGAAAGCGATCAACCAAACAAACCCAAAAGAATAGTCCTTGAAGGACGAAAGAACTCACGGGCGATCATCTGCCTGATAAAACACTTGCAGTGAGCTTTCGACCACAGGATATGGCTGTAGGAACAAATACTGAAACTCAAGATAAGCTTGGGATCAATCTTGAATATCGATAATATTGCCATGAACACACATTAATGTTGGTCCGTAGGGGCCCCAGTAGTAGAAGCCTTCAATAACTCTACCTCAGAAAATAAACAAAATACTTCAAGTAATTCACTTGGACCAGGCCAGTGTAAATAAGCCAAAGCATATACGGGCCAAATGGGCCAAAAGCATTACAAGTAAACTGGCGGCCATGTATGGATCCGGCGGCTAGGGGATGCCCCGCCTGGCGCCACCGGATAACCCCCCCCCTCATGCTGCCGTCCGAGCCCCAATTTCTCCTATAAATGCTAAATTATTTGCCCTAAGGAGATATAGAGGGAGACATAGAAAAAGCGATAGACATGCGGGGAGAGAGGGAGACACTAAAAGAGAGAGAGAGCGCACGCCCTCCACGTGCCAAGAGAGCCAGTGAGGAACCCTAGCTTTGAGTGTGAAGAGCCTGTGGCCATCATCCCCTGGAATCAAAGAGATCCGTTCCAGGAGCGCGAGAAGAGGAGTCATGTGACGACCCGGACTCCGGATACTGGATATACCCGATAGGACTACCGAGTAGACTCGATACCACATGGAACCCGTGAAGCCTCCCAAGAGCCGTAAAGCTCTGAAGGGATAAAAGGACTGTCGTGTAGTACATTGAAGTCGTAGATATAACAGTAAGCAATTAAATTTCATTAATCAGGTTTGCTAAAGTAGCAGAAATAAAATTACTTTTTAATTAATAGTTAAAAATAACAATTACACCAGAGTCCAGTCCAAAGGAAAGACAAGTACAGTGAACAAAAAGAAAAATGTACACTGAGGTCGGGGGAAGCCCGATGTAGGTACCACTGGTAATTACGAACACGCCACACCAGGAACCACGAAAGAAGGAGAGCACCACACTTGAAAAGCAGGGGTGAGCCTCGTGTCACTGGCTCAGTAGGGGTTACGCGGATCCCCACTGAAAAATAATGCAGTAACATGGAACAACATCTAAAACAACAGTAATAGTAAAGCAGAAAAAGCTAAACTACAACTAGATGGTTGTAAAAGAAAGCAGTAAGAGCAGGAGTAGAAACAGCTAAAAGAAAAGGGAAAAACCAAGCCGTAAAGAACGAGAACACAGCTGTCGAGCAAAGCACGGCTCCCTAAGCTACTCCAAATAGTGACAGAAGGGTGAACCTTGATCTCACAAAGTCAGGAGTTACCGATCCGTCAGCCAACCATTAGCCCAAAGGCTAAGCCCACGAAACCAGGCAAAAGCCCTAGAAAAGACCTACATAGACATAGACACAGAAGCATACATGACTGGATCGTCGTGCATACCACACAACACTGACCTCGGCTAAGGCCAAGAAATAACTAACTTGGAGAGGGCACGACGCATAAGAAACACGAGAGTCACGTGTCACGTGACGGAAGCACCTCCTCATTAGAAGCATAACCAGATGCGTCCACTGACGTCTTACACTACGCCGCAAGTATCTCGCTGCGGACGCCGAGAACGACGGAGACTAAGATACTCACTGAACCAGAATAGGAACTACAGTAATGAGTGACTAGTCAGGGTCACGCCCGTCGGCGTTCGTCCAAACATCCCTGACCACGTGTGCACACACCAGCTCATGCCTAGAGCCAGGCCTCTAGCTAGTTTTCCCACCCAGCAGGACGCTACCGTAAAGCAGGGGCCCACATAAACTAGCCTAAAAATCGTATCTCGGGAACTACCCTTACCACCACTCCCGGGTGGGTCGACACTCGAGGTCGTCAGGTTATGACTAGTGGAGGCTCACTAGACACAAAGACTCTGAAACACGAGTGCCGCAATACAGACAGGCCAAGCAAGCACTGTCACACGTACTACAAAGCACCAAGGCAGCATACCAAATTGCCAATAGAATCAGGACAGAACAACTAGACCTGCTAACACAATGATCCTTGAGTCTCATGACATGGAGTCAAGATCATCGCGTAACGGTAGAACAAGCCACCAATCGGTCTAATCCTAAGCCAGAGAAAACGACACATCCACATAAAATGACTCACGGAGACCTGAGGGATCACCAAGACCCTCAACACAACTAGACACGCAAACTGAGGTAGGACAGTATCTCAAGGCATCCAGAACCACTGTCTCGATCTATCCAGAATAGCCGTGACCCACACAAGGTCACGTGTCAACCATTGGGTCACATCGGGTTGACCGGAACCTAAAAATGACTCACAAAACATGACCTCACACACATGCACCCTTGGCTACCTTACAACATGGTCATAGCCCTCATAGGACGCCAACAGACATCCACGGGTCTATGGGCAAACCACAAGGTCAAGCCAAGACAATCGGGAACCAAAATACCGGTAAACCATCCTCTGGGACGCAAACGGTACATCACTCGGCCGCTATGCAACACAAGCAGTCAAGGAAGAAGCCGCTACACACACAGAGGCAAAGACTCTGGCGGTCTTACACTGGGCCACGAGGTGACTGTGGCGGTCAAAGATATGGCCGCTACACCCAGTCAACCCTCGAACTGATCTACCCAGTTAAACCACCATAGCGGTCTAATAAAGACGCGCTACACGGACTAAGGCGGTCTAGACATGAGCCGCCACACTAACCACCCTAAAAGATTGACCTAAGATAAACAGACTGTAGCGGTCTAAGGAAGGCAAGCTACAACGAAGAAGCGGGTGAATATTGGGCCGCCAAGGCCAACCGACATAAAACATTGACCCGGTCAAACGGACAGTAGCGGCCTAAGAAAGGCGCGCTACAACACAATGGCGGTCAAAGCTTGGGCCACCAGCCCAACCCGACTTAATCCGTTGACTCATTCAACAGACCATAGCGGTCAAGATTAGGGCCACTATAGCAAGTGTAGCGGTCTATCGTAAAATCGCTAAGCTAAATCGACTTACGCTAGAATCGAGGAAAAATGAACCTTGGCGCACCCCCATAGGGCCGACAGAGGCAAATGGCGGTCAGAGGTTAGGCCACCAACCTCAGTCGACCTAAAGCTAACCAGCACACTATGGAGTGGGGCGGTCCATCGTGGGGCCGCCAGAGACCTGTCGCGGTCTCTGAAACGACTGCTAGCACGATAGGGCGGGAAAATAAGGGAAATGGCCAATCTCGGCCGTTCCACTCCCCATATGCATCTAAACGTAGGGGAAACAAACCAAATCGACAAAATTAACCTTCCACAGGCCAGAAGGGGTCCATGCAATAGCTAAATCGCAACAAACGGGTGATTCCAACGAATCGACCCTAATTGGGTCACCGGGGTTCCCGGACTTGTACTGGCCCCAAATGATGACCAATCAACACGAAATCAGCAGAAATAGAATACAGACATGCTGGGGGTCACAATGAAACTAATCTAATCCAAAACCGTCGCCGTTTTTCAGTGAACCCGACGTACACCCCCTGAGCATGCTTTTCCCGAGATTGAACGAAACCCACTCAAACTCGCACCGATCGACACGAAATTACAGGAAAACGCAGAGGAGAAGTAGGTGATCCATCTCCCTACCTCCACCAAAGATTCTATGCACCAATGTGACTAAACCACGCCGAAAATTGCATCGCGAGCTTGACCGTCGACATTGAATCCACCGTTCGGGATCGCGCCAGAAACGGTCCGATCCTCGCCCCATCGTGCTCCGGACCACTCCCACAGCATCTCCTCAACCTGCCCGTGCCTCCTCCATCTGCAGCCGGAGTAGAGGGTGAGAGAAGAGAGAAAACGGGAGAGAGAGAGAGAGGGTCACGGCGGCGAATGAGAAAAGGAAAGAAGAAAAGGAAAGAAAAAGGAAAAGAAATTAGGAATTTTCTTTAATTTCTGAAAATTCTGATTTTTGAGCCGAAAATGGACTAATTCAAAAAAATACGCAAAAATAGTCAAAGCGATCCTCTCAAAGAGTACATTGTAACTGTAGCGTCCTCGAGTTGATGAACTGAGAAATAAACTCACCATAGGGTTCCGTAACTTGTACGAGAGAAAAATCCACGTGGATCGTAAAACTTAACTCAGGACCTACAAAAGCGATCCAAAACTCTACGAAAAGGATCCGAAAGATCCGATAAGAATCCAGGGTATTACAAGTCCACCTTTCCATTGTTGCCTATTCTAGTGTGTAGGTTGGTTTCCCATCGAGGATGCCCTCACCGGGCAATAGTTCCCCTCCTCATTTCTCTTTGAATTTTTGCATCGCTATTGTACATCGGTTCTCCTGAATGGAATAAAAAGCTTATGCTGGATTGAACACTGGTTCTCTGCTTCTTCTCTCTTTATTCCTGTAGCCTTACGGTAGCGGAAGATATATCCCAGATTCTATTTTACTTTTCTTACTGTCATGTCGTTTATGCTTCTTTTATCTGGACTGCAACGGTCCTTGGCATATACGTCGGAATGCCCGGATGGGCTATAGTGAATCCCGATGCAGGGAGAGCATGGGGGATCTAGGTGCTTAATGCGCATTATATGAAATGGGGTTAAACCCCAAATTGAATGAATGGCCCCTCGGGGCTATTGATCTGATGCATCTAATATTCTTTTGTTTGTCGCATCCCGCTAAATGTCAGAGATTCATCATGTTCCTCAGATGTGATCTCTCAGCATCCTAGACAAGGGGTAAATGGATTCCATGTCATCAATGTTGCTCCCCGATCTCTGTCTCCTTGCGTACAATCCGGCCCCTTCGCCGCCCACTTTATTTATTTGCATTCAATGAACTTTAGAGGCACATAGGAAGCTTTGTATGAAACATAGTTGTGGATACGTTGTCGTTTCATAGGACTCTATGTCGATCCATTACCTATAAAGATCAGTTGTTGTCTCCAAGGGTCATAGGAATTTTCTAAGCTCCATAGAGCCCCCTGTCTAGCCAGTGATTACCCCTGCACCCCTGTTTACTATGGAACCAATTTGGGTGTTCATGGGAATTGGTCCGGCGAAGTGAGTACCACAAGATCAGTTATAGTCAACTTGATCAGGCGTGCTACAGCCCCGTCGAGTCCCCCTTTTCCTTGTCTGCCATTGGGCCCTCCTTTTATTTCCCGTCGGAATACCCCTAGTGGTGAGGCTGTTGGAATGGATGAACAATAAGATCTAGAGGGGGGGCGAATAGATCTCCCCCAAATTTCGCAGAAACAAATCGTTAAGATGCGAAATTAAAAGATTTAGCCATACACTACCAATTCAGTTCATCAAGATCACTGGACACGAGATCTAGTGCGAAGTAAGAGTAGAAATGATCAGTAGAGAACTATAAAAGATGAAAGAATTAATTTGCAGATAAATGAGATGCAAATGAGTTGCGGAAGAGATACGAAGTGGAGGTGGAACTCAAGGAGTTTACTCACGCAAGAAACACTACCTTTCTAATTGGTCTAACCTATCCTTCCAGTGGCGTCTTTTTATATACCTCTTCACACAGCCAATAGTTAAGAACAATATCCAGCGAATTGCATCTAACAGATCTAAAAGATAATCAGCAAGGTTGAAGCAAGAAATTAACAAGTAGTGAAAACAATCACACAAGATGCACAAGTGGTTTTTAGGTGGTTCAATCTCAAGCACGAGATCTACATCCACCCCTTACTCAACTGAGTAAGGCTTACTACTAACTCACAGCTTGACACCGCTGATCCACAGCTTCGGGGTCTAGATCCTTACAATACGTTTATTCACAGCTTCAACCACCGAGCTTCACAGCTTGCTGTCCGAGGATTCAACCTCGCCTACTGAGCTTCACAGCTTGCTCTACTGATACACAGCTTACAAGAGACTTGAAAATAAAAGGTGAAAAAAAGAACGATAATAGAAATGCAAATTTAGCTCACAATTGAGCAATTCGACTCTGGATCTGATCCAGTAGTCGAGATACAACTCACTCAGATAGAAGCACTTCGATACTCCACTTTTCCCTCAACTCGCTGCAACTGGCTTTCGCAAGCTTCCTCTCAGATTCCGCACGGATTCCTTTCTTCCTCGGTTGCTCTCCATCTCTCTACTTCTCTTTTCTCTCTGCAAGTGCTCTCTCAGATTTATCTACTCTCATTCTTTCTTCTTCAATTGCTTGTCTATTAATTGAGCGACCTGGCCTCCTTTTATAGGCTCGCGAGAATGTGGCACGTGGGAAACACGTTCCCACCCAAGGAAATTCGAAAAGGAATGCTTCCCTGAAAGTCCACATGTCAGGTGATGAAGGTGCGCTGTCCACATGGCAAAATCTTCAGTCGAGATCCCTATCTTGGATCACGTGCCTGTAACTAATCACAAACCACGTGTATGCATCTTATAGTTAAGCCTGCGTTGTAAGTGTTCGACCCTGTGGTTGTTAGACACTTCATACTTAAGCTCCTGCCATCAATACATAAGACATTTTATCAAACACTTTGTCAGCATAGGTGAATATTCAATATGCACAGACCTTATTGCAAAACTGTGCAGAATATGCATAGACTTTAGTTCAAGCTATGCAGGATATGCATAGATCTTAAAGGTGTATGTGTTCTGACTGAAGTGCATATGCTTAGACCTGTATGAACATGTGCTCCGACCATGCCTAGTATGCTCAGACCTAAAGCCTTTATGTGCACTGACTACAGTAAAGGTGCTCCGACCTTATAATGCACACTAGCACATATGCTCAGACCTTAGTGTGTGCTTATGCACATATGCTCAGACCTAAATTGCACATATACTCAGACCTTAGAGTGTATGCTCATGCACATATGCTCAGACCTTAGTGTATGCTCATACACATATGCTCAGACCTTAGTGTATGCTCATGCATATATACTAAGACCTACAATGCACATATGCTCAGACCTGAAATTGCATATATGCTCAGACCTAGGTTTCACATATGCTTAGACTTGAAGTTGTACATATGCTCAGACCTAAGTTTCACATATGCTTAGACAAGAGGTGGCACATATGCTCAAACCTAGAATTGCATGTGCTCAGAGTTTGAGTACATATGCTCAGACCTAAGAGTGGTGCACCGACCTGCATAACTAGACTATGCACATGTGCTCTGACTTGAAGGAAGGTGCTCAGACGTGAAAGCCTATCTCTAACACATGTGCACCGACCTTAGTATGCAACAATGACAATGTGCACCGACCTTATGCGCTTGCATGCAGACATGCACCGACCTGCATATGCAACATGTATGAATATGCACCGACCTTTTGCGCTTGCATGCAGACATGCACCGACCTACATATGCAACATGTATGAATATGCACCGACCTTCACATGCAATATGTGTGAACATGCACTGACCTATATATGCATTATGTATGAACGTGCACCGATCTACATATGCTTTATGTATGAACGTGCACCGACCTTAGTGAGAAACACATACATACTTGCATGAGAAGCTATAAGATACTAACAGTGTTGCCATAATGAAAAGTATATTCAGAATTTCACAATTGTCAATATCCAAAAGTTGAAGACAAAATGTATTGTTGCCAATCATTAAAACTGAATAAGAAATTAATTTTAGGGAATCAAGTTAAAGGAGACACAACATGAGACACACATTATCCCACACAACCTCCCCACAATAGAGGCCGCTCTGTAACTCCAGCAGCCGTGTGAGCCCCCCGCCGCCTCAAGCCTCTGCCGTCGGATCAACTCTGTTCTTCCATTTACATAGTGTCTGAAGCCCGTTTCTCCCTCCCCTATCAGCACCAAGGTTTGCTGCATCCCAAGCATGACCCTGGAGGCTGTTCAGTCAGGGGTAAACAACTCTTGTACATCATTTATTGTACTTAATTAGTTGCCCAGATCCCTCTCCCTTGGAAATATATGTCCCGCTATTCTATAATGTCATTGAAGTTTAGATCGACTTCATCGTTGCGTCTACTTGATCCGCCATGACCCCGATGGACCCTAGAGGTTTGCCAAGAGTTGGCATGATTTCCGTGGATTCCGGATGAAAAAGGCATGGTTATCTTGAGGACCCCGTGCCCTAGTCACCTCATGTGTAAGAGCTCCCTTCCTCTCAAATGCATATAGATTGCTGCCAATCAGCGCACAGTGCCCTAGAGTTGTGGGTTAAACAATTTGAGGTTAAACAATTAGACATTTCTAAAATTTCACTTTAGAAAATACAAGGATATGTATTGAGGTTAAACAATTTGACATTTCTAAAATTTTACTTTAGGGTTACAGTAGAGGCATGATTTATCTTTTTGTTTCCATAGTGTTGAACAGTTAGGTATCATCTATGCCTTTTATCATAAGGGTACACGTTGATTAGACGTCAGTACCCCTTGTTACTCAGCAAAACATACCATCATGTTTCATGTATCAAATCATTAGAAATAGTTTACATCTTTTTGCATAAGGGTACAAGTTTATCAGGCGCTAGTACCCCTAGTTACTCAATGAAACTACCCATATTATTTTGACCTTTGAACATAGATAACTTGAAGCACTTCATGATATGAGTTTTTCTCCATTAATTTGATGAAGTATCCAGTTTCTCAGTGCATTCAATCATTGCTCTGCATGTACATATTTTGACTTATTTTCATAATCTTGACTTATTTTCATAATCATTACTCAATGAAAGACTTGTTTAAAAATAATACTCATTCCAAGTTTCTCAACCAAGAAATCATTAATCCAAGAACTTTTAGATATTTGAAGACTTTATCAGACATGTTATGAGAAAAATGGTTGAGAGCTATTAAGTATCATAAACAAACCAGTTCATTGAAATTAGTCTTTAGACTCTAGAATTTATTAAGTTTAAACCATCAGTTCATTCATGAAATAATAGAAGATTCTTATAAAAGAAGATTTCTGATTTTAGTAGCTTAGAATGATGAACCGATTATCAGACTGTCATTATTTCATAGTCACAGAATTGCAAGGACTTTCTAAAAGATTGAAATCAATGAATGAAAAATCTGAGTGTGTCAAAAAGACATGATACTTAGGAGTGCTTAGTGACAGAGTGCTACTGAGATTTCAATAAGGAATTTCCATGATCAGGAAAACAAAGTTAGGATTTCCAGAATTTGAATCTTGACTTAAAAGAAATCACATGATATGATGAATCAGATCTGACTGAAAATTATTATTAACTCCCCCTATCAATATGCAACAAACTCCCCCTGTCTTTATGCATTGAAATTTAGACACAACATGTAGAGTTAAGGACTCAGAAAGACTCTTGATTCAGGGTACTTGGTGGAGGACTGGCCTCTACACATAGTATGGGTTTCTAAATAAAAATTAATTTGTCCTTCTACCATCATACCATTTTATATACCACTAAAAACAAGATGGACATGATGCAAGGAGGACACACAGTTGCCTTGATTAAACAACATGAACCTAACATGAATTCCTTCTTACAACATGCATAAAAGAGATGGACAAATCATTTCAGGCACATAAGAATGGAACAATCATAGCAAGACATTCATGCAGAAAATTTGCAAATTCCAAGTTCTCTTCTCAAAAACTTAAATCTTTCATTACCGAGAGGCTTGGTAAAAATGTCAGCAATTTGTTTTTCTTACTCAATGAATTCTAATTCAATTTCCTTTTTATTTACCTCATCTCTAAGAAAATGATATTTTATTTCAATGTGCTTAGTCCGTGAATGTTGAACTGGATTTTTAGTTAAGGAAATAGCACTTGTGTTATCACAAAGAATTATGACACAATCAAGGTTAATATGATAGTCAATAAGCTGGTGCTTAATCCATAGGACTCGGGCTGCACACTTTTCTGCTGCTACATACTCTGCCTCAGCAGTGGACAAGGCAACAATATGTTGTTTCTTAGATACCCAAGACACTTGACAACCACCTAAATATTGACAGTATCCACTAGTGCTTTCCCTATCAATCCTACACCCTACATGATCTGCATCAGTGTAAGCTATGAGGTCTAACTCACACCTAGCAGGACACCATAAACCTAAGTCTAGGGTGCTAGACAGATACCTAAAGATCCTTTTCACAGCTATCATATGTAATTCCTTAGGGCTAGCTTGAAAACGTGCACACAAACATACTGAAAATTGAATATCAGGGCGAGATGCAATAAGATATAACAAGGATCCGATCATACCTCTGTAGAGTTTGGTGTCTACCAATTTACCTTCAGGGACAGCATCAAGGCTAGTTGATGTGCCCATCGGTGCAGTTATGACTTTGAGGTTTTCCATCTTGAATTTCTTCAGTAGATCCTTGACATACTTCTCTTGGGTTATGAATGTCCCTTCTTTAGTCTGACAGACCTGCAATCCAAAAAAGAATTTTAATTCTCCCATTGAGCTCATTTCAAATTCGTTAGTCATTAATTCAGAAAACTCCTCACACATAGATCACTTGGTTGACCCAAATACTATATCATCTACATAGATCTGAATGACCAAAATATCTTTATCAATTACCTTTGTGAATAATGTATGGTCAACCTTACCTCCGGAGAATCCTTTATCTGTGAGGAATTTACTCAGTCTGTCATACCAAGCTCGGGGAGCTTGCTTGAATCCGTAGAGTGCCTTATCAAGCTTATAAATATGGTTAGGAAAGTCAAGACACTCAAAACCAGGGGGTTGTTTTACAAAAACATCCTTTTTTATTTCACCATTTAAAAATGCAGATTTAACATCCATCTACTGGAGAGTTATTCCTAAACTACATGCAATTGCCAAAAAAATCCTAATGGCTTCTAGCCTAGTTACAGGGGCAAAAGATTCTTCAAAGTCAATACCAAACTCTTGATTGTACCCCTGAGTTACAAGCCTACCCTTATTTCTGACTATATTGCCCTGCTCATTGGTTTTATTTCGAAAAACTCATTTAGTGCCTATAACATTGCCATGTCTGAATTTAGGAACTAAGTGCCAGACCATGTTCCTATCAAATTGACTAAGTTCATCTTGCATGGCATTTATCCAATATTCATCCTGTAGGGCACTTTCTATATTCTTTGGTTATTGTTGACACCCGTTTTATGCCGATAAGTTGAGTCGCTCCCCTTACTCCCATTTGGTGATGCCTCGAGTTGTCCGTCACTCGCTGGGGCTTTTTTCAGGCACGCTTTGGGCCAGTTTTATGGGTTGCCTCCCTCCTTGGTTAGGTCCAAGTTGATTCAGGCTTAACGGGCCTTGGTTTTGGTTGATTGGGCTTTTTCTATGAGTTTCAACACCCATGTACATATACGGTTCATCCCGGGCCGCTCAATCCTTGTGCGGTTGTCTCTGGACCGTCCATCTATTTTGGAATATTTTGGTTACTTTTCTGAATTTCCACCGACAAGCATTTATGTGGCCTTCTTCTGACCGTTCAACTTAATGAACGGACGGGTTGTAGCCGCTCATCTCTCAGAGTCCTACGCTTGAGGGTTTTCTCAGATAATTATCCAATTAATCTATTTATCACCGACAAGGCTAGAACGGCTTGTCCTTGGCTGCTCAACCTTTGAATGGTCTCATCTGAGCCGTTCATCTATGAGAGTCCAACGGCGAAGGTTTTGGTTAGTTCGATAGATAATTTGGATTATTTTCTATTTATTTTGAATTTCCACCGACGAGGTTGGACGGCCAGGACATGACCGCACATCCAGTTGGGCGGTCTATCACAAGACCGTTCATCTGTTCGATTCATGAATTTCAACAGATTTTTATCTCTTTATCCGTGGTTTTATCCCCAACTTCTCCCATCCTTTTCTCCGCGGATAATCAAATATTTTAAGTGCCGTTACGACTGGATAAAAGATAATATGTTTATCTACGATTTTCCTTTGATTATCTCAACCTGAAAATGCCTCTAAACCCTAATTTCGAGCTAGGACTTTAGGTGCTCTATAAAAAGACCCTAAAGGCCAGGGTTGGAAAGGGGGGAGATTTTGGTCGACGGCAAAGCCCTGCCGAATCCTGGAGTGACCTAGCATCAAGGAGGGAGGCCTTCTACGTCCATACAGGCCTTCGATCCAGGGAGTAACCTTCATCTTGAGTCTTTTTTCTATCTTTGATAGTCCATCATTCCCTTCTATGTTGCGTGCATCATTCTCCCACGTGTTTTTCTTCACTTTCAATATCATTCACACATCCTCCCACGTTTTTGACGCCCCCAGGGGTTTAGAACTCCCCAGGTATCCCCCACTTCATTTAGTTATGATCATTCATATCAGTTTTAGCATATACTATACTCTATAGTTCTAACTTGGGTTTTCTTTTTTGTGTCTTCACGTTGTTTCACAGGTTAGCAACTCACAAACACGAGGCCCATCCCCTCTGGCCGGCCGGAGAGGGTGGAGGTTGGATCCCTTTGTGACTTCTGGCTTGATGGTCTTGTGCGGCTCTGTCAGAACCGTTCGAGGGTATGTGCGGTGGCTCTTTGACCGCACGTCATTGTCCTGCGGTTGTTTATAAACCATTGTGGAACGCACTATATTTCGTTGGTTTCATGAAAATATCGGGATATTCTTTTATCGGTCTATCGGTTTATCTAGTGCGAGGGCGTGCCAGTCACCTAGGTGACAATGTGTTCGGGCTTCAAGACTGGAGTGGTCCGAAGCTCGGGGTGCGCTCCGTCTGACTAATCAGACGATTGTGTAGTTCGTGTCGGGACCAAAACCCGCCGCGCCGTAAAGGTCACGGCGTTATTTACATCCCCTCGGAGAGGGGAACACCCTTGATTAATCATCGGGAATCGGGGCCTCATGGCCAAGAAACTACATCGAGATAAACAAGCCGATAGCGGTCTCGAATCAGTCCGAAAGCCCTATGTCTAGGGAAGCAAGCATTCGGAAGATGTCGGTCACTCAAGAGACCATTTTGATATTCGGACGAGCGTCCGGCTTCAGAGAATCGTGATCGTCACGGGGAAAGCTGGAGCATATATATGCCGGGGTATGGCAAATTTATTGTTCAAAGGGATGGGAAACGTTCAGTTAAATCCTGGTTAGAGCGGTCGAAAACCGACAAGTTTGTCGGCCCAGTGCAAGATCAAGCTACGACCATACTGCGGTGGGCCCCCCGCGGTCGAAGTCGGGCTCGCGTGGGCATCGTCAATGTTTCCGGTGCCAAGGGGGCAACGGGAGGATGTCCTGGGACAAGATCTGAGAACCAATATGCGTTCGAAGAGAGCGGGCCATAGGCCGAGGATATGGGTCAAGCAATGACCATGATCGGGGCAGACCCGAGGTCTAAGCATGGCCCACATAGGCCTTATTGATATTCCCATGTATAGGGTCCGGGGATGACGAGATCCTTCTCGTCCCATTCAGATTTTGTCGGTCACGCATGGACCCCTTTATGTTCGGACAAAGGCCCGTGTTCGTAGCATAAGAGACGGTGACAAATCGTACAAGTACCTACCGTGAGTACAGCAAGTTTAATACAAATGCGGGATCAGATCCCAGTATATGCATATCGGTCACTAACGGACCATTCAGCATTCGGACGAAAGTCCATATTCGAAGCATCGAAGGTAACAATAAAGACATTCAGATATCTGCCGTAGGTACGGCACATTTCATGTGGGTGCGGGATCGGATCCCGGAAGAAGTGGGTCAAGCTGATGAACTATCGGCCCAAGAGATGCACGGATCATGACCATGTCGGGAGTCCCGAGGTCCACGTCCGATACCACAAGGCATCATTGAGTTTCTCTTCACACTCAGTCCGGGGGAGCGGGTTGTTAAGTGTAAAGCCAAAACTCGGCAACATGCGCCCTCGCACGCGGATCGACCTGCACTGTCAGGTCGCGGGGTTCGACCTGCCCGGTCAGGTCGTGGGGGTCAAGGGGGCAACGCCCCCGGAACAAAATTTGGATTATAGTGGAGGGGAGACTTTTGATTAGTTTTCTATTAACTTGAATTGCATGTTTTCTTTTATTTTCTTGATCACCTTCTTTCTTCCAGGCACGCCGGATTGAGGAAGCAAAGGGGATGGGGCGTGCCGATTAGTATCAAGAGAAGTGGCGCGCCGGTTTAAGTGTATTAAGAGGGGCGCGGCGGTTAAGGATGTTAAGGGGGGGGGGCACGCCGGTTCAAGATGTTAAGGGGGGGCGCACCGGTTCTATGGCAAGAAGGAAGAGGTTCCAAGGACGCGTCGGAATAGGCAATGAACAGTATAGCGCGTCGGTTTAATGGGCTAATGCAAGGGGGCGCGTCGGATAGCTGCAAGGAAAATAAAATGGGTTTTGAGTGTGGGGTTAAACCGGCGCGGGGGGGGGGTAGCACGCCGGATTAACCCACGCCGGATTAGGGGGCGCCGGATTAAGCATTGTATAACTTCCTTTCAACCCGTTTATGCTCTGTTTCTTCTTTCCTTCAACTGCAAGTTGATTTATTGATTGGTTTGTTCATCTTATTGATGGATTATGTTTGTGGAAAGAAGATTTAAGTGTTTTAAGTGTTTGTTCAGGTGGATTGTCATGATGATCCGCGTGTTTTATCAGAATAGTTTGCGCAGGAACTCAGAGATTCAGTCTGTTTCAGTGGTTTCGAGCATATGGTCTTCTTACTCCTAGAAAGCTTAACTTGCTCGTTTGTTCTTACATGTTCTTGCCCTAGCGAAATTTGGGCAGCATCTCCCCCGGACTGAAGCTTGCCAAAGAGCAATGGGGAACACCAAACGGATTGCTTCGGGGTGAACCTCAAAATGTAGACCTCACGGCAGTCCGATAACCCAAGTGTGAGTGTGGAAAAGCTCGAGGACTAGCCTTCAAGAGCTCTCACGACTCACGGGCAATGATCCCTTAAAGGGGAACAAGTGGGGAAGGAGATCAGAAACATATCAAAAAAAGGATCTCCCGAAGGATCATTTTCATTTCACCACAAGGGGGTGCAAATACATGGGCTCTTCATGCATCTAAAGAAAGGAACCAAAGGGAAGAATACATCGGAGGAAAGAAAAAGAAACAAGGGGGGGAGGGGAGATCTGTATCTCCCTCACCTCACTCTCTGCTCTCTCCTTCTCTTTCTCACTTCACTTCGCTCTCACAAGAACGCTGGCTTCGGGCTTCAAGGGGTTTCTCTCAGAAAAAGACTTCCACTTTTCAGGCTTCCGAGAGTTGTTCAACCCTTCCAACCTTCCAACCGATTTAAGCTTCACCTGGGCGCTCCTTTTATAGGGGCCGGAGGCCCTATTTTTGGAGGGATGTCCTCTGTATTTTCCTTCCTTCCGTTGGTTCCTTGTTTCCCGCAACCACCACTGCTGCTGCTGACGTTGGTGACGTTGCCCTGCTGCTGCTGTCGACGTAGCCTCCGGCGAGGCTATGGTGTGATCGGGAGGGGGGGGGGGGGCAGAGGCATAGCCTCCTCCTCCGCTGGCACATCCACCGCGAGCCACGTTGCTATCATCATTTGCTGGAGGATGGGCGACCGATCGACGGAATGAGCGTTCGGCGGGATGGGGCTCGAGGACTTCCATTCACGGCATATGCTCGGTTGCCCGCCGGATCGAAGTGGGAGCTTTAACCATTTTAGGCTTGTTCGTCATCATGCCGTTCCCAGGAAACAGGGGACCGCATTGATGACGGGATGGCTTCACTACACGCCAGATAAAGGCCTCAGAGAAAGGCTTGTTTTTAAACTAAGCACGCCGTATTAGCACTCCAAAATGGGCGCGCCGGTTTAGTGCATTCAAAGGGGTGGCCCTTCAACGGGAGCATGCCGTTTTAACATAAAGCAAGGGAGTTCATGGGGCGCGCCGGACTAGCATCTTGTAAAGGGCGCGCCGGTTTAAGGCCCCCTTAGGGGCGCGCCGGTTTAAGGCTATGCCATTCCGGTTTAAAGCTATGCCACGCTGGTTTAAGCGTCAAAGGGCTCCCCCCCAGCTTAGTGGCGATTCGGACAGATGCTTGCCCTCCTGTGTTCCTTTAGTTGTGAGCCTCCGAGTCTCGATTCAGGGCTTTGAGTGATTTCCGGTGTATGCCGAGCAAGCGTTCGGACTCCTGAGTTTCTTTGATTCGACCTTCGGCATTGCCGACTTGGGAGTCGTGGCTAGCTCTTTAACCCAAGGGGCTTCTTTGTTGGGTGGCGGAGCACCGGGTAGGTGTTCGTCCTTCTTGGAGGGGGCACAGGGTTTATTCAGCCTTTTTGTCTTCGACTCGCTCTCGAGTGCTGAGATGTGCATGCCGCATGATCATTATCATTTTTTTTTGACGTCAACAACCGTCCATCAACCAGTAGTCCTACGTCCCGCGTACCCGCAGCACTGAAGAGCATTCTATCGTGAGACCGTGCATCCTATAGGCGGTTCTCCCCGAACCGTTCATCCTCCCGGTGCTGCAAGTCAGGCGAGTGTCTCCCTCTTCTTCCAAGGCACGGCGTGTTCATCACGTACGGCGTCTTGATGGCGATCATGGTTCTTTACTCTCTTCTCTTCTCCTTCTACTGTCTCATTTTATTTTACATATCGATTTAGTAGAGGGAAGGGTAGAGATCTTTCAAGCCGGTATTGAAGAGAGAGAAAGAGAGTAGGAACAAAACATATCAACAGCCCATTTTTTGGCGATCACGGTGGGACAACTAGTGCCAATCGTGTTAGTGGCTTGCTGACCCCCCCTTGCTTTGTTAGTTCTGTGTTTTGGGAGTGGTTACAGGTCTTCTGCTGGCCTCTGCCCACAGAGGTTGCGCGGTTAGTACAGAGCCGTTCCAGGTCTTGGGCGGCTATCAAGGCACCGTTCTTCCCTTCGACAGGGTCTTGAGTCCTGCGACTCTGCTGCTATAGACGACTTGGCTTAGAGCGTTCATGTTTTGTGCGGTTATCCTTCGGCTGTCTATCTTCTTGGCTCAGGTACGCCTCTGCCTTTATACTGTTGACCGGATTACTGTCACGTGGTTGTTTCAGGTCCGTTCTAGCGCTTATGCGGCAGTCAACAAACCGCCCATCCTGGTACCCTTCTGATTTCTGTCTCTTTCATTCTATCATTTTCTGATTCTCCTACTACTTTGTCGTCACTCCCTGTAATAGACGGTCCACCCCAGACCATCTATCTTTTGTGCGATCCCCCACAAACCGTCCTTCTGATGCCACAATGCACCCGAGGTTGCTTTGATTGCCGTATCCATATTATCTTTGTTCACCTTGGTGCCATTTACTGATCTTCCCCTGGTTATATGTTGTTGCTGCCTATTTGTTCTCATCCTCGCATGTTTATTTTGGTCATTGGTTGCTAGTTTCTAGGCTAGATCTTGCATGCACTCCGGTGCACATAGGATTCATGCATTTCATTCATAGTTAGTCGCATTCCTACCGAGGTAGGGTTTCCTCTCGTCTCCATACTCCTTGGAGCCGACTAGGGGGCCTTGCCGAGGACCTTCGTAAGCCCCCGTGAGCTGTGGATTCCCACAGGAACACCGGACAGGTTGTACCATACTACCCCCCTAGTCTAGGGTCTGCATTCGTGCGAGAGAGAGAGTCCTTTAGAGTCTACCAGTTCTCCATTCTCACCCTATTTAGGTACCTTGTGGTTGAGTGAACTCGCATTTTTAAATTAATCCACTAAGGTCCTGGAAGAGAACTTATAAAAATCTCCGTGCATCATTTGGAATTTGTTTGGGTAACTGGTTGACTCTCTTCTCATCTCTCTCCTCCATTGTATGTTGCACAGTGTCGTCATTTGCATCTTTTTGACAGATTAGGCTCATTTGGCCTAGCTCATCTTCGTGTGTCTCCATTTAGCTGCATTTGTCTTAGGTTCATTTCCCTCCTTGTATTCATTTGAAATTCACTGTGTAAAGTCTCCATTCTCCCCATGGAGCACTTCTCCCCTGTACCTTATTCCTATACTTCTCCATCTTCTTACCCCCGCGTGGATTCCTCTTCCCATGTGGGCCCATCTCTTTATTCCTCCATTGGACCCTATTCTTTAAACGGGCCTTCTTATCCCGCCCGTGCTGCTGCTAGTCCAATCCATCCTCATTCCCACATACATAATTCTTCCAGGCCCATGCATTCCTCCATTCCTGGAATGGACTTTCCTTCTTCTCAGGCCGAATCCCCTTATCTGGCCCATCAACATTATCCTAGCCTAAATTCATCATCCCTTGCTCAAGCTGGCCCATACCCTTCTCGGATTCTTCCTACCGAGGAGATGTTCACTCAGACCCAACGCCAGCTTGATGAATTGCAACGCCGAATCAATCCTTAGACTTCTTTGGATATCCCGTTTGCTTTGCAAGGTCTTCAACTTCCACCACGTTCACAAATTCTCGCATATCGCCGCTATGGTGGAGTTGGTGACCCATATGTCCATTTGAAGGATTTCCTCTATAAGTCGGCCCAGTTCCAGTATGATCCACGCTTGATGGCCTATTTGTTTGGCCTATCTTTAGAGGGCTCAGCCAAGGATTGGTTTTTCATGTTACCACAAGAGCAGATGATGATTTTTCAAGCTGTTCAAGCAAGGTTTATTCAGCAGTAACGAGACCAGGTTGGGCCTAGATACTCTATGGTTGATCTGGCCCAAGAGAAGATGAAGCCCGACGAGGAATTCTGCATGTTTGCCGACCGCTGGCGTCACCTAGCCGCGCAAGTCCCGAGGCATATTCCAAAGGGTGAACAGATCAAGATGGTTATTTATAATGCAATGCCCGAGCTCAGGTGCATCTTAGCCCTGAACGATATCACATCCTGGCAACAGCTTTACAGTCGAGCCCGCTTCATTACCTAACAACTCCTAGTTTCCTTTGACCATGAGTCTCCTCCACCGTCACCTTCCACATACCCCTTTTCTTCCCCATCCACCACGAGTCCACCCTCCACTACATATCCTTCCACGAGTCGGTCGTCCGCTCCCCCACACCCCTATACCTCCATGTGCTCCACCTTACATCCCTCCATGAGTCAGCCCTCCGCTATTTCATCTCACCACACCCCTCCACCTCCGGTCAAGGAAACACTACACCCAGAATGGGTAGATGCCGTCCATTACATTCCCACTCCCACTATGCCTCCGCATCATCCTAATCCTCCGCCTTCACCTACGCAATCCCCTTTGCCTACGCAATCCCCGCTACCATCTCCATTACCTTTTCATACCCCTCGGCATCCACCCTGCCCGAAGTAGGCTTCTCACTCTTCATTTCCAAAATCTCTTACAGATATTTTCAGGGCTTTGATGGCCACCCATGCGTTGCAGCTCCCTCCGGTTATGCCTTGCCGACCCACGGTCGAGAATTTGCTCCAGTTTTGTGAGTTCCATCGTCAACAGGGGCATATGGTCAAGAATTGCCCCGAGTTCTGGGAACTTGTTTATGGCTTGGAAGACAAGAAGATGATTGATTGGGATACCATGCGCCAAGTTATTTCAGATCTCAGCAGTAAGCAGCAGCAGCGGCAAGCCGTGCCACCTAGGCAACCGTCTCCACTTCAAGGCCAGGGGCACCCTGGTGTTTCTTCAGTTGATAAGATACCTACTCCGTTACCCACTTCTTCCTCTATCCCATCTCCTCCACCACCTTTACCTACCCCAGCCTCTGCTCGGGCAACCTCTCTTTCACCCTCCATTTTCACCACCACACCTGTTCCCAACGCCTCTCGACGTGTTGTAAAGATACACTGAAGAGCTCCATCACCCGCTACTTCCCCCAATACGCCACTACCTTCCTCTCCTCCTTGTTCCCCACCCCTACCGTCATCTCCATCATCCCCATTACCTTCACCATCCCCATCAACCCCATCACCCCTTTTACCACCCTCATCACCTTTGCTACCACCGTCACCTTCACAACCATCCCCGTGACCGATGCCACTTCTTTCGCCATCGTCCTCTGGGCCCGAGCAGGCCAACCCTAAACCCACACCTCCACTTTTGCCTTTACCTCCACCCATGCCCACCATCATCATTATTCCCTCATCAATTGCACCATCGCCACCCTCGCCCTTCAAACCTCCTCCTGCTAACCTCCCCCTACCACTTCCCACTTCGCGGAGCAGGTACACGCTACCTTTGGTGCCCCTCGGGTCTAGTCCCTAGGGAGATAAAGAGCCAAGCCGGGTTTCAATTATGCATTTCAAGATCCAAGATGTTATTTCCCGCATGCCGGTACGAGTCCTGGTTCCTGGCTATTCTAGGGGGAGTGAGCCTGCATTTGCTATGAAGATGGCTGTCAAGAAGAGTTCATGTGCACTGGTGCCGGTTTCTTCAAAAGCGAGGCCGGTGGCAATCTCTTTGCTCGCCGGAGAATTCACTATTGATGTTGTTATCACCTCTCTCTTGATTGCTATTCAATTCACTGGCTCAGGAGTGTTTTCCGCCCGGATGGTGCTAACCCACACGGTCGCCAGAAATGTAATGAATCTAGCATTCAAAGGGCAATTGGCCGTGTCCTCGAGATTGACCAGGGGCATTCTACATTGTCTATCTCATCTCCCTCAGTTCCATCCTGCGCTCTTAGCAAGGGAGTTGTGCTTCATGCCCGATTGTGAAATGGAGATGCCGAATCTTATGCTTCTAGTGCCGAACGACAAAACTCTACTATCCCCTGATGCTCATCCTAAAGAGTTGACTGTTCTGGAATGTCCTTCTATGGTTAGCACCGCGTAGCTAGGGGAAACTGTCTCGATGAAGCGACATATTCATGACCGGCCCAGGCCGTCCGCCAGATGGGCCCGCTATTTGAGAAAGTATTACAGATCAAGAAGCCCAAAGGTCCGAGCCCACGCCAGGCGACGTTGTTTCAAGAAGATTTCGACTAAGAAGAGGCGGCGACATAAGTTCAAGGGCCGTCAGTTGTGCATTTGGGGGTCCCCTTCCTCCTCCCCTTATTCCGTCCATTCATCCTTTCTTTTGCTCGGTTCTTATTCGTGGGTGGTGTACCTTCCACCACCTGGCCATATTTCTACCATCTCTTCCTATTTTCACCATTCTAGGCCTCGGCCTATGTCCTCCTCTCCCCCTGAGCCAGGGGCATTTTCTAGTTTTTCTCCCCGGACACATCCGGATTTCACTTCTCATCCTTTTCCCCCGACCCTGTTGGGGATTCCTTGTGCACGTTCCCCGACCTTGTCAGGTAGTTTTTCTGATCCTTCCCCGACTTTGTCGGGTGGTTTCCATTTCTTTTCCCCGACCTTGTCGGGTGTTCATGTTTTTTCTTCCCCGCCTCTGGCAGGTGATCGCTACCCTTCTTCCCTGACCACGTCGGATGATCTTTCTCTTTCTACCTTATCATCACAGTTATCTTTTCATCGTCTTTCTGTTCTTTCCTCCCCACCTTTTCAGGGTCACCACCCTTTTTCTTATTGTTTTCGAGGCTTTAGCCCGCCTTGATCTCAGCTAATCTTATTTATTCTGTACTTGGTTCCTTGTTATCGGGGCCTCAGTGCCTTAATGAGGGAGTTCTAGCCCTCGTATATCTTCCTTTTTATCCTTTCTTCGTCCAGTATGATGTCTGCCACTCCTCTATGTCGAGGAATCCAATCCTTTGCTCTCCTTTCATCCTGACAAGCAAGGAAAACAAAGTTCGCGCTCCTTAAAGTTCGATGATCGAGATCGCTTCAGGAGGCCGGTTTCCACGCCTTGGATCTACAAAGGTATCTTTGATTTTGAGCCAGAACATGTAATCATTGCTATTACTCTGTTATTTCTGCACGCGCTTATAATGTTGGTTCCTTAAAACATGGTTGAGTAGCCTTAGGCTTTAGTTAGTTTGCTTAGTCAAATGAGTTCGCTTCTGCAGCATCCTTAGGCCTTTGATAGCTCTACGCTGGGAGTCTAGTTCTTTCCCCGATTGTTGAGGGTGATCTTTGAGTATGGATTTTTCACACACTTCACGGCAAGCCATAGCCGATCTCTCTGAGGCGCACCATTGCTGCTTTGGCCATACTTTGGGTACGCACAAAGGTCTTGTTCTCTTCTCTGCTCGGCGAAGTGTAGGGGCAAGAGATGGATGGATAAGATGACCAACCTAGGCGCTCCCTAATACGACAGAGTTCTCAAATAGGGGCAGTCTTGACCCTCAAAAGTGAGCTTTCATGCTATATCTGGCCAATAAGGGCTGCCAAAATGAGAAAACAATTCAATGTAAAATTATGAATCAAAGGCATGGCAAGAGTGGCAGTACAGTTCCCCGTGGGACGTCATGAGCCCTGTCTCATGCGTGCCTAATAAATATGGGTCTCAAAATTTAAGACACAAAGCCCCGGCGCAGCAGACCTACTCTTTGAGGGGTAGTGCCCTAGAAGGAAGTTGAACCCTGATATCTCGCATCCTACATAAGACTTGTCTCTAATTATTCTTCCACTTCTCCCTCTCAGGCTGGGTTGTATCACGGGTATGGCCTTAGTAGGGGCACCGTTCTTTAGAGACAGTTGGTTGTGGTGAGCTACCATCACATGCACGCCCTGCTTAAGGGAAGCCTTTAATGAGAGGGGAGGGACGGCGATCCCTGGTCAGTAGTTCGAGCCCGTCTTTGGGTGCTGGGGATTGCTATTTCAAAAATCTAAAAAAATGAGATATTGTCAAAAATCCAAAAAAATGAGATATTGTCAAAAATAAAAAAAATGAGATATTGTCAAAAATTAAAAAAATGAAATCCAAAAAAATTGAAATATTGTTCAAAATTTCAATCATTTTCAAAATCAAAAAAAATCAAGAAAATTTTAAAATCAAAAAATATTTATCTTTTATATTTTATATTGAGAACGGATACGTAATCTATTTGCTAAGTGTGCAGGTTGCAGGTACTCAATTTTTCCTTACTCCATATTTTGTTCTATCTATCTCATGTTCATCTTTTGATCTATTCTTCTCTTCAATCCACTCTCTCAATCTGTTCTGAAGCTTATGTCATTCTCAGCTTTTATTTGCAAGGATCATATCTTTATGAGAGGGCTTTGCCTCACGATTATGAACCTGGCGGTTCTGCTTCATTCTGATCTTGGGTTTCGATTGAAGATCATATTTTGTTGTGTCTTTTGTCTCGCAATATCCTTTGTTCATGTCCATATCCCACCGTGTTGTCCCACACATGTTGTTTTGTTCCTCACCCCATGTTGTTAGTTGTTTTGCGCATGTTGACAGTCGTCCCTCTATGTTCCGTGTGTTGTCCCAACCGTGTGATCCGTCATATTCTTATCCCAAGCATGTGTTGTCCCGCCAATTGTTGTCATGTCACTCCATGTTCATGCATGCGTATTGTCTGTTTATGCCTTTGCGTATGTGCTTGTTCGTCTTGTTCTGTTGTTTCCATTCATCATGTTATGTCATGTTATTTGTCGTTCAGTTAATCGTTATGTTGTCTTTACTATGTTTATCTTGCTTGTCTTATACATGAAAATCCATAAAAAAATCAGAAAAAAGAAAATCCAAACTTTCACTTGCCGTTCCACCTGCATAGGTAAGTCAGGTATGGCCTTCTATCCTTATCACCCTTACTGCATTGTTATATGGTACTATATTATATTATCTCGAGAACCAGTTGGTTATCTACGTGTTCCAGGATCTGATGTTCCCCTTTAATAAAAATGATGATGATCTAGGTTCACGTGTTTAATCTTCGGATAGGCTGTTAGGTTGGGATGTCATGGGGAGGATGGTTCTATCCTGCACGTTGTGGTTGCGGATGGTGTCTTGACTCTGATTTTCCCTGCTTAGCAATATTATTCTCGAGTATTTTATATTTTAATCTTTCTTCGCATTTGTTTTAACGATTTCTTATATTTTAGCCCAGCATGCATCATACGCATCTTTTTGAGCTTTCATGACCCATGGTTTGTTTGAAGAATGTCCCGTCAGTGATGGCTAGCCGTGTGTTCAGTGTTTGAGTAAGAGGAACTAATTCCACTCTGAGTTGGAAGGTTCTCTTTGGTCGATTCGCTTGGTTTGGTTGATTAAGCGGTCCCCGTTTAGAGCTTTAGCCTGTTTTCTTTACTTTTGCTGCCTGCTTTTGGCCTCCTCATTGGACCGCGGGATTGTGTCCCCCATGAGGTTGGTCTTGTCGATTTATTTCATTTAGTTTAGTTCCTCCAGACTGGTGTCGCTTTTGGTTTTATCATTCCTTGCGTTTGGTTCAGAGTTTTTTGGAAGATTCCTGTCGCTTGTTGGTAAAAACGGTTGTCGTTCTACCTTAACGCCCGCTTTTTAGTCCGCTCTGCTGCATCTCTGCTTCATCTCCATGTTTCATGTCACTTCTGCTTCACCTCCGCTCGCTCCCCTGCAAAGAGGACGTTAAGGAGGGGCATCTGTTGACACCCGTTTTATGCCGATAAGTTGAGTCGCTCCCCTTACTCCCATTTGGTGATGCCTCGAGTTGTCCGTCACTCGCTGGGGCTATTTTCAGGCACGCTTTGGGCCAGTTTTATGGGTTGCCTCCCTCCTTGGTTAGGTCCAAGTTGATTCAGGGCTTAACGTGCCTTGGTTTTGGTTGATTGGGCTTTTTCTATGAGTTTCAACACCCATGTACATGTACGGTTCATCCCGGGCCGCTCAATCCATGTGCGGTTGCCTCTGGACCGTCCATCTATTTTGGAATATTTTGGTTAATTTTTTGAATTTCCACTGACAAGCATTTATGCGGCCCTCTTCTGACCGTTCAACTTAATGAACGGACGGGTTGTAGCCGCTCATCTCAAAAAGTCCTGCGCTTGAGGGTTTTCTCAGATAATTATCCAATTAATCTATTTATCACCGACAAGGCTAGAACGGCTTGTCCTTGGCCGCTCAACCTTTGAACGGTCTCATCTGAGCCGTTCATCTATGAGAGTCCAACGGCGAAGGTTTCGGTCAGTTCGATGGATAATTTGGATTATTTTCTATTTATTTTGAATTTCCACCGACGAGGTTGGACGGCTAGGACATGACCGCACATCCAGTTGGGCAGTCTATCGTAAGACCGTTCATCCGTTCGATTCATGAATTTCAACAGATTTTTATCTTTTTATCGTGGTTTTATCCCCAACTTCTCCCATCATTTTCTCCACGGATAATCAACCATTTTAAGTGCCGTTTCAACTGGATAAAGGATAACCTGTTTATCGATGATTTTCCCTTGATTATCTCAACCTGAAAATGCCTCTAAACCCTAATTTCGAGCTAGGACTTTAGGTGCTCTATAAATAGACCCTAAAGGCCAGTGTTGGAAAGGGGGGAGATTTTGGTCGACGGCGAAGCCCAGCCGAATCCTTGAGCGACCTAGCATCAAGGAGGGAGGCCTTCTACATCCATACAGGCCTCCGGTCCAGAGAGTAACCTTCATCTTGAGTCTTTTTTCTATCTTTGATAGTCCATCATTCCCTTTTGTGTTGCATGCATCATTCTCCCTCCTATTTTTCTTCACTTTCATTATCATTCACACATCTTCCCACGTTTTTGATGCCCCCAGGGGTTTAAAACTGCCCAAGTATCCCCCACTTCATTTAGTTATGATCATTCATCTCAGTTTTAGCATATACTACACTCTATAGTTCTAACTTGGGTTTTCTTTTTTGTGTTTTCACGTTGTTTTGCAGGTCAGCAACTCACTAACACGAGGCCCATCCCCTCTGGCCGGCTGGAGAGGGTGGAGGTTGGACCCCTTTGTGACTTCTGGCTTGATGGTCTTGTGTGGCTCTGTCAGAACCGTTCGAGGGTATGTGCGGTGGATCTTTGACCGCGATTCATTGTCTTGCGGTTGTTTATAAACCATCCATCAGCCAGTAGTCCTACATCCCGCGTACCCGCAGCACTGAAGAGCGGTCTATCGTGAGACCGTGCATCCTATAGGCGGTTCTCCCCGAACCGTTCATCCTCCCTGCGTTACAAGTCAGGCGAGTGTCTTCCTCTCTTTCCAAGGCACGGCGTGTTCATCACATACGGCATCTTGGTGACGATCACGGTTCTTTACTCTGTTCTGTTCTCCTTCTACTATCTCATTTTATTATACATATCGATTTAGTAGAGGGAAGGGTAGAGATCTTTCAAGCCGGTATTGAAGAGAGAGAAAGAGAGTAGGAACAAAACATATCAACAGTTATATCTATGAAACTAAAGCAAATGAGTTCAATTCATTTTCAATTCTGTAATGTGCTCTAGTTCTAGGGGGTTCATTCAAATTATCAATTATGTTTTCTAAAGGATGATATCTGAGAAATCTAACATTGGTAACCTGATTACCTGGATGTTCATTTACCTCCCCCTGAGCATCAGATGCTTCTGCTTCAGCCTCTTCTGCAGATTATTCATTTTGTTCTTCTTTGGCTTACAAGATATCTCCATCAACTTTGTCCCTATATAAGTCAATTTCAGTCTTAATTGCAAATTAATCAAAAATAATATGTGGAGATTCCTCAACAACTTTAGAATTAAGGTTGCATATCTTATAAGCTCTGATAATTCAGAATAACCTAGAAAAATTCCAGGTTCACTTTTAGGTTCAAATTTATCAAGGTCTCGTTTAGAATTAACATGAATAAAGTATTTACAACCCAAAACCTTGAAATGTGCTAGAGAAGGCTTCTTACCCTTAAGAATATCATAAGGAGTCATTTGTGTAGAGGGTCTTACCAGGGCTCTATTAATGATGTAACATGCAGTATTAATGGCCTCAGCCCAAAACTTCCTAGGCAAGTTCCCTTCTACCAGCATAGTCCCAGCCATCTCTACTAGCATTCGATTTTTCCTTTCCACCACTCCATTCTGCTCTAGAGTCCTTGGAGAGGAGAACCTATGATTGATGCCATTTTCCCTGTAGAAATCATCAAATTGTGAGTTTACAAACTCACCACCATGGTCAGACAAGATATTGGAAATAGACTGTTCACATGTCTATTTTATTTTATGAAAGAACTCCTGAAAATCCTCAAATGCATCATTCTTGTGAGACAAAAAAAATACCCAAGTAAATCTAGAAAAGTCACCAACTAACACAAAGCCATATCTTCTTCCAGATAAGCTAGCTGATCTAGTGGGTCCAAATAAATCCATGTGTATCAGCTCATAAGGTTTAGAAGATAGGTTTTGAGTTCTATACTTAAAGGATTTTTTAGTTTGTTTACATTGGGTGCATGCCTCACAAATTTTATTGTCCTTTTTTAAAGAAATTTCAGGAAGACCTTTCACCATGCAATGTTTATTCAATTTATGAAGCACACTATAGCTGGCATGACCTATCCTACGATGCCACAGGTAAGCTAAGTCATCCTTATTGACAGTGACACATAGATTGGTGTGTGCTACATCATCTAAATCTACCATATAGATGTTATTTACTCTCTTGCTAGTAAATTTCACATATTCAAATTTGGGTTCAAAAATAGTGCATGCAAGAGAATCAAAAACAACTTTATGGCCTTTATCACAAAGCTGACGAATACTTAGCAAATTATAAGGTAGCCCTTCAACTAATAGAACTTCTTCAATAAAACAGGAAGAGCACTTACCAACTTTTATTGACCCAATGATCCTTCCCTTGGTATTACCTTCAAATGTAACATGACCAGCATCTTTCTTCACCAACATGCATAATTTTCCTTTATCCCCTGTCATGTGCCTGGAGTAGCCACTGTCAAGATACCATTTGTTCTCGTTGGTTGCCAGGCATACCTGCAAATGAAATCAAGTTGAAAATTTTGGAACCCATAAATGTTTGGGCCCCATAGTAACAGTCAATCATGCATGCAGGATAGAAGGTGTTTTGGAATCCACATTTGATTTGTTGTCTTCAATTAAGTTGTGGATTTATTTACTTTCTATTTGTTTTGTCTCACATTAGCATTTTGAGCCTTGGTTGGTAACTTTTATGGTTTAGCATTGTTGTTATCAGCCTGAAAATCTTCATGCCATTGATTAACCCAATGGACATTAGGATGAGAGTGACCAGTGTGGATCCTAGGCTGATTAGACATAGAGTGGACAAACCCATAATTGTTATGGTTTCTAGGTTGCCCAAAGGTATTCCAGGATTGAGGTCTATGTTTCTGACTAGGATATGGCTGTTGCACAAACCTTCGGTTGGGACTGCCTCGACCTATCTTACCAGGGTGGTAATAATAGGGGTTGTATAATGAAGAATAGGTCTGTGCACCATGGTGGTAGCTATGACCTAAGGTGTCCCTGCTCAAACTTGGATTTCTAAAGGTCCTAAACCCATAAGAAGTGTGCATTGGTGCAGATTTGTAGTTGCCTTGACCTTTCTGTGGATACTGGGATGTTTTTGTCTGGGGTTTTCTTTGGATTTGATCTTTAGTATATTGACCCCTAACCTGACTGTTGATTGTTTGTTTACCTATCTCTTCTTATCTTCTTTCTTTTTTTAGTAGTTGATTGTGAGGGTTTTGAAAAATGATATGGCAAGATGATAAATAAACTACCAAAGATCAGCTCAACCTATGCACATGTGAACATGAACCTAGGCAATCAAATCTGACTCTAGCATGGGCACGCTATCTCAATCAAATTACGCTAAGGGAAAAACGAAAACACACGCCGGGGCGTGGAGCAAAGATAAATAAACACACCGCTAGGGGTGGAACAATCAAGGAGAATAAATAGATTTGATGAAAAAGACAGCTAGTGCCCAACACTAAGGAAAGTCGTGATCGCCACCAAAGTAAACACAAGTCAAAGACTCGAATATACCTTGGAAATAGGTGGATGAAACACCCGCCCACGGGAGAGAAAACCAAGGAAAGCCTGCAGATCAACTTGCTAATAACGGTCCAAACCCTGTGCGTCGCTTGGAAGTAACGGTCGTGCGATAGACCGCCAAAAGGAAATAACGCTCCTGCACCTGACCGTCAGATAACCTGCAGTGAAAAGATATGAACTCTTTGAACTCCAACCCTTCCAGCCGGCTAGAAGGCTTGGGCCTCGTGCTAGTGATCCTATAAAACCTGCCAAGGATGTAGAAAGCAAAACAACACAACCTCAATTAGCCCTCAACATAAGTATAGCATCAATCCCTAAAAAGCTTGAGAACATCAAAAGGAGAGGGGATTACCGGGGAGTTGTTGGTTTTTAACCCCTCTGGGCGTTTTTTTAAGTTTAGGAGGATATGTGTATGCTTAGCAACAGTGAAAACGTGGAGGAAGAGGAGGGACAATGCTTTTGATTAATAAAACCAAGGGAAACTTGAGCATGCAATGATGATGATCTTGACAAACTAAAACCCAAAATACTCCCTTGACTTGGAAGATGGACGTGGGAAGCAGCTCCTCCTGCATGTAGATGACTCCTGAATTTGGCAGCACTTCGTCGTGAATCAAACCTTCCTCTCTTTTTGGTTAAGAAATCAAGAGTTCTATTTATAGACTCCCTCAAACTCTCAGGTCGAGTTGAAGATAAATCAGCCAAGAAAGGAGGATAATCCTTAGCAAATCCTTAAGGATAAAATCAACAAGAGTCCAAAGAAACAAACAAGAGGTCCTGAGGATTAGAATTGAAGGAGATAATGCCAATCCAAAACCCTATCTCGTCCACGGAGTAGCAGAGAAAAGGCCTGAACTGTCAGGACTCTCTGAAGGAAGTAATGGCCTTACGATAGACCGCCACTTTGAAATAACGCTCCAAGGAATGACCGTCATATTCAATCTTATCCAAAGGATAAGATCGATGGGAAGAAGATCTAAACAATAGGACTCTGCAAATAAGTAACGGCCAGGGCATAGGGCGTCATAATGGAACAACGGCCAGGGAGTAGACCGTTATTATCAAAGGGCAACGAGACCCTAACTCTTGGGACTCTTCAAAGAGTGACGGCCTATGATTCATGCGTTATTATGAAATGACGCGCCTAGTCCAGACCGTTATTATCATTGATTCTCAAGAAAATAGAATGGAGGGATTGCCAAGCTTTTGAACGAAGTGCCACCAGGAACCAGGTCTAATCCAGGAATTGAGACCCAGAAAACAGGCTTCAACTGATTAAAAGAAATTCAATGAAGAGTGAACAACTCGGAGCACCATATTGAATAAATAAGGAGATGACCCGACTTATTGGGTATAAAACGGGTGTCAACAGATGCCCCTCCTTAACGTCCTCTTTGCAGGGGAACGAGCGGAAGTGAAGCGAAAGTGACATGGAACATGGAGATGACGCGGAAATGAAACGGAGTGGATCAAAAAGAGGGCGTTAAGGTAAACGACACCCGTTTTTCACCAACAAGCGATAAGAGTTTTCTGGAAAAACTTCAAAACTGATCACAAGGAAATAGCTAACCAAAGGACGCAAGTCTGGAGGATTTAATTAACTAAGGAAAGGAAACACGGCTGGCCGCCGGAGGCAACGGAAAGGAAAGAGACTAAACTCCAGACAGGAATCTTCAGTCAACCAGATCAAGCGAGTAAATCGAAGGAAACCTTCAAATTCAGAGTGGAACAATTCTCCTTATCCGAGATCAAGAACACAGCTGTTCACCGTCAATGAGACCTCTTGACCAAATGAAGCTCATGAATGCTCAAAGAATGCGTATGATGCATGCCGGGCTAAAGAAAAACAAATCTTCAAAGCAAATGCAAAGAAAGATAAAATATCAAATACTCGAGAATAATATTGCTAGATTGGAGAAACCAGAGTCAAGACACTATCTGCAACCACGGCGTGCAAGATAGAACCATCATCCCCAACTTTTCCAACCTAACGGCCTGTCCAACGATTATTCATGTGAACTTAGATCATCATCATTTTTGTTTAAGGGGAACATCAGATCCCAGGACACCTGAATGACCAGCCGGTTCTCGAGGTAATACATCATAGATAACATATAGTAATGCATTAAGGGATAAGGGAACGAGATACAATACCTGACTTACCTGCTTGACAGACGGCGAAGCGTGCCTTCTGTTCATAGTTCCAACAATAATTCATCAAAATAAGAGTTTAGGCATAATCATTGTCTGTGCAAAAAGTACCCATAAGGAACAACACGATAGACAATAGGAATATTCAAGTATTAATTGGACCATTCATTCATCAAGAAACTTGCAAGCATATAACGGCCTGACTCAGGAGCGTCACATGAAAATGACGGATTACCCCTAGTCCGTCAACACCAAGTCGGTTCAAATTCTTCAATAAAACAGTCAGTCACAAATGACGGCCTTAGAGGGGAGCATCAAGACGATGTGACGGTCTAACGATAGACCGTCGCTTCTCCTGAGTTTTCAAAAAAAACAAACCGAACGGCTTCGGTCTCATTCCATACACTCAACCCCCCAAAACACCAAACCAGAAAAACCCACCGGCGATCTCCACCTCCACCTTCCAATGGCCGGCGACGAGGCACCGCAGCCACCACCTCAGAAGAGAGGGAGAGGAAAGAAGATGGCTATACGGCGGCTTCGCCGCCGGATCGAACGGGAGGTGATCCCGCCGGCGGAAGCGGAACAACCGACGAGGGGAGATCAAACGGAAGAAGAAGAAGTTCCCACGACTACGGGGGACGAGGGGGAAGTTCCCTTGGGTGCAGAGGAGCCCAAGGAACCACAGAAGAAGAAGAAGAGAGCCATGGACCACGAGGTAGGCCCTCCGCCCTAATTTTCAAATTTTGATTTTTTATGTTCTTAATTCATGTGTGCATGTGGGGAATGAGGGTAGAAATGGGTCTACGAACCCACTAGGAGTCATTGTAGGCCCTTTGGCCAAAGTGGGAAACCACAAGAATGCAAGGAAAAAAATCCCAACCAGCAGACGAAGTGACGGTCCTGCCAGCGACCGTCACTACCATGACGCTCCATCCTGGGTGCGTCAGAAACAAGTAACGCCCTAACACAGGGCCGTTACTTCTGCCAGGGATTCAAACTATTTTCTAGGGTTTTCAATTTTTAATTTTTGTTTTGTTTTCAATTATGAATGTTTATGCCATGATTATATGATGCAAAATGGACTAACTAATGATCTAATATGCAATGCAGGGAAAGAGGAGATCACGGATCTCCTGGCTTCAGATCCGGGCGGTGTACCAGGCACTGCCCGACTACCAGAGGGAGAGACTTGCCGAGATGGGATTCGCCGAGGTGCTCAGCATCGAGGTGATCCGGATGGATACGCCATTGCTATACGCACTTCATGAGAGATGGGACCCGATCAGCCGTGCTTTCATCTTCCCGTGGGGCCACATGATCCCCACATTGGAAGACATAGCGAGGATTACAGGATTAAGAGTCCACGGCTCCGCAGTGACAGGATGGACGTATGGGGACTACCGGGAGATAGCGCAGCAGCTGCTGGGGTTGGACCTGATCAGGCCGGGTCAGTCCTCTTCCCAGCTCGCGAGATCGGTGCTGCAGGAAAGTTTGGGATTGAGGGGAGCGGCAATCACCGTAGGAGAGTTGCCGGAAGAGCATCTGGGCAGGGTGATTGACCAGGTGCGCCCTCGCGTGGCGGCAGAGGCAGGGGCAGAGGGAGATAGAGTGCTCAGGCGCTTCCTGATGCTACTCTTCGGGAAGCTCCTGTTCGCGACTCGGGCAGATGTCATCAGCTGCAGATTGCTGCCGTTGCTAGAGGATCTGGGCAGAGTGAGGAAGTATGCATGGGGGGCAGTGGTACTAGCATTTCTGTTCGACTCCCTGAGCACCACGGACCGGCAGACCATGCTGGGCGGCTTCTCGCCTTTCCTACAGGTAAATGCATTTTAAATGCTTTCTACTATGCCATGTTTATGCAATGCAGTGATTTATGCAAAATGTCTTATGCAAATGATTCGACTGACTTGATCTCTAAATGCAGGTCTGGAGCTACATGTACCTCCCGGGCATTGGGAGAGGTACATTACTCCATCCCGGCCTCATACCAATCGCGAGGCGATGGTCGGTGGCGAGGGACACGAGATCGATCCTCAGATTGACCCGGACGATCCAGGACGACCTGGACGCCTACCCACACACATCGGTAAGCCCGAGACTCAAAATGATTTCTATATGCTGACAAATGCTGACAAATGGATGAAATGAATGAAATGCTTTCAGGTGAGATGGACCCCGTACGGCAGCGAGGGCTACACAGGACAGCCGTGGGTGGAGGCGTCCTTATCGTACCGGGGGCGAGACATATGGTTGCATTGCATCCATATCATCGAGCCTCTGCACTACAGGCTGATCCTGCGGACTCGGGGACTACACCAGCCCGAGGTGGCCTTTCCACATCGCAACGATGACCGCCCAGGCAAGTCGGCGAGGGGCATCAGTGGGAGTGTGGATTGGCGCGCCCGGAAGGCGAAGTACGTCCTCGACTGGAGGCAGCGAGGCAGGGCCGTGAAAGAGCGGGACGAGAGCGACGAGGCCTACCTGAAGGCCTTCGCTCGACACTACGGCGACCGGGTATACCGTGGTACCCGACGACCGGTATGCAATTCTAAACTAAGAAACTCTTTCTTATATGATGCAATGTAGAGGTGACATGCTGGCTTATGCTTTCTACATGCAGCTCGATCCTGAGGGGCGGATAGCTGAGCTAGAGGGACTACTCCACTCTACCATCCTGCAGCGGGATGAGTACCGGACTGCTCTGGAGCTCCTGGTGAGATTCTAAATGCTCATGATATGACTATGATTATGCATGATGCTAATGCTTCAGCTATGACAATGCAGCGGGCAGAGGGAGCTCAACGAGCCGGACCGGATGCCCCATCGTCGTCCTCGCAGCCTGCGGGAGACAGGGCTGGGCGAGATGCTGATTTTGCTCGGGCGGTCGCCCGGGCCGAGGAGGCGGAGGCCACCCTCGCGGAGCGGGTAAGATACTTACATGCTTTTTGATTATGCTTATGCTAATTAAATTTATACGACTAACCTATATACAATGCAATGCAATCTACAGGCGATAGAGCTGGCAGCGGTAGTGGCGGAGGCCACTCAGGCGAGGGCAGAGGTAGAGAGGAGCCGGGCCGAGACTGATCAAGCTCGAGCAGAGACGGAGCTCGTGCGGGCAGAGATAGCCCGACTGAGAGCGGAGACCCCTCGTCATGCGGACGACGTGAAGATGGAGCGACTTCGGGCAGATTTAGCACGGGCGCAGGCCGAGGTGAAGGACCTTCACCTTGGGACCGCGGATCTTGATCGCTACCGGACCGAGGCACGGGAGACGCGACGCCAGATCTTCACACTGAAGATCAGGCTGCAGACCATGGAGCAGACGGTCCGGATGCTAGGCCGGGCACCAGAGCGGAGTTCTTCCCGGAGCGGGGCTCATAGGAGTGCTGCCCCTAGTGGCTCGGTTGGGGATTTCCTAGTTAGTTCTGCCGGCCAACAGAGAAATGAGAGGGCGGAGAGAGGACAGCAGGAGGAGAGTGCTTCCATAGCACCGCCACCTCCGAGGAGACCAGAGGATGGGGAGGATGAGGGTGGCCCAGCGGATAAGCCGGCCGAATGATGCCTTTTCTTATGTTTTCTTTTTATTTGTATAGAATCTTTGGTTAAAAATGGAATGAAATTATCTTTTCATTTTTCTGTTTTAATTTGATGCGAGCGTGAATGGATGAATGAGATGTACAGGATGGATGAAATGTGGATGAATGAATGAGATGTATGCCGGAATGTATGTATGAAAATGGGAAGAAGATGAGGTGTATAAATGTGAAAGACCGCCAGGTCTAGTCAAGAATTTAAAGGAATAGCTTGAACCCAGCAGCAGAGAAAGTGACGGTCCAAGATCTGACCGTCATAATCAAGCGACGCTCTGGTGAGAGACCGTTAATCATCAGAGGCCCACACGGGCTGTGGGGCTTCAGGATAAATGACGGCCAATGGATGGTGCGTCAGAGACAGATAACGGCCAAGGCTCAGACCGTTGATCATGGCAGAACGTTAGTTGGGCAGGGCAACTAGCAGGAAAATGTGACGGTTCGAAGGGGATGCGTCAGAATCAAGAGACGGTCAGAAGTAAGACCGTCAGGAAGCGTTTTAGCCCAGAAGAGAAAGAACCAAGTGGCTGAGAATGTGACGGCTCAGGGATAGAGCGTTACAGAAAGCGACGGTAGACCCTAGGCCGTTACTCTCCACAGAACATGATCTGGGGAACTGAAACCCACAGAGAATGCGACGGTCGAGTGATGGCGCGTTAGAGTGGAGTGACGGCCATGCGATGGACCGTTAGAGTCTGGGTCGCAATTCGAATCGGATTGAGCCGAGATAACTAAAACCCGAGGTTTAGCCACTTAAATCACCGCTAGGACTTATCCTAATTGAAGATAAAGACTTCTAGCCCGGGTCTTACCCTTCCAAAGTTAAATACAAGCCTTGGCAACTTAAAACCTTAATCAAAATCGTAGTTTTGCTAAAACCCCTGTTCTAGGGTTTGAAGAGCCCTCTCTAAAGGGCAGAAAACATGATGAAGAGGAGCTTCGAGGTGATGGCTATTGAGGAGAAAGCCCACACCGGCCCTAAAGCTGCAAGGAAGGAACATGGAGAGCTACAACGGCTAACCTCAATCCCCAAGCATCTAAGCTCTAATGTCCAAAGGGTGGTAAGCTTGCATGACTTCATCCAAAGTTCAGATTTTTTTTTGCTGCACTTTAATTTTCTTCATAACCTTCCTTCTTCTTTTCTTCTTCAAGCCTCTTCCTGGCCCAAGGTGTTACTCCAACCTGAAGTGGGTGGCTCCCATGGTAAAGGCACTCTCTTTAGAGGTGGTATCAATCCTCAAAGCGTGGCACCTCCAACCCCTCTTGGTTCTAGGCAAAAACTTTCAGAAATTGCCTTTAGACTGGCCATGCCTTTCAGCCCTTGTGGAACTATGGCATCCACAAACTCATACCCTCATCTTCCCTTCCTTTGAAGCAACCATCCTATTGGAGGAGGTAGAGACCTACCTAGCCCTTCCTAAGACTAAGGTGGGGGATGAGGATCGGGTTTGCTATACAATAGAACCTATTGATCCGTCCTTGATCTTAAGCGACTTCATTCATAACCCAAAGGACGTGCGGACCATGATCAGCCCGCGCCACATTCACTTGATCCCTATGGCACAATGGATAGTGTCTCACTGTAAAAACAAGTGGGAGAGACACGAAGCAATAGCCAAGGCGGCAGCGGTTTGCTTGTGCGGGGTCTTCCTTTTCTCCACAACCGACCACCTCTTAGATATCCAAAATCTTAGCATTATTAGCGGATTGTGGCGAGGTATGTCTATTTCTCAAGCGGTCCTCTCATACCTCTATGAAGGACTAAGCTCGGCTTGCCTTGGAGGGCCTTTGTTCGGTTCCATGATACTCCTTGAGTGTTGGATAGGAGTGAGAATCAAATTCCTTCCCAAGGAAGATATAACTTCGGCGAGCCGGATCTTTGGGAGCCACCCCCTCTTCTTCATTGGAGGGGCTTTTGGATATTCTTCTCATGTTGAATGCAGGACGGCGGATAAGAAAACGCGTGATGAATGGCGCCTCTTCTTCAATGCTTTGCCTCTTGAAAGGTTCGTCATGCGACCAAGTGTTCTTCGAAGCATTCTTCTTAAAATACCGCGGCGTCAAGGCCTGGACCTCCAGCTGGTTGGAAACACTACCATGGCGATCTACAACCCGCACCGATGCCACCTTCAGATCGGATTACCTCGAATCAGTGTTTCTGCACTATCGCACTACCCTCCCCTCCTACCTAGGAAGATGGGGACCGAGGAAGATGAAAGAGCAATCCGGAACGCGCTGACCATGTGGGAGATCAGCAAGGTGCGCCCGTGGCAGGCAGAAGTTGAAGAAAATGACGAAACACGCCGAGATTACTTGAAAGAGTTGAGAAGAATCCGCCCTCTTGCGGATAAGAAGTTGAATGTACTTTGATTTTCCTTTGCTTATGAAAGATGTTATGAGATTGCCACTCAGAACTTGGTTTATCATGAATTACATTTTATTAAGCTTGCTTGAATGAGATGAGATTGCCTCAATTGAAAGAACTTGAGTTGTGTGCTTTGGAAGATTAGATTGATGTGAATAATCAGAGTTTCTGGGGGGAGTAACGGATGTACTCTGGGGCATTATTTGGAAACGACGGTCTGAAGTAGGCCGTCATAAGGGAAGTAACAGGAACTCAATCTCTGAAGGAGGTGACGGATGGATCTTGGGCCGTTATTTCAAAGTAACGGTATGTTCCCAGACCGTCATGATGATGGTTTAATTGAAAGGAAGAAGGCCCACGCCTGAAGGAAGTGACGGTCCGAGATGGGCCCGTTACATGACTTTAACGGTCTGATGCTGGCGCGTTACACACCTGAACCTGCATAGTTGTGAGCTTTTACCTTTGGGCTTGCCCCTGTACTCTGCACACACTTAGACATGGAACAAGTTAGATCCGTTCTTAGACTCAACCCCTTGCCTCGAAGTAAGTTGGATAATGACCGTTTCTTGATATTTGGTCAAGGGGTGGAGCCTTATTAAATAGGCGAAAACATAATGAAAATGCGATGCATGTTATGCAGATGATGGAAGTATTGAATGCTTTTGAAAAGATTTGATTTGTTTGGATTTTTTTGAAATATTTGATGTTTTTGGTTTTTGAAAATATTTGATTGTTTTTGGATTTTGAAACATATTTGATGTTTTTGGATTTTGAAACATATTTGATGTTTTTGGATTTTGAAACATATTTGATGTTTTTGGATTTTGAAACATATTTGATGTTTTTGGATTTTGAAACACCAGTGCCTTTCTAGCAACACGAGACCTCCCTTGTTTTTAGCTTGAGTCTCGAGACCGGCGTGCAAATAGCGTGACAACCCCTGGCCGAGACCTGATCATCGTGACGGTGTTTTTACCAAAGCCATACCTAGGGTACTCGTCTCAGTCCTAAAAAGAAAAAGGAATATGGGGGTAAGCTTAGGCCAGATATGGAAGTTTTTAGAACTTGATTCCCTCACCGTACAACCTTGTTAGAGATTTGATCTGTTGTGCCAGGGCTTTTTTTTGTCCGTCATCGAACCTTTATCCACTTAGGTATGCATGCGACCGGGCTCATAACGTCCCGCGGGGAACTGTACTGCCACTCTTGTCATGCCTAATTTCTTTTCTTTTGGAGTTTTTGAGAATTCATTCACAGACCTTGAGATGATGTTCTTTTGATTTCATGGTAAAGAGCACTCCTTTGCTTTTCTTTTCTTTACTTTCTTGTGGAGTCAGGTCATAACGGACTTGCCCCTATTTGAGACCTCTTCTCGTTAGGGAG
The DNA here is from genome assembly GCA_022559845.1 of Amorphophallus konjac. NCBI lineage: Eukaryota > Viridiplantae > Streptophyta > Magnoliopsida > Alismatales > Araceae > Amorphophallus > Amorphophallus konjac. Next base: position 197,967,328 of record CM040125.1, read on the forward strand.
TTTGGATCGGTTGTCTCCTTCTTATTTACTCCTTGCCCCTGGATGCAGTCGAAGAATGAAACGTACAGGGACTTTGACTTTCCCCCAAAGCATGGCCGAGGAAAAACGGTGTCTTTTTAAGCAAGGAACCCGACCAGGGGCGTCGTGTAGTGTGTGTTTGCCTTACTCAAGACTCTCTTTTGAAGATAGGGAGGCATTTCTTATTGCCGGAAAAGTACATGGTTTAGATTTTTAAGGAAAGAAACGCTTAAGATACAACCCATTCCACGGGTGAGAGAGCTCCTCACCTTCCGCGTTGATTAGACGATAAGCATTCCCTGAATAAGCTTCTTTTATTACAAACGGTCCTTCCCAGTTAGGTTGCAATTTAGACCTAGGACCTGCAGACCGAATGAATTTGTGTTTCAAAACCATTTCACCCTTGCAAAATTTTCGTTCAATTACCTTCTTTTGAAAATAACGCGAAACTCTCTTTTGATAAACAGATACGTGATCGGCCGCATTCATCCTCTTCTCATCTAGGAGTTCCAGTTGGATCAGCAACGCCTCTCGACGTTCATCGAGATTAAGTTCCTTATCGAGCTGTACTCTGAGTGAAGGGATTAAGATCTCATATGGGAGCACCGCCTCCATCCCGTAGGTTAGAGAATAGGGAGTTTGTTCCGTAGGAGTACGGACGGAGGTGCGGTAAGCCCACAGAGCTTCCACCAATCTTTCAGGCCAATCAGAAAATTTGTGTGCTTCACATGTTTTCTTAATGATTTTAAGAAGAGTTTTATTAGTGGCTTCGGCTTGACCGTTGCCTTGAGGGTAATATGGTGATGAATGATGCAATGTAATTTTGAATTTCTTACAGAGGTCTTTAAGCTCCTGGGAGACAAACTGGGGCCCGTTGTCGGTGATGATGCTGCTTGGCACTCCGAACCGTGAGATGATATTCTTCATGATGAAGCGGCACACCGTTGTAGCTTTGATCTCTGCGTACGCCTCAGCTTCGGCCCATTTGGTGAAGTACTCAGTTGCTGTGAGAATGAAGGATTTCTGCTTGATCTGAGAATTAGGATCACCGAGTGGGCCGACGACGTCGAAAGCCCACATAGAGAATGGCCAAGGAGCAGTCATAGGATGAAGAGATGAAGCTGGAGAGTGGATTTTATCAGCATGGAGTTGGCATTTAAGACACCTCCGGACATAGAGGGAGCAATCTTCCTCCAGAGTGGGCCAATAGTAGCCCTGCCTAAGAATCTTCTTTGCTAGAGCCTGGCCATTGACATGACCTCCACACTCGCTAGAATGTGCTGCTTCTGCTACTTTCCAAGCTTCCACATCATCTAGGCATCTCTTGAGCATTCCGTTAGTAGCGCGCCTGTATAGTTCTCCTGCAATGATAGTGTACTTTGCGGCGGCTCTTCTTATTGCTTTGCACTGCTCAGCTCTTGCCCCTTCTGGGAATGCCCCTTCTTTGCAAAATAACTCGATTTCATGGTACCAAGGTAATTCTTCCTCATCCAAAATTTCCTCTAGTTCTGCTAATGATACCTCCTTAAGATCTTCCTTTTCAGCTCTCACTTCTGCAGACTTCCTAAGGTTGGTGAACCAAGGATCCTGGAGAGAGGGTGCGTCCATCCTCTGGACGACGACGGTCTCAGTACTACGACTGAGAGGGAAGGATAAGGAGGAGGCCAGAGATGCCAATGCATCCGCCAGAATGTTCAGAGAACGGGGAGTATGGATATAGATTAGCTTGCGGAATCGCTTAGTGATGAGCGTGACCAAATCTTGGTAGGGTTTGAGCTTGGGGTCACGGGTACGGTAAGTGGACAGAACTTGCCGTAAGACGAGCTGAGAGTCTCCTATGATGTTTAAATAACGCGCGCCTAAGAGATAGGCGCGCTTCAAGCCGGCCAGGAGAGCCTCATACTCAGCGATGTTGTTGGTAGCAGAAAATCGAAGTTGATAAGCGAAGGGGATGGTTACTCCCTCAGGAGTAAGCAGAACAGCACCGATCCCTTGGCCCTGTGAGTTAAGCGCACCATCAAAATGCAGAGACCAGAAGGGATGCTGAGAAAGGACAGAGAGATGCTCATCAGGGAAATCGTCCTGAATAGAGTCGGTGTGAGGAATAGGGAGATGTGCAAGATGCTCAGCGATGGCATATCCTTTGACTGCCTTCTGAACGACAAAGGTGATATTAAATTGAGAGAGGAAGCTCTGCCAGCGAGTTAATCTACTAGAAAGAACGGGCTTTTCTAAGAGATAACGGATCGGGTCCATTCTAGAGATCAGCCTAACTGGGTGGGCGAGAAAGTAATGTTTAAGCTTCTGAACTACCCACACTAAGGCGGCACAAGTCTTCTCCATAGCGGTGTACCTGGATTCAGCTGGATTAAACAACCGAGAAAGATAGTACGCAGCCCGCTCTTTTCCTTCATCATCCACTTGTGCTAAAACTGCCCCTAGGGAGTCCTCAATGACTGAGATGTATAGGATCAGGGGTTTCCCAGGGATAGGAGGTTACAAAACCGGGGATTGGATAGATATTCCTTGAGGTCCTCATAGGCCTTTTGACAATCTTGATTCCATTCGAACTTGACCCCTGCCTTGAGCAATTCATAAAACGGACGGCACCTTTGAGAATGCTGGGATATGAATCTTCTAATGAATTGCAATCTACCAATCAGCCCTCGAAGTTCCGTAATGTTCTTCGGCGGAGGCATATCCATGACGGCCTGTGCTTTGTTAGGATCAATTTGGATCCCCCGTTTGCTCACTATGAAACCTAGCAGCTTCCCCGAGGAGACTCCGAATACGCATTTCTTCGGATTCATCTTTAGCTTGTACTCCCTGGCTCTCTGCAGCACTTTAGCCAAAATAGAGGGGTGTTCTTCTTTTGATCTTGACTTCACCAAGATGTCATCCACATAAGCTTCCATATAGACGTGCATCATGTCGTGGAAGATAGCCATCATCGCCCTTTGATAGGTGGCGCCTGCGTTCTTTAATCCAAAAGGCATAACTACATAGCAGTATGTGCCCCAGGGTGTGGTGAAGGAAGTTTTCTCTTGATCTTCAGGAGCGAGACGGATCTGATTATAGCCTGAGTACCCATCCATGAATGATAGAGCTTTGTACCCGGCAGTGTTATCAACAAGGACGTCTATATGAGGCAGCGGGAAATCATCTTTAGGACACGCTTTGTTAAGGTCCCTGAAATCAATGCATATGCGCACTTTTCCATCCTTCTTGAGAACAGGGACTATGTTTGCCACCCACTGAGGGTATAAAACTACTCTGATGAACTTGGCCTTGTAAAGTTTGTCGACCTCTTCCTTAATCCGCAAGGCCATGTGGGGGTGAAATCTTCTCGACCTTTGTTTAACAGGTGTTGCCCCTGGTTTAAGCACGACCCGGTGTTCCACTAAGGAGGGGTCAAGACCTGGCATGTCCTCATAAGACCAGGCGAAAGAATCGCTATACTCCCTCAGTACCTTAATTAGATCCTCTTCTACCTGTGGAGAGAGATTAGCTGAAATATTGATGGGCCTTGGATCTTCTTCTGTTCCCAAGTTGATTTCCTTTGTAGGTTCATCCACTGCCGTCGACGGCTGGTCGAATCTCTTCAGTCCCTTTGCATATAAGTCGGCAGTGTCCTCTACATCGCTGTCTTCATCAATTGGGTCTTTCTCATCCAGCACTTCATAGACGCCTAATCCGTCATTGCTCCACACCCCTTCTATTTCTTCTTCATCTTCAATCGCAATCGTTGTGGCGACGAATTCTGGGCACTTCAAAAGAGCATGACACCGCTGAGCTAGATCTTGCAAGAACCTATCAGGAATAGATCGGGAAGGATGCGCAAGCGAGCGTGGCTCAGGAGGGGAAGGGTTGAACGACCTAGAACAAGACCCTACTTCTTTAGACCTAACTGACTCTACTTCTCTAGACTCGCTAGACCCTAACTCTGACCTGGGAGAGAGGAAGCTTAATGGAAGGGAAGAGCAGGGGACTCGTGCCCCTGGGAGGAGGAGGATGGAGACAGGATAGCATAATCTTCCACTGAAATCTCCGTTTCAAATTTGACGTTTTTTTTTGGAGATCAGTGGAGACCACGTAGCACGACGGAGGAGGCGGGAGCTGCATAGGGAACAGCTCAGGAAAGATGCAATCGAAGAAAAGATCACAAGAGGAGGAACCCCACATCTCGTGGATTTAAGAGTTAAAAAATGGAGGGATGGGGAAAGCAGGCAGATTAATGGGGCAGCGAGGCCCATAAGCAGGAGGATCGATCGGAATCTGGAATGGATCACTGAAGGATGGGTTGATCATAATCGGAGGAGGACGGGGTACAAACCCCTTCAGCTGGATCATGCACTGAAAATGAGAGGGAGATAGAGAAAGGGCAATCAGCGAGCTCCCTTCTTTCTTTGAACCATTACCAGGCCGCTTCGTCGGCCTCCACTGCATGAGCTGATCCTTCTGTAGCTTCTGGCTGCCTCTTTCACAAAATAGCCCCAGGAGAGCCCAGCTGTAGTCGATCACATCGTCACTTAGCCCCTTTGGCGACGGGGGTGGACTGGCGACTGGACAAACCGTGTCGGTTTCTGACTAGACTGGCTTCGCAGCTAACGTGCCCGACTGTGGGGGCCCTCTGACAAAATGCTGACGGTAATCCCAGGTAAGCGGCCCAGAGTCACCCATCATTGATAATGCTGTCTCCTTGTAACCGAGACCTCGTCTGCCCATTTTTCTTCCTTTTGGTATGGGCTTGGTCATCCCTTGCAGCTGTGCACCGAGGCCTCTCCCCGGTTGATAGCCCAGTTTCAATATAATGTTCCACCCCTTTGAATCTCGAATCTGCGGCTTTGCCTTGATATTGACCGGGGTAGTGACGGGCCTAGGAGTGGTGTACGCCCAAGGAAAGTTTAGGTCCAGCACTGATAGCACGGGCCGGCTGCTTGACCAGAGAGTAGGAAGAATCTGTTCAGAGATGGCCTTCACCGACTGTACCGTGGATAAACTTTTAACTTTGACGACCCTCCCTTGAAAAGGGAATTTAATACATTGGTGCGCAGTAGAGGGCACGGCGCCAAGTGTGTCGATCCAGGGACGACCCAAGATAGCCTTGAACATAGGGTCGATATCAAGTACATAGAATTCTACAGCCATGGAAAGAGGCCCGAGCTCAGCCTGAATAGTGACTACCCCGTGACATGCCCGCCTTGAGTTGTCGTATGCTGCTATAGTGGTGGGGGTAGACCGTAGTAACTCCTCAGATATATTGCAGGCTCGGAGAGTGCTGAGGGGGCAGACATTAATTGAGGCCCCAGTGTCGACCAGTGCTGCTTCAACGTCGACTTTGTTCAAAGTAATTGTTATGCAGAGCGGCATTTGCCGAGCCCCCGGAGGTGCAAGCTCGGTCTCAGAGAATGTGATTGCCGGCCCTTTAGAGATAGTTGCTAGTGCCGTTGGTAGACTGTCGACTGCCATGTCTTCACTAACCATGACCTTCTGCAAAAAATCCCTCAGTGCATCTTGATGGAGAGTGGACCTTTTGATTAACTCCAGCACAGATATCTTGGCGGGTACCCGATCTAGATGATGCAGTAAATCATATTGAGTCCCCGGTAACGGTTCAGCTTCCTCTTGTTCGGCCACCGGTTGGGAAGACTGGGGATTGCTAGTAGTGGCGTAGTTCCGATGGAACATCTTCCCGCTCCTTAGAGCACAATTTGTCGCGGCATCGGGGGATAGTATGATGGGCCCTGCGGGGCGAATGAGTGGAATAGGTGGCGTGGGGGAGGCAGTTTGGTAAAGCGGAGGGTTGGTGAAGTTAATGGGGGATGTGCGGATGATAGGTGAAGGATTGGTGGGTGGTAGGGTGGTGATGGATGTGGGTGCTGGCGAAGGCAGGGTGAATGGATGGGTAAGGATAGGTGCGGGATTGGATGGTGGTGTGATGACGGTGACGGGGGTTGGCGAAGGATACGACGGGATGGTGAGCGGAGCGGGTGTGAATGGTGGGATGAGTGGAGAGGGTGTTGGTTGGGTAGGGAGGATGAAGGAAGGTTTGTGGTGGAAGGCCATGACCTGTGGTGCGGCGCCATCATCATCAAATGACCACCCAGCGTTGGAGGCCGGTGGTTGGACTACATTAACTTGTGCTGGTGCTGGCGACTGCTGCGGAGGAGCGGGTTGATGGTTTGGCATCGGATTCTGATGGATGCCCAGATCTTGTGCTTGCTGCGGTGGCTGCTGTTGTGGCGGCTGCTGCGGCTGCGGTGCTGGATGCTGCTGCACTTGCTGCCCCTGCGGCTGCCTTCTCTTCTCTTTGATCTCCATAATGGCCCTATGCATCTCGGCCCAGTCTATTCTCTGTCCTTCGTGTAAGTCGTACACGAGATCTCGGAAGTGAAAGCATCCTTCTATAGTGTGACCCGGCTGCCGATGGAACATGCAATACTTAGTTTGATCAATAGCTGGGTTCCAGACAGTCTTTTCTGGAGGAAGTTGAATTGCATTTACTGCCATGAGTGCTGAGAATATGTCGGTAAGTGTCTCTGGCAATGGAGGATACTGGGCTCTTCTGGGAGCCGGGCGCTTGCTGTTGGGATTATTATTGTTGTAGCCGTCGGGTGGAGGGACGTTATGGTATTGCGGTGATGGTGGTGGTTGTTGTGGTGCGGTGAAGGTGTTTTGCGGGATGGTGAAGGTAGGCGGAGGGTTTTGTGGAGTGTTTTGAAAGTGTTGCGGAGCGGAGTTTTACGGATTGCGGGGGCTTTGGTTGTAGCGGAATGGTGCGGCTTGGTAGGGAAAAGCAACAGCTTGTACTTGCTCATTTGTCTGGACTCCTTCGGTAACCGGCCCCTGTGGTTTCTTATGGTACTTGGGCTTTTGGTTTTCAAAAAGAGAATGGATAGGGGAGTCCTTAAACTGAGTTTGTATAAATCGCGCCCGGCTATACAGTTGATGCATATTGGCTATATCGTTCATTGCCAGGATGTTCTTTAAGGTGGGCGTAGCATTTGAAATTAGCAGTTTAACTTTTTCTTCCTCTGGAATATGGCCGGGCACCCTGGCGGCCATCTGCCTCCATCTATCTGCATAAGTTGCGAATTCCTCATCCGACTTCATTTTCTCGGCCACCAGATCTGTGAATGAGTATTCCGGGCCGACCCGATCTTGGAACCGCTGAATAAACTTGTCCTTGACCACTTTGAAGCTCTCGGCCTCTTCTAGGGGCAGAGAATAAAACCATTCCAGAGCAACGCCATCCAATGATCGGCGGAATAGGTACGCCATAAGGCGATCATCATATTGGAACTGCGCCGATTCATACAGAAAATCCCTCACATGGATGAAGGGATTGCTGTTCCCATCATACTTACGGTAGTTGGGGAGCTCAGACTGCGGAGGGAAACGGATGTTCTGGAAGCTTGGGACGGGAATATCAGCCAAGGATTGTGGGCCCACCTTCTTCTGGAGAAAGTCAAGCTGTTGCTGCATGGCGGCCCACTTATTAAGCAAATCCTGCTCTCGAGAGGGAGCAGGGGCAGTGAAGGGAGTTGATTGCATCTGGTGGGCAGAAGGAATGGCGGTTGCCGAGGGCGGGAGCCCATAGGAAGGAGCAGAAGGATAACTAGTGGAATTAGGGGGGCCGTAAGAAGAATACTGGGCCTGAGATAGACCCGGATTGGAGTGAAATTGGGCCACCCCGTGCTGTTGGGGCAAGAAATCGGATGGGCCCACGAGGACCTGTGGGGCCGCCGGAGCAGAGGGGTGATAATCCATCGGAAGAGAGGGGATAGGCGATTTCCCCTTATCAAAAGATTGATGGGTCGAATTGGAGGATTGACCCATCTCCATGCCAGCAAAGGTGATGGTCCGGGGCTGGACCGGGGTGAGCTCAATCGGGGTGGGCTGAACAGACGGCCCAATAATGGAAGAATTAGAGTGCCCCTGGACGGTAGCGGAGGGAGGAGGATTGGACCCTTGCATGGCCTGATAGAGGACCTGGAGTTGGGTCGGATCTAACTGGGCCATCATATGGAGGACAGAGCCCGCGGAAGGACTGGATAAAGAAGGGATGACCTGACCACCTTCTACGGGAGTGGAGGATGAGAGAGGGGCGGTCCCCTCTCCAGCGGAGAAAGAAATAACCCTCGGGGGGTTCTCAAGGAGCCCTTGAGGAAGGGAATCTTCTTGGGAGCGAGGAGGATTACAGGATGCCATGGTAGACTCGAAGAGGGGATTGGAATAGAACGTGAAGGAGGAAGCGATTCGAGGATATGATTCGGACGAACGAAAACAACTCCACATGCAACGGACAACCTTGATAAATGCAAAACAACAAACACAACAAACACACAATGAGCAACCGCACCTAGGTGACTCAAACAAGATATAAGTGATAGGGAATGAAGGTACTCAAAAGCCAACCAAGTTGCTTAAGATGATGCAAACAAAGTTTCTTTATGGTTTCTCCTTTGGAACTTTAGTGAATTGATTGATATGTGCTCTCTCCAAACGGGTTCTTAATAGGAGGTGGATATGGACTTGGCTTGACTTTAAGTGTGACCACTCCTTCACTTATGCAACCCTAGACACAAAGGGGGAAGGTACAACCGTCCCGGCGTCCGTGTGGGAATCCACGGCTCGCGGGGACTTATGGAGGTCCCAGCTGTGATTTCCTAGTCGGCCCCAAGGAATATGGAGACGAGAGGTCCTCACAACAAGGTAGGAAAATGCAGTCTAATATATGAAAAGATGGATGACCCTATGTGCACCGGAGTGCATGCAAAGTCTAGCCTAGAATCTAGCAAACAATGGTGCACATAATGATATGAAGATATGAATGGAATTATGGCAGAAATCAAGTAGCACCCAAGCAATAAATCACAGCCAAAAACTGCGGAAATAACTGCACCTCGGATGCGTACCTGCCAGGAGAATGACGGACGAAGGCCCCTGCGTCAGAGCCGAATAACGGTCAGAGACCAGACCGCCATAAATAATGTAACGCAGGGCTTCCAGACCGTCGTATGAGCCAGGGAACCAAAAACAAACTGAAGTAACAGGAAAACCCGTGAAAGCTCACACCACAAAGACAAGCGACGGCCAGATATCCCTGCGTCAGAACACTGTAACGCGCCGAGACAGGGCCGTCGTATGTTTCAGAAAACCAGAAAGGGGGGAAAACAAAGGGATCAAAAGACAACTGAGCAAACAGATGATGGCAAGTTTAAACAGGAATCAGAAGCACGATTGGCACTAGTTGTCCCACCGTGATCGCCAAAAAATTATCTGTTGATTGTTTGTTTACCTATCTCTTCTTATCTTCTTTCTTTTTTTAGTAGTTGATTGTGAGGGTTTTGAAAAATGATATGGCAAGATGATAAATAAACTACCAAAGATCAGCTCAACCTATGCACATGTGAACATGAACCTAGGCAATCAAATCTGACTCTAGCATGGGCACGCTATCTCAATCAAATTACGCTAAGGGAAAAACGAAAACACACGCCGGGGCGTGGAGCAAAGATAAATAAACACACCGCTAGGGGTGGAACAATCAAGGAGAATAAATAGATTTGATGAAAAAGACAGCTAGTGCCCAACACTAAGGAAAGTCGTGATCGCCACCAAAGTAAACACAAGCCAAAGACTCGAATATACCTTGGAAATAGGTGGATGAAACACCCGCCCACGGGAGAGAAAACCAAGGAAAGCCTACAGATCAACTTGCTAATAACGGTCCAAACCCTGTGCGTCGCTTGGAAGTAACGGTCGTGCGATAGACCGCCAAAAGGAAATAACGCTCCTGCACCTGACCGTCAGATAACCTGCAGTGAAAAGATATGAACTCTTTGAACTCCAACCCTTCCAGTCGGCTAGAAGGCTTGGGCCTCGTGCTAGTGATCCTATAACACCTGCCAAGGATGTAGAAAGCAAAACAACACAACCTTAATTAGCCCTCAACATAAGTATAGCATCAATCCCTAAAAAGCTTGAGAACATCAAAAGGAGAGGGGATTACCGGGGAGTTGTTGGTTTTTAACCCCTCTGGGCATTTTTTTAAGTTTAGGAGGATATGTGTATGCTTAGCAACAGTGAAAACGTGGAGGAAGAGGAGGGACAATGCTTTTGATTAATAAAACCAAGGGAAACTTGAGCATGCAATGATGATGATCTTGACAAACTAAAACCCAAAATACTCCCTTGACTTGGAAGATGGACGTGGGAAGCAGCTCCTCCTGGATGTAGATGACTCCTGAATTTGGCAGCACTTCGTCGTGAATCAAACCTTCCTCTCTTTTTGGTTAAGAAATCAAGAGTTCTATTTATAGACTCCCTCAAACTCTCAGGTCGAGTTGAAGATAAATCAGCCAAGAAAGGAGGATAATCCTTAGCAAATCCTTAAGGATAAAATCAATAAGAGTCCAAAGAAACAAACAAGAGGTCCTGAGGATTAGAATTGAAGGAGATAATGCCAATCCAAAACCCTATCTCGTCCACGGAGTAGCAGAGAAAAGGCCTGAACTGTCAGGACTCTCTGAAGGAAGTAACGGCCTTACGATAGACCGCCACTTTGAAATAACGCTCCAAGGAATGACTGTCATATTCAATCTTATCCAAAGGATAAGATCGACGGGAAGAAGATCTAAACAATAGGACTCTGCAAATAAGTAACGGCCAGGGCATAGGGCGTCATAATGGAACAACGGCCAGGGAGTAGACCGTTATTATCAAAGGGCAACGAGACCCTAACTCTTGGGACTCTTCAAAGAGTGACGGCCTATGATTCATGCGTTATTATGAAATGACGCGCCTAGTCCAGACCGTTATTATCATTGATTCTCAAGAAAATAGAATGGAGGGATTGCCAAGCTTTTGAACAAAGTGCCACCAGGAACCAGGTCTAATCCAGGAATTGAGACCCAGAAAACAGGCTTCAACTGATTAAAAGAAATTCAATGAAGAGTGAACAACTCGGAGTACCATATTGAATAAATAAGGAGATGACCCGACTTATTGGGTATAAAACGGGTGTCAACAATGACCTCTAACCTAAGGTGTAATAGTGTGAGTACATGATCAACTAGATAGCTCAACTTTTCCTTTGCCCTTGTCCTTGGCATTGGGCTTGTTTTGATTAACATTTTTCACAGTGTTTTTGTTGCTGCTTTCTCCAGGATTTATTCTTATTAGAGGTTTGAACTTTGATGTTTCCTTTTCAGCAACAAATGTCATGGTTTTCACATCAAGCCTCTTTTTGTTTGTTGGGTTGAAACCCAATCCTTCCTTTCTAAAGTTTACTTTTGTTCCCAAGAAGGCATTAAGATTGTCAGTTCCTTGAGTCATGCCTTCAAGGGATTGTTGTTTGTCCTTATTCTCCTTCTATCAGTTTCTTGAGTCATGCCTTCAAGGGATTGTTGTTTGTCCTTATTCTCCTTCTCTAGATTTTCAATTATCTTTTTCAAGTTATTATTCACTCCAACAACAGCATTATATTTTTCATTATCAGTTTTGGTATCTTCGTCATATTTTTGCATTTTAATCTTCAATTCATCAATAACATTTTTCAGATTCTCATTTTTATTTCTCATGTCAACTAAAAAGACTTTCAAGCTATCACATTCAGCAAGAGATTTCTTTAAACTATCATTTTCAGTTTCTAGGCAAATGATTTTATCATTCAGAGATGTATCATTTACTAAAGAGGTTATTCTTCTTTTCAAATACCTATTTTCCTTACGCACATCGTCATACTTATCTAAGATTTCTGCATAAGCATCTTCCCAATCATGATGAGTGTAGTTTTCGAATGGGGAAGTTACCTCTTCATCATCTTCCTTCTCATTATCTTTTCCCATTAAGCAGAGTCTGTCTTCTTTATCGCTGTCTGATGTGCTGCTATGACTGCCCTCATCCTCATTGCTCTAGGTGCTGATCATTACTTTTCCTTTTTTATTCTTCGACCTGAATTTCTCCTTCTGCAGCTCGGGGTAGTCTACCTTCAGATGACCAGCTTTCCTGCAATTGTAACAAACATTAGCATCAATTTTCTTGATAGTTTCAGATCTATATTTTGACGGCTTCTTCCCAGAATAATATTTTCTTCTAAGCCCTTTTCCTTCCTTTCTAAGAAACTTCTTAAACTTTCTCGTAAGCATGGCAAACTCATCTGCATCTTCTTCTGAGCTCGAAGAACTGTGTTCACTTGAGGAACCTTTACTGCTAGAAGTTACTTTGAGTGCAAGCTGTTTCCTCTTCTTTTCTGACTCATCCACTCTATTGAGATTCAACTCATACGTCATGAGAGAACCGACGAGTTCGTCCACAGTGGTGGTGGCTAAGTTCCTGGACTCCTCCATAACATTGGCCTTGGTATGCCAAATTAGGGTCAGGGACATGAGAATTTTCCTAACTAATTCATACTCACTATATATCTTACCTAGACTCCTCAGACTATTGGTGATAACCATCAATCAGGCATACATCTCAGAGATGGACTCATCTGATTTCATCTTGAAGGCTTCATATTTTGAGATTAACATGTTAGCCTTATTCTCTCTCACCTGAGACGTACCCTCATAGATGACTTCAAGCTTATCCCACATTTCCTTAGTAGTAGAACATGAAGAAAGTCTTGAAAACTCCGTGGGATGCAGAGCACACTAAATCGCATTGGTAGCAATCCAGTTCAATGTAGATCTACAAATTATCTCTCTGGTCCATACTTCCTCATCATCAGGGAGCTCGAATGGTCCCTTGCTCACAACTTTCCAAATCTCATAATCTTTCGGACGAAGGAAGACCTGCATGCAATTTTTCCAATATGCATAATTATTTCCCTCAAAGTAAGGAGGCTTACTAGTTGAGTGGCCTTCTAGGGTCAGACCTTTTGCATCAATCGTAGCTAACCCCTTCGGGATGTAAAGCCCTTACAAAGAGTTAGGCTCTGATACCACGTGTTAGAATGGATGAACAATAAGACCTAGAGGGGGGGTGAATAGATCTACCCCAAATTTCACAGAAAGAAATCGTTAAGATGCAGAATTAAAAGATTTAGCCAAACACTACCAATTCAGATCATCAAGATGACTGGACAAGAGATCTAGTGTGAAGTAAGAGCAAAAATGATCAACAGAGAACTATAAAAGATGATAGAATTAATTTACAGATAAATGAGATGCAAATGAGTTGTGGAAGAGATACGAGGTGGAGGTGGAACTCAAGGAGTTTACTCACGCAAGAAACACTACCTTTCTGATTGGTCTAACCTATCCTTCCAGTAGCATCTTTTTATATACCTCTTCACATAGCCAATAGTTAAGAGCAATATCTAGCGAATTGGATCTAACAGATCTAAAAGATAATCAGCATGGTTGAAGCAAGAAATTAACAAGCAGTGAAAACAATCACACAAGATGCACAAGTGGTTTTTAGGTGGTTCAATCTCAAGCACGAGATCTACATTCACCCCTTACTCAACTGAGTAAGGCTTACTGCTGACTCACAACTTGAAACCGCTGATCCACAGCTTCAGGGTCTAGATCCCTACAATCTGCTGATTCACAACTTCAACCACCGAGCTTCACATCTTGCTGTCCGAGGATTCAACCTCGCCTGCTGAGCTTCACAGCTTGCTCTGTTGATACACAACTTATAAGAGATTTGAAAACAAAAGGTGAAACAAAGAACGATAACAGAAATGCAAATATAGCTCACAATTGAGCAATTCGACTCTAGATCTGATCAAGTAGTCGAGATACAACTCCCTTAGATAGCAGCACTCCGATACTCTATTTTTCCCTCAACTCACTGCAACTAGCTTTCAAAAGCTTCCTCTCAGATTCGTCACCGATTCCTTTCTTCCACGGTTGCTCTACTTCTCTCTACTTCTCTTTCCTCTCTACAAGTGCTCTCTCAGATTTATCTCCTCTCCTTCTTTCTTCTTCAATTGCTTGTCTATTAATTGAGTGACCTGGCCTCCGTTTATAGGCTCGCGAGAATGTGGCACGTGGGAAACATGTTCCCGCCCAAGGAAATTCGAAAAGGAATGCTTCGCTGGAAGTCTATGTGTCAGGTGATGAAGGTGCGTTGTCCACGTGGTAGAATCTTCAGATGAGATCCTTGTCTTGGATCACGTGCCTATAACTAATCACGAACCACGTGTCTGCATCTTATAGTTAAGCCTGCACTATAAGTGTTCGACCCTGTGCTTGTTAGACTCTTCATACTTAAGCTCCTGCCATCAGTACATGAGATATTTTATCAAACACTTTGTCAGCATAGGTGAATATTCAATATGCACAAACCTTAGTTCAAAATTGTGCAGAATATGCACAGACTTTAGTTCAAGCCATGCAGGATATGCACAGATCTTAAAGGTGTATGTGTTCTGACTGAAGTGCATATGCTTAGACATGTATGAACATGAGCTCCCACCATGCCTAGTATGCTCAGACCTGAAGCCTTTATGTGTACTGACTACAGTAAAGGTGCTCCGACCTTCTAATGCACACTAGCACATATGCTCAGACCTTAGTGTGTGCTTATGCACATATGCTCAGACCTAAAATGCACATATACTCAGACCTTAGAGTGTATGCTCATGCACATATGCTCAGAGCTTAGTGTATGCTCATGCACATTTGCTCAGACCTTAGTGTATGCACATATGCTCAGACCTACAATGCACATATGCTCAGACCTAGGTTTCACATATGCTCAGACCTGAAGTTGTACATATGCTCAGACCTAAGTTTCACATATGCTTAGACCTGAAGTGGCACATATGCTCAGACCTAGAATTGCATGTGCTCAAACTTCGAGTACATATGCTCAGACCTAAGAGTGGTGCACCGACCTACATAACTAGACTATGCGCATGTGCTCTGACTTGAAGGAAGGTGCTCAGATGTGAAAGCATGTCCCTAACACATGTGCACCGACCTTAGTATGCAACAATGACAATGTGCACCGACCTTATGCGCTTGCATGCAGACGTGCACCGACCTGCATATGCAACATGTATGAATATGCACCGACCTTATGCGCTTGCATGCAGACATGCACCGACCTGCATATGCAACATGTATGAATATGCACCGACCTTCACATGCAATATGTGTGAACATGCACCGACCTACATATCCATTATGTATGAACGTGCACCGATCTACATATGCTTTATGTATGAATGTGCACTGACCTTAGTAAGAAACACAAACATGCTTGCATGAGAAGCTATAAGATACTAACGGTGTTGCCATAATGAAAAGTAGATTAAGAATTTCACAATTGTCAATATCCAAAGCTGAAGATAAAATGTATTATTTCCAATCATCAAAACTGAATAAGAAATTAATTTCAGAGAATCAAGTTAAAGGAGACACAACATGAGACACACATTATCCCGCACAACCTTCCCACAACAGAGGCCGCTGTGTAACTCCAGCAGCCGTGTGAGCCCCCCGCCGCCTCAAGCCTCTACCGTCGGATCAACTTCGTTCTTCCATTTACATAGTGTCCAAAGCCCGTTTCTCCCTCCCCTATCAGCACCAGGGTTTGCTACATCCCAAGCATGACCCTGGAGGCTGTTCAGTCAGCGGTAAACAACTCTTGTTCATCATTTACTGTACTTAATTAGTTTCCCAGAGCCCTCTCCCTCAGGAATATATGCCCCGCTATTCTATTATGTCATTGAATTTTAGATCGACTTCATCGTTGCGTCTGCTTGATCCTCCATGACCCCAATGGACCCCAGAGGTTTGCCAAGAGTTGGCATGATCTCCGTGGATTCCGAATGGAAAAGGCATGGTTATCTTGAGGATCCCATGCCCTAGTCACCTCATGTCTAAGGGCTCCCTTCCTCTCAAATGCATATAGATTGCTTGCAATCAGCGCACAGTGCCCCAGAGTGGTGGGAGCTATTGGCCCAGGGTTACACCGGCGTTCTCTTGAGTTCCGCATGTGTATGCCGTGGGGTCAAACACGGGTCGACATGCCAAGGCATAATGATCGATAACCCTCGAGTGGTGCGGGTCTCCCTATGGACTAGTCCTTGGAGATTCGCCGCCCGTTGTAGGGTCCAAGCTGCCACCTTTTGGGCATGCTTTCCACTTATGGAGTCCATCTCAGTTTGCTGTGGAGGGGCCTCCTATACAAGAATACTCCGGGTCTAGGGGAGGTGATGTCAAATTTTCTTCAGATGTTTGGACCGACTGTAAGATCAATAATGAAAGAAGTGAACGAAACAAAATGATGATAAAGATACGTGATAAAACAATAAGAATGACAACGCAAAGAAAGTAATAATATGACCACAATCTAATGATTCTCATAGAGGAAATAATAATAAAAATGAATGATGAATGAAATGTGAAA
Organism: Amorphophallus konjac; assembly: GCA_022559845.1. Lineage (NCBI taxonomy): Eukaryota > Viridiplantae > Streptophyta > Magnoliopsida > Alismatales > Araceae > Amorphophallus > Amorphophallus konjac. Next base: position 197,983,717 of record CM040125.1, read on the forward strand.
TAAAAGATGGAAGTTTGATATCCTTTGATCTGCTATGTCAAGTCCATAACATGAACAAAAAATGAATGAGTGAAAGGAGATGAAGGTAAGGGTGTTTCGCTCACCTGTTAGAGCTTGAGTTGACCCAGTTATGGCCTTGAGTCGACGCAATGTGCATTTGGGTCGGCGCACCCAAGCACAGCGGGTCAACTCCCCAAATCCCTGCGTCGACTCCCCCTTGCCCAATTGGTTTACTTGTGGGTGTACTGCTCATGCCAACCCCTCCTCTTGCGGGTCTTGGGTATTAAAAGACGGAAATGATCATCCCCGGCCAAAAAATGATAATAATAAAAAAGAGAGAAAATTAAGTGGCCATCGAAATAAACATAATCACGGGGCATGGGGCAATATGAACCAATGGCTAGGAAGATGATCTGGCGTGAAGGGTGCCTTCTGCCATCGGATCACCCTTTTTCCCCCACCAGTTCACTTCACCCTTCCTTCTCTTCACCTCCCCGTCGATACAACTCTTACTCCTTCCCCTCTCTGATTAAAAAAGAAAATAAAAATAGAAGTAGACCCCAAACAACAACACAATAAAAAAAAGAGAGTATAAAAGAAGAGAATCTCTTACAGTCCCATGCATGCTCCATCATCTCCTAGACCTCGTATTAAGGGAATATAAATGACGCCCTTGCAAATTAGGCCTAGATCTCAGGAGTCACCCCGCCATGGCCATGACCTAACTTTGCCTTGGGCCAATATCTTCTTGAATTGGACCTACTTCCTTCGGGTCTTACCCCACTCCTGTCATCCTAACACATCAAACTTGTCGTATCTCGGGCACACATTTTTTATGCGCGGAGCATGCAATCGACTAACAAATCAACTTGAACGACTTCGTCTTAAGACGGGAAGTTTCAATACTTTTCTGGGTTATCTATTTCCACTGTTAGTTTAAATCCTCGGCCGTAGGGTCCCTCATCTTGGCAATTGATCAAGGGTTGTCCTTCTTTTGGAAGGGCGTAATTAACATCATAGCCTTTATGGTATGGCAGACTTTGGGTCCTGACATGATCATCCACAATCATTTGATCAGTCAGATGGTGCGCACAATAAACTCATCACGCTTGTGACTGGCAAACCTACGCAATTAATAAGAAATAAACCAGGAAGATCCAAAAATAAACTAATAAATAGATCCTCATCCCCACAGGTGGAGAATGTTGTGTTCTGTGTTTTGATGATGTCTAACTATGACTTGTCAAATGTTAGTCTGATCTTGTGCATGCAACTTAGATAAATATTTCAAGGTCAAAATGTATGAAGTGTTCTGAAAAGTCTACTAAGTGTATGTTTCTCAAGTATCATCAGTTGACCAAGTTCAAATTCACTCGACAAATCTACAACTCAGTCGGCTGATATTGTATGAGTTGCAGCACATGCAGACTGCGAGCGGGCCACATGGTCACGTGATTACTTACTCCAAGTCAATGGCACACGCCTCCAAGACACGTGCCTTGGTTTCTAGAAAGGTCTTAGGTTAGAATATTCTTTTCTATCATGGACCAATCAGAGAATAGCTCTGAAAAGGACCAATCAGAAAATAGCTCTAAAAAGGGGGAACCATCAATGTTTCTCTTCTATAAATATGGACCTATTGCCTTGGAGAAGAGCAAGATGCCTGAGAACCTTGAGAGATGACCTGAGCTTGTTTGAAGAGAACATGATAAGAGAGTATTCTAGCAGTGGGCCTATGTGATTCCAGAGCTGAGAGCGAAGTTCTGAGAGTACCTTGAGAGAGTCCTCCTCCCCATTATTGTCTGGCCACTGAATAGAGAGAAATGAAACAGTTTCAGATCTAAGTTTAGATCTTCTTTTTTTAGCTTCTTGACTTCTATTAGAAGCTACATTTATGTTTCTTTGTTTCAATTTCTATTTTCTTTCTGAGATTTTTCATCAATTTTTCCATGTGTAGTCGTTGAGGCTTCTACGTTTTTCGGTATCTTATTTTAGGGATCGGAGTGTGTTGGCTGTTGAGCAGTCGTGTGTGTGTGGTCGAGGGGCCTGTTCCTCGAGTCAAGCTATCCGTCAGCATTTGTAGCGGACTAGCTCCACGTGTGTGTGTGTGTTTTTCACTTGGCCAAGAGTGAAATCCTCACCGGGTTGGTGAGGGGCGGACGTAGGTCTACTAGATAGTAGTCGAACCACCTAAAAATCTCTGAGCAGTGGTGTGTGTGATTGTTTGGCATGTTCCATATCTTCTACCTCCTTCACAAGTTCAATCATTTAGTTTGTGTGTCTCTTAATATTCTACTCATAATCAATACAATTTCTGATCTGCAACCGAGCTTGAGTTGTTCAATCGAACTTAATCTATTCTACTATTTTTCTAAACTTTTAAGTGGTCAACTATTGTTGGTGGGGATCTATTCACCCCCCCTCTAGATCCACTCATACCACTCATCAGGTTGAACCCTATCCCAAGCAGTAGGATGAAAATTCAGTGAATTTTTTGAGTTTTTGTGGTACAACCTACTTGGCGTCCTAGTGGAAATCTTAGGCTTGCGGAGACTTATGGAGGCCTTGATATAGTGGTTCCAGTCCGACGGAAGGAATATCCGATGGAGGGTCCCAACTATAGCATGAATTGGGATAACAGTAACACGAAAAATAGTAGAACAGTGAGTCAGAACCACTGGGGTGGCATGACCTTCAACAAAACTGTACAATTCTTACTTATATAGAAAACATCGAAATAACATGGAGGCTAGCAAGTCATGATTTCACAAAAGTTAAGAACTTCTAATAAATGGACAGCAGGTTAAACTACTCTTCTTTTCCTTTTTGCATGAGATAACATCAAGAAGATAGAATTTCCAAAGGAGATAACGGATCATGAGATAGCAATAAGAATTAAATAATGTTACATGAGCCCTAGTTAATTTGTGCGTTTCTGACCTATTTAACCCTAAACCACATTACCTAATCTTGGTTAACATGAATCACACAGAGAGAAAACTGAAGTTTTTTCAACAAAACACCTGGGTCAGAATGCGGTTTGATCCCTGTCCGCGATAATATAGACGCGGTCCATCTTGAGGACGTGTTGCCAAAAAAAAATTCAAAAATATTATATAAGGACACGGTCTATCGGGGTACTGTGTTCAGAGATGTGCCCCCTATTACCACCGCGATCTGGACAGAACCTTCGCCTTCCGGTGAACCGTGACACACCTCGATTCAAACCACGATTTCTCTCAATATCGTTTATAAAAATTGGGCAAATTACTATCAAAAGAAAGAGCACTTAAAGATGCAACTTTCGATATATAGAATCATAGGTTTGGCCTGAGAGAACACCTACCTTAAGCAATTTAAGAAGAAGGGGATGATGGACATTGGAACCCTAGATGCCTCGCACTTGATCGCCGATTCCTCCCTCATCCTCGCATGTTGCCACCCTCCAGAGCAAATAAGGTTTGTTGGGGGGCATGGCCCTCTATTTATTGGGTTATGAAGCCCTAGAGAGTCCTAATTTGATCTAGATAAATCATGGGATCAAAATCCACTAAAATCTCACAATCTAGCCTTATTGTAACGACCCAAGATCCAGATACTGAGAATGACCCGATACCATTTGAATCTTGGCCCGCCGGCCATGAGCCAGAGGACTCGAAGGGCTAAAGGATGTGTGTGGAGGTACACAAAAATAAGAAATAAAGTAGGAATAACAATTATAATACCAGAATTAAATAAACTAACTACAGAGTCCAGTCTAAATAAAGTGCAATCAACAGGGAGAGAAATGTACTCAATGCCGTGTGAACACTCGGCTCGGCGAGCTGGCAACTATGAACCTCCGTGCTACACCCTCGAACCTCGAGGAGGAACCGCTACACCTGAAAAATAGGGGTGAGCCTCCTATCACTAGCTCAGTAGGTGTCCTGCGGAACCCCAACCGTAAGCAATGGAGGTAACGGAAAGCAGCAACAACAGCAGGAACAACAAACATGGTGGCTAGTAAAATCTCGGCTCTACAGCTACTCCTACTGTACTAGGAAACACGCCACGATCTCACAGTCAGGGGACCACCGGACTAATGGGAAAACCTAAGGCTACACTGCCAGGAAAACCATCACGACAACGTTGTCGTAGAGGCCCATCCTCTCTGACTAAGGCCCAGCCCAAGACCACGCGGTCTGGGAACACGGTCACGACCTCGCCGTTGTGGACCCTAAACCGTCTATGGAAAACCCTCGGTAATGCTGATAACCTTGAACTCAATTTACCCTTGATCAAAAATCTTCAGAATCCTCTCCTAAGCGAAAGCTTCAGGAACACATGCTCACCGACTTGAAACTCCAAGTCTCTTCTTCTGTTATCAGCATAATTCTTTTGTCTCGACTGAGCTATCTTTAGACGGCTCCTGATGATCTGAATGTTCTTGGATGTCTCAGAAACAAGATCGAGTCCTAACCAAGACTTCTCACCCACTTCATCCAAGCACAAAGGTGATCTGCAACTCCTTCCATACAATGCCTCGAATGGTGCCATCTGAATGCTGGACTGATAACTATTATTGTAAGTGAACTCGATCAGGGGCAAATGCTCATTCCAACTACCTCCAAAATCAATCATACATGCTCTCAACATGTCTTCAATGATCTGATTGGTCCTCTCAGTCTACCCATAAATTTGAGGACGAAAAGCTGTACTGAAATTCAAACGGGTTCCTAAAGATGCCTGTAATCCTCTCCCAAATTGGGAAGTAAACCTTGGATCTCTGTCGGACACAATTGACATAGGAATACCGTGCAGCCTCACAACTTCCTTCAGATACAGAGTAGCTAGTACATCCATAGTCCACTTTGACTTAATGGGCAAGAAATGCGTAGACTTAGTCAGCCTATCCACGATCACCCAAATAGCATCATAACGGCCACGAGTCCTTGGCAAACCTATGATGAAATCCATGCCTACACTCTCCCACTTCCATTGCGGTATTTCGAGGGGTCTCAGTTTCCCAACAGGTCTATAATGCTCGGCCTTGACTTACTGACATACTAAACACCTGCTTACAAACTCGGCCACTTCCTTCTTCAAGTTAGGCCACCAGAACGTCCTCATAAGATCTCTGTACATCTTCGTAGCTCCTAGATGAATGGTGTACTTAGATCAATGGGCTTCTTTTAGAATCTTGTTCTTTACCTCAGCAGAATCAGGGACACACGTTCTCCCATGAAATAGCAATCTACCACCCTCAGCCAGAAAAAAATCTGGTCGACTATTCAAACTCTCCTTTATCTCAACAAGCAAAGGATCATTACATTGAAGCTCCTTGATTTCAGAAAGCAATTCTGAGCAAAGTCTAACATGGGCAATCATGACCCGCTCTCCCTTCTCTTCGATATTAAGATCCAACTTGCTGGTTGCCCCAACATCTGCCATTACTAGAGCATTAGACTTGACAATACATCCATCGACTTTCGACTCAAGGCATCAGCCACAACATTTCACTTCCATGGATGGTACTCGATGGAAAAATCAAAATCCTTTAAATACTCAACCCACATTCTTTGCCTCATGTTAAGCTCTTCTTGAGAGAACAGATACTTTAAGCTCGTGTGATCAGAATACATAACAAAGGATTCTCCATACAGATAATGCCTCCAAATTTTCAAGGGAAAGACAACTGCAGCAAGTTCTAAGTCATGGACAGGATAATTCTCTTCATGCTTCCTTAGCTATGTAGAGGAATAAGCAATCACTTTACCCTACTATATCAGCACACAGCCGAAACCAATTCCAGATGCATCAGTATAAACCTCAAATCCTCCTCCGCCTGAAGGTAAGACAAGCACAAGAGTGGTGGTCAAACATTCCTTCAAGGTCTAAAAACTCTTCTCGCATTCCTCCGTCCACTCGTAATGATTTTCCCTCCTTGTTAATCTAGTCAAAGGCACAACAATCTTGGAGAAATCCTTGATAAACCTTCTATAATACCCCGCTAAGCCAAAGAAACTTCTGATCTCAATCGCATTGGTAGGTCTCTCCCAATTCCTCACAGCCTTAATCTTAGAAGGATCTACAGAAATCCCATCCTTAGAGATTATATGGCCTAAAAAATGCAACTTCTGGCAGCCAGAACTCACACTTACTAAAGTTGGCATATAATTGGTGATCTCTTAATATCTACAAAGCCTTGTTCAGATGTTCCTCATGCTCCTCCTTACTCTTGGAGTATATTAGAATATCATCAATAAAAATCACAACCCACTAATCCATGTAGGGCTAGAACACACTATTTATTAACTGCATAAAAGCTGTAGGAGCATTCATTAGTCCAAAATGTATTACAACAATCTCAAAAAGCCCATACCTACTCCTAAACGACGTCTTGTGGATATCTTCATCCTTAATCCTTAATTGATGATAACCTGACCTGAGATTAATCTTCGAGAAATATTGAGCTCCAGAAATCTGATCAAATAACTCATCGATTCTCGGTAGCGGGTACTTGATGTGGGATGGGACGCGACTCTAGACAACAATGGACTCTAGCTCGCAGACGTCCCTAAGCGAGGGAAACGCGGGATTGTGCGCTGTTGAGAAATCGGCAATGAGTCTCGGGTTTCAGCTTTTTCGCGTGCTCGGACCGAGTCACGGGATGGGTTCACTCACTCACTCTCGCAACGGTGATAAAAATTAAATATCGAGCTAGTTATCCTATCACTCTAGCGGCGACATTCAAAAAATATACGAATTGAGCAAATGCGATAATGAGGGAGGCGAGTTTACCTCCACGCTACCGGGCGTGGGGAAGACGTTCCCGGCCAAGATTCGTACTCCCGGTACAAACAAGTACAATAATTACTGAAATGAATTCTACTGCCCACTCCACGCAGGGAGGTAAAGGGCTATAAGTCGGGCCCATGAGAACCGATCTTGGGTTGACGGGCAGCAATTTGGGCCGGAGACGGGCTGCTGGTCGGCACGGTTCTGTGGGGCCTGCGGTATGGCAAGTGGGTCCGGCTGCTGGGACGGTGGTGACAGGGCGTCTCCTTGTTGGGGCGGCTTGCTAGGATGCTGCTGATGGGTGGCCGAGTGATCTACGGGAGTGGCGGTGGCCGAGAGTGTGTCGGCGTGTTTTCGAGGAATTAGTGCCCGGACTGGGTTGCTGGCCTATCCTCGGATCTGAACTGCGCGCCTCCACGAAAAGAATTTCGGCGGCCAGATCCGGTGTCGGATCGATGCAAAATTGGTACCGATGGATAGAGAACTCAAAGGGATACCACATATAATTATTTAAGATCCCTCCAGTAGATAGATTAGAAATGAAAATGACTGTGGGTTGTAGTTTCTTTCTGGCTTGGAATTATAGACACACAGGGAAGAATAAGAACTGCCTGAAGATAAATTTTGACCGATAGGAAAAAAATAGATCTAAACTCCAGAAAAATTATGGGTGGGAGGGGCCCTATTTTTCCCGCCCCCTTATACATCTCCATAAATCCCCACAAAAATCATACGTGTTCCTCACTTACAGATCCACAAACTGGCAGACTGTCAAGGGTGGAACTAAAATTACGGGAAAAATAGCAAATAACCTTGGATTGACACAAAATTTAAAATGGAGAGTGGGGATAACAAGAAGAACAAACACTCAAAATTTCATCTCAATCAGATCTCCTGATGTGGAGATAAAAACCGGGCTTCAACCTTCTATCATGATGTGGATAGAATTCCGACGTGGTGGCGGTGCGGCGGCGGCTCGATGGCGGCGGCGGCGACGGTGCTGAGCTTCACACTCAGAGAGGGGGATGGGAGGAGGCTTAACACCTCAAGAAATTCACAGAACTCCATCTGCAAGGGGGTGAGAGAGAGAAAGGGGCGCCCTTGGGTCTTGGAATAATTTTCTGAAATTCTTCTTCATTAATTCTTCATTAGATCCACAAATGACACTATACATGTGATTATATAGGGAATGGCAAGGGGTAGGGGGGCTGGGAATCTCGTGGGAGAGAGGGGAGGGAGAGCGGGTGCGCCCTTGCCAAGTGGGAGAGGGAGGGGGGACCAAGGGGGGACAAGGACTTGCCTAACTTTGAAAATTCAAGGGAGGGAAGTCAAGGGTGGTAGGTTGCCTACCTCTTGGACCAAGAAGGGGGGCACCCCCTTCCACTAGCCCACCTTCGTTTAACTCCATTCACACATAGCCACTAAACCCCTTAACTTATTCACATTAAACCCCTTTGCCCATTTAAGGACCAAAGGCCCATTAATTCTAGCCCCTTATCTAGCCTAGCCCATTTGACATATAATAACACAATTGTCCAACATGGACTACAATAGGGCCCAACATTGTTGTGCCCCTGTGGTTTTGATGATAACAAACACTATAAGTCACCATATGCATGTATGCATGAAAGATCTTGTTGATTCATTTAAGTGCATTCATATGTGTTCATGTATTTGTGAATGTGTGTTTGTGAATGACTTTCCATCATATCTGTCTGACATCTGGTCGATGCATTCATGTAACAGAGTCAGCATGTACAACCATGCACTGTTCTGCTTGCAAAATGGAGTCTGCACATTGCCTGTAGACTGCACATAGTCTGCACATCGATGCATAGTCTACACATCCTTGGCTGTGTGATCATTCAACAAGTCTAAACATTGTCTCGCACACACACACATAGTCTGCACATCAATACAGCGTCTCCTGCATGCATTACTTCAAGTGTGTACAGCCAGTGCATTCCTTCATATCAAGTCTAGACATTGTGCATTCCTTCATATGAAGTCTATACACTGTATGCTTCAAAGTCGCATGCATCGTTTAGCACAAGTCTACACATCGCCTTCATTGGTTCATTCGACCAAGTCTGTACATTGCCCAGTCTGCATTTTCCAAAGTCTATACATTGTCATCTTTACCTATGTTCATATCATGAAGTCTGTACATCCACCGTCTTAGTTAAGCCATGAAGTCTGTACATCCACAGTCTCAGTTAAGCTTCAAAGTCTGTACATCCGATCATCTCATGCATCGTCTTTCAAGTCTGTACATCGGTGTGTCTTACTTAGCATCTCTGTGCTTCAAGCTTTCTAAAGTCTATACATCGCTTGCATTGAAGTCTATACATTGGTTTTCACTTCAAGTCTGTACATGGCCTTGGCATCTGCTTTGAAGTCTATACATTGGTTTTCACTTCAAGTCTGTACATGGCCTTGGCATCTGCTTTGAAGTCTACACATTGGTCTTCACTTCAAGTCTGTACATTGGCCAAGTCTACACATCGCCGTGTTCACTTGTTTCAAGACTGCACATTGGCTCAAGCTTTCCAAGTCTGTACATTGGCCAAGTGTCTTGTGCTTTGAAGCTTTATAAAGTCTATACATCGCATGCATTGCACACTGCAAGTCTGTACAGCCCAAGACTGTACATCCACCATTTCATGCCGCGTCTCTAAGGCAAAGTCTATACATGCATGCATTGTAGCAAGTATGAACATTGCTTTCTCATGAACGAAATCAAAGCATGTACATGCCTCTGCATTGCATATGTGAAGTCTATACATGCTATAGCTTCACATTCACAAAGTGTGTACATGCCACTGCATTGCATACATGAAGTCTGAACATTGCTTCAGCGTTGCCTTCAGCCAAGTCCATACATTGACTGGCAGCCTTCAGCAAAGTCTGAACATTGCATCATTGTGCATGCATTGCTTTCATTCAAGTCTGTACACTGGTGTCGACACTGCATGATCAAGTCTATACAGACTTAGCGAAAGCTTAGCAAGTCTATAAACTGGTGTCGTCTGCTGTAGGGACAGCAAGTCTGTACATTCAGTTCTCATGCATGTAAACATCAAGTCTATACACTCCTCTATTTCATGTCTACACATCCGGTTGTTAGCATGCCTGCACGCACGAATGAAGTCTGTACCTCACTTAGCGCATTACATGCATTCATCAAAAGTCTGTACACTCGTGAATGTAATGTTTGTACATTCATTCTCATTGTACACACTTTCTCTTCTATTGCACATGCATCTTTCATACCAAGTCTGCACATCGCTGCATTCTAAGTCTACACATTCTCACATTGTACATACTTGCATAAATGCTGTATCTAAAGTCTGTACACGCTCATGCATTATTTCATTAAGTCTATACACTCATTGTTGATCGACTGAAGTAACTCTGTCATTGTACAGACTGATGAATGGGCACGTGATCCAAGGTTGGCACCTGGCACGTGATCCGAGGTGTCCTCTGGATAAAAGGGGCACACGCCCTAGTTGCTACTGATATATATATATATGAGGGTTCTTCATCCGTAGAAGACATATAGAAGAGGGCTGATCGAGAGAGTGATAGAAAAAAAGTGAGAGCAGCAGAGAGGCAGTGAGCAGAAGAAGAAGAAGAAGAAAAAGAGCAGAGAGTCAGAGTGTGAAAGCAGAAGAAGAAGAAGAGAAAGAGAGAGAGTTCGTGGAGAAGAAGAAAGAAGATTTTATTGAAGATCTGTCTACTGGACTTGGATCAGATCCAATCCAGTTTGCTCCTGCGCGAGCTACATGTTACATTGCATTTTCAGCTTTCCGAGTGCTGTATTTTCATTTCTTATTTTTCCTTTTATTTGATCACTGTGCTTTCTGATTCTCTGGTTAGAGATCGGTTTTCCTCTTGTGGTCTCAAGAGAAGTGAGACTTGTCTCCGGTTTGCAAGTGACAGGTTGTCACTTGTGGGTTCCCCTCCGGTTTGGAGGAAGGGAGATTCGTCTCCGGTTCTGGTCTTGTGGGTTGCAAGTCCAGGTGTTCCCTCCGGTTTGGAGGAAGAGAGACTTGTGTCTCTTGTTGCCAGTGACTGGGTGTCACTGGTGGGTTCCCTCCTGGGTGGAGGAAGAGAGACCTCGGTCTCTGGTTTCTAGTGACTGGGTGTCACTAGGGTTGCCCTCCGGTTTGGAGGAAGAGGGGAGGCTGTTCCCCTGGTCAAGCTGTTTGGCAGCAAGTGTTCGCAGACTGAGTTTGTTGGTTCTAGTGTTAGCTAGTGAAGCCTCACTCCGGTTTGGAGTGAGGGGTGGATGTAGGTCTTGGTGACCGAACCACCTAAAAATCTTCTGTGCAGTGTGGTTGGGCTTGTGCGCTTGTTCCTTATCGTCTACCTCCTTCACAGGTTGCTTTGAGCATTCTTGTTTCTATCTGTGCTGTAAGTTGATTGCATTCTTCTGCTTCTGCTAGTTGCTTGTTTAGGCGCGCCTTATATTTTTGCTCAGTGGTTTAAAAGAGAATTTAACTAGTTCTTCAGATTGTCTATTTGCCTTGATAGTGTTCTAGTCTCTTATTGAGCAAATTTTTTTTTGAAGGGTGGGATTCATTCACCCCCCTCTGAATCCATCGCACCGATCCTATCAATTGGTATCAGAGCGGTGTCTGCATAGTAGGTCCAGCGACCTGCAGATCTGATCATGCAGTCTTAGGTGCTATTTTGCTTTTGGTGCATCAATATTCCTGTTGCATTAAATCTGATCTGTTTCCATGGGTGATCCACCAGTTTTCAACGGCTCCAATTTTAATGTATGATTTGTCAATCTAAAAAAATATGCTATATCAGTTAATCCTGATCTGTGGAAGTTAATTTCACATGGTCTTCATAAATTACCAAAGAAAAAGTCCAAATGGACTGACAGTCACAGATCAATGCATGAAGAGAATCAGATAGCTATGAATCTAATGAAGGCAGCTACTGATAAGGCTTTACATTCCTGCTTTCATGATTGCAGCTCTGCTAAAGACATTCTAGATATGCTGAAGCGAGCTCAGAAGAGAAGTGAAGACAGCTGCATGATGGCTAACAGAAGCAATCAAAGTGGCAGCCAAAATGAAGAAGATGATGATGAAGAGGTAAATCTCTTCGAGAATTTTTATTTAGATGATTGGGAGAATGCATATGCTGAGTTGCTTGAATCTCATGAATATTTAAGAAAACAACACAAACATTTGAAGAAGAATAGTAGATCAGACAGTTTGAATTCTCCATGTAAAAATTGTGCTGAACTGAAAAATGTTCATGATGCTTGTATGTCTGATATTCAAATGTTGAAGAAACACATTTCATTGCTGAAAATTGAAAATCAAGATCATGTAAAAGAAATCTCTGAACTTGAGAAGAAGCTTAGCCTAACTTGTCATGATTCTATTCAGAGTAAAGAATTGATGAAAAATTTTGAAAGTGTGAACTCAGATTTAGACAAGCTGAAGTCTGAAAAAGATTCCCTCAGAAAATTCTCCAAAGAAAATGAAGAAAAATGAGATAAACTTAAACGAGAGAATGATTTGCTGATTGAGAAATTTGAAGCCATAAAATCTGTAAACATGGAGTTACAGAAAAAGGATGAAAAACAGTAAAGAGAAATGAAGGAATTTGAAAATAGAAGAAAGCAAGAAGTCAATTCAGAAGATCAGCTTCTAATAAATGAATTGGTTCAAAATGATAAGCTTAAAGAAGAAGTTGAAAAATTAAAATTGTTAAACAGTGTCATGTCTGAAAGACTTCTTACATTGGAGAAAGGAAAAATGATCTGTACAAATGAAACTGAAAAAGAAGATGATCTGAGAAATGAGATCGAAGAATACAAAATTGCCAACAAGGTTTTGAATGAAGCTGTCAATTGCAGTGAGCAAGAGATTGCCAGTTACGAGTTACACATTACCTCTCTCGAAAATGAAATTCAAGATTTGAAGAGTTCTCTGTCTAAGTTTGTTGATGGGCAAGAAAACCTAGACAAGCTACTCGGTTTAAGAGTCAATGTCAGGAAGGAAGGGTTGGGCTACAATAATCTAAATAAAAAGGCTTTTCAGAACAAAGTTATGACATCATTTGTAAATACTTCAAATGTAGCCACAACATCAAAAGATAAACAGCCCATTGCTCAGAAAATGCTGGGAACAAAGGTTAATTTTAAGAAAGAGGGACTGGGTTGCAATCCAGTCATGAGGAAGGTTGATGGATCCAACCTGAAAACTATTTTCGTTAAATCTTCAGAATAAGAAAAGCATCCTACCTCATCTCCACCTCAGTACAAGGCTAAGAAAATAGAAAAACAGGGTAAAAATCAGAAAAAGACTGAAAAACAGAAAATAAATAAAAAAGGTTCATCAGTGCATGTTGATCGTAGTCCTCACACACACTCACATGTATCTAAAAAGAAAATGATCTGTCATTACTGTCATAGATTTGGACATTTGATGCATGAATGTAAGTTGATAGAGAAGGATGATATGAATGTAAGGAAATTTCATGATAAAAATCCTTCACCTCATAAAAAGAAAATTGAATGCTTTCACTGTGGCAAATTGGGTCATAAGGCATTTGAATGTTGGCTGAAAGCTGGTAGAAGAAATTCTAATTCATGTTTTCACTGTGGCAAGATGGGCCACATTGCAGCCCAATGTTGGCATGCTCAGGGAAGGGAGTCTAACTATAAATCTGGTAAATTCCCTGTCAATAGAAACACTTCTGGTAGAAATGGATTTATTTTTTAAAGGAAAACTCTTGCATGTTTTGAATGTGGGAAGCCAGGCCATAAAGCTGCTGACTGTTGGCTGACTTATTCTGGTAAACAGAATTTCAATTCTGTTAACAAAAATTTTCATGCACATGCACATAGAATTCATGCTAATAAGAATGTGCATAAATCAAATCTGAAATCTGCTGCATCTTGCTATCATAATAGTAAACATAATTTTCTCTCTGCCAATAAATTCCATGACAACAGTAATTTGCATAAAAAGAATTTTAAATCTGCTGCATCATGTCATTACTGTGATCAAATAGGTCATTCAATGTATAATTACTATTTGATGAAATCTTATGACCTTCATGCACGAAAATTGTTGAGAAAATCTGCTAGAAATGTTACTGTTAATTCAGGACCCAAGACCTCTTGGGTACCTGTTTGTCCAAAATAAATTATGTTTTATAGGTGTGCCTTGGGACTGAGAAAACAAGAGGGGTAAATAAGCCAAGGCACTCAAAAGAAAACCCCTTTCTGAACTTTTCAGGTAAACACTCTGCATTTCCTGTTTTGAAATTCATTGCATATCTTGTTTGATGTGTTCTTGCATATTCGTCATCTTTTGAACACTATGAGTATTCATGTCTCTCAATGCTCATATGAATTGGCTGTTTAGATATTAAAATGAGAATAAACTTGCAATTTCTGAAAATCTAAACTACATATGAATGTTGCTTGAAATCTGCCTGTTGCATAGCTCACTAAAAATCTGGATTGCATATAGGACTGCATGTTGAATTATCATGATTGACCACTATGGTATATCAAATAGTAAGCTACTAAAAGGCAGGGAAATCTGTCTGGAGGTTCTTACTGTGTGTGAGATGGTCTTTTAGACCAGGTTCTCCGCCTTGTACCATGGGTCATATTGCTTGATAGGGCAGTCTGAATGTGCATGAGTCTCGAAGACATATGTTCAGTTCTCATGGCAAACATTGCATGTTTTCAGGGGTAGTTAATTGCGTGTCCTTGCATAGCATTCAATGTTGAGTCTCTGCATGACTTTGCATACATATAGTTAATTGCGTTTCATTACATTGAAATTGCCAAAAAATTGACTGAATGCATATTGTGAGCGGGAGTCAATGCATTGCATGCAGGTTGTCAAATGCATACACTTGTCAGAATTCATTGCATATCCTTCCTTATTGATTTTGTTGACAAACCCGGATCAAATTTTTGAAAACACAGGGCTTCAAAATCTCTTCTATCATTTCGTATCTGAATTCTATCAGTCTTTCATGAAGATTTCAATGGGGCTATCTCGATCATAAATCTGAAAACACTTGAACTAGGAATCTTCTATTATACGATTTTATGAATGTCTGAAATAACTCAGGTGGTTTAAGTTTAATGTATTCATTGAGTTTGACTTTAAAATCTCTTAAAAATATATGAATCATGTTTAATAAACTGTAACCATCTGTTTCATGCTGTGTCTTGTAAAATCTTCTAAAATCTGCATTATTGAATACATGGCTTTATTTGGTTAAGTACATGAAATTATTATTGATTTGAAGCAAATGAATTTTTCTGAAATGTCTAAAGGGTAATTTCTGTCAGAACAATGACATTGGTCACTGAGAAACACATGTCCAAAGGACTGTGTCATGAGGTGCCATAGTTAACTCTGCTTAAGAATGAGTGTTAATCAGGCAGAGCAATGGCATGCACACTGAGAAATACAACTCACTCATCAAGAAATGATTTGTAGTGTGTCATGATGTGTAAATTCTATCTCTGTTTATATAAAGCATGACTGTTAGTCACACTAAGTGCTTAGGGATATTGGCGTCTGATCAACGTATATCCTCTAGTTACAAGGTGTACACTGAACTAGAGTGCTCGTAAAATTTGTAGCATGAAAATTTGTTGAACAAATTGCTATATTTGAATATTGATGTAAAAAATCAAATTGCTACAACCCTAGACAAAATCATATGACTTCATAATTGCTTGATCTCAATACTAGTGCATGTAATTTCGAAAGAAGTCAATAACTTTGATTGTGTAAGAGAAAGGAAAGTTAATCAAGATATATATATGAGGGCTTGGTTCATTGTTATTAAACCATGACTTTAGATATAAATACAGAATTTTATTGACAAACTTAGCATCTGCTGATCAATAAAGGTCATTCATAAGCCCTTATAATGGAAGACTTTGAAAACTTATGTTTTGGATTTATGAGATTGATATCTCCTTGAAAATCTTGTTGAATCTCACTGTCCTTGATTTATCATGACCTGAACTTATCCTTGATTGCCCCTGTGATTTCCTTCTCATTCATTTCATAAGGTTCCATTTATTGAGGGGGAGTTTTCTTGTCATATGAATCATGCTGCATAGAAATTCTTAAAGGGGGAGAATTGTCTTGCATTCATACATTTAGGGGGAGTTCTTGCACTTGTTGTTGCATCTGCATCTCTGCATTCATACCTCTTCCATGATTTTTTTTAAGAAAGGGGGAGAAAGTGGTATGAGTCATATTGCTCTTTGGGGAAGAATGCGCTTTCATGTAGTTAAAGGGAGAAATGTTTTATCAATCGTTTCATACCTGCTTAATTTTCCTGTCTCTAACTAATGTCTTTTTGCTGAAGTCAAAGGGGGAGAATGTTTTTGACTTGAGTCAGTGTGACTCATAGTGTTGCCATCATCAAAAAGGGGGAGATTGTTGTGCCCTTGTGGTTTTGAAGATAGCAAACACTATAAGTCACCATATGCATGTGTGCATGAAAGATCTTGTTGATTCATTTAAGTGCATTCATATGTGTTCATGTATTTGTGAATGTGTGTTTGTGAATGACTGTCCATCATATCTATCTGACATCTGGTCGATGCATTCATGTAACAGAGTCAGCATGTGCAGCCATGCACTGTTCTGCTTGTAAAATAGAGTCTGCACATTGCCTGTAGACTGCACATAGTCTGCACATCGATGCATAGTCTACACATCCTTGGCTGTGCGATCATTCAGCAAGTCTAAACATTGTCTCGCACACACACACATAGTCTGCACATCAATACATCGTCTCCTGCATGCATTACTTCAAGTGTATACAGCCAGTGCATTCCTTCATATCAAGTCTAGACATTGTGCATTCCTTCATATGAAGTCTATACACTGCATGCTTCAAAGTCGCATGCATCGTTTAGCACAAGTCTGCACATCGCCTTCATTGGTTCATTCGACCAAGTCTGTACATTACCCAGTCTGCATTTTCCAAAGTCTATACATTGTCATCTTTACCTACGTTCATATCATGAAGTCTGTACATCCACCGTCTCAGTTAAGCCATGAAGTCTGTACATCCACCGTCTCAGTTAAGCTTCAAAGTCTGTACATCCGATCGTCTCATGCATCATCTTTCAAGTCTGTACATCAATGTGTCTTACTTAGTGTCTCTATGCTTCAAGCTTTCTAAAGTCTATACATCGCTTGCATTGAAGTCTATACATTGGTTTTCACTTCAAGTCTGTACATGGCCTTGGCATCTGCTTTGAAGTCTATACATTGGTTTTCACTTCAAGTCTGTACAGGGCCTTGGCATCTGCTTTGAAGTCTACACATTGGTCTTCGCTTCAAGTCTGTACATTGACCAAGTCTACACATCACCGTGTTCACTTGTTTCAAGTCTGCACATTGGCTCAAGCTTTCCAAGTCTGTACATTGGCCAAGTGTCTTGTGCTTTGAAGCTTTATCAAGTCTATACATCGCATGCATTGCACAGTGCAAGTCTGTACAGCCCAAGACTGTACATCCACCATTTCATGTCGCGTCTCTAAGGCAAAGTCTATACATGCATGCATTGTAGCAAGTCTGAACATTGCTTTCTCATGAATGAAATCAAAGCATGTACATGCCTATGAATTGCATATGTGAAGTTTATACATGCTATAGCTTCGCATTCACAAAGTGTGTACACGCCACTGCATTGCATACATGAAGTCTGAACATTGCTTCAGCGTTGCCTTCAGCCAAGTCCATACATTGACTGGCAGCCTTCAGCAAAGTCTGAACATTGCATCATTGTGCTTGCATTGCTTTCATTCAAGTCTGTACACTGGTGTCGACACTGCATGATCAAGTCTATACAGACTTAGCGAAAGCTTAGCAAGTCTATACATTGGTGTCGTCTGCTGCAGGGACAGCAAGTCTGTACATTGAGTTCTCATGCATGTAAACATCAAGTCTATACACTCCTCTGTTTCATGTCTCACATCCGGTTGTTAGCATACCTGCACGCATGAATGAAGTCTGTACATCGCTTAGTGCATTACATGCATTCATCAAAAGTCTGTACACTCGTGAATGTAATGTATGTACATTCATTGTCATTGTACACACTTTCTCTTCTATTGCACATGCATCTTTCATACCAAGTCTACACATCGCTGCATTCTAAGTCTACACATTCTCACATTGTACATACTTGCATAAATGCTGCATCTAAAGTCTGTACACGCTCATGCATTATTTCATTAAGTCTATACACTCATTGTTGATCGACTGAAGTAACTCTGTCATTGTACAGTCTGATGAATGGGCACGTGATCCGAGGTTGGCACCTGGCACGTGATCCGAGGTGTCTTCTGGATAAAGGGGGCACACGCCCTAGTTGCTGTTGATATATATATATGAGGGTTCTTCATCCGCAGAAGACATATAGAAGAGGGCTGATCGAGAGAGTAATAGAAAAAAAGTGAGAGTAGTAGAGAGGCAGTGAGCAGAAGAAGAATAAGAAGAAAAAGAGCAGAGAGGCAGAGTGTGAAAGCAGAAGAAGAAGAAGAGAAAGAGAGAGAGTTCGTGGAGAAGAAGAAAGAAGATTTTATTGAAGATCTGTCTACTGGACTTGGATCAGATCCAATCCAATTTGCTCCTGCGAGAGCTACATGTTACATTGCGTTTTCAGCTTTCCGAGTGCTGTATTTTCATTTCTTATTTTCCTTTTATTTGATCACTGTGCCTTCCGATTCTCTGGTTAGAGATCGATTTTCCGCTTGTGGTCTCAAGAGAAGGGAGACTTATCTCCGGTTTGCAAGTGACAGGTTGTCACTTGTGGGTTCCCCTCCGGTTTGGAGGAATGGAGATTCATCTCCGGTTCTGGTCTTGTGGGTTGCAAGTCCAGGTGTTCCCTCCGGTTTGGAGGAAGAGAGACTTGTGTCTCTGGTTGCCAGTGACTGGGTGTCACTGGTGGGTTCCCTCCTGGGTGGAGGAAGAGAGACCTCGGTCTCTGGTTTCTAGTGACTGGGTGTCACTAGGGTTGCCCTCCGGTTTGGAGGAAGAGGGGAGGCTGTTCCCCTGGTCATGCTGTTTGGCAGCAAGTGTTCGCAGACTAAGTCTGCTGGTTCTAGCGTTAGCTAGTGAAGCCTCACTCCGGTTTGGAGTGAGGGGTGGATGTAGGTCTTGGTGACTGAACCACCTAAAAATCTTCTGTGTAGTGTGGTTGGGCTTGTGCGCTTGTTCCTTATCATCTACCTCCTTCACAGGTTGCTTTGAGCATTCTTGTTTCTATCCGTGCTGTAAGTTGATTGCATTCTTCTGCTTCCGCTAGTTGCTTGTTTAGGCACACCTTATATTTTTGCTCAGTGGTTTAAAAGAGAATTTAACTTGTTCTTCAGATTGTCTGTTTGCCTTGATAGTGTTCTAGTCTTTTATTGAGCGAAAAGTTTTTTGAAGGGTGGGATTCATTCACCCCCCTCTGAATCCATCACACCGATCCTATCAAACATGGCCTAAAAATGTGAAATAAAGATGATGGCTCGACCGATGCGTCCACGTCCTCAGCGAGCTAAGTGGGCCGCGGCGTGTCCTCGGCCACCAATGCATATTGCGGCGTGTGTCCACACCAGTACTTGTTCTTAATAGTGAGTTGATTTAGCTGACGATAGTCTATACTCAACCGCAACTATTCATCCTTCTTCTTAACGAAAAGATCTAGTGCCCCTCAAGGAGATGTACTCGGATGAATGAAGCCCTTCTCTGAGCAACTGCTCCTTCAACTCCTTCAGCTCAGCAGGAGACATCCAGTCATGAGCCTTAGAAACTGGTGCAGCACCAGGAATTAGATCAATAGAGAAATCAACCTCCCTCTCTGGGGGAAGATGTAATGCCCCGAATTTTTGGATCGTGTTTCCGCGGGTTGTGGATCATGTCTGTGCAGGTTACAGACTTGAATATTAGCTGTTTAGACCCTTCGATGGTGTTCATGTGGGTTATTTCGGGTCCATGGCGGCACGTTGAGTGGCTTGACTTTTTCAGGAATTTTTCGATGTCCGGATTGATTTTATGAAAATTTTTTGGGTTTACGTTGATTTTGTAAATGAAAATGGAAAAAATATAACAAATAAAAATTAATTAAAAATTTTAAACCCTTTTAACCCCCCCTCTCCCCCTCCATTCTCCCATCTCTAACTCTCACACGTTTCTCCTCTCCCTCACTCTCCCGTCTCTCCTTCCCTCTCCCTTCTCACCTCCGTTGGCCAATGACGGTGGCGAGGGGACGTGCGGCGGAGCGGTGGCAGCGGCGTGCTGCGAGGACGAAGCTGAGGGACATGGCGTGTGGTGAGGCCCAGGCGATCGTAGCCGTGGGAGTCGACCACACAAGAGATCGGCGTTTTTGGGAGTTTTCAAGGGTAAAAGCTTGGATAAGGTAGGGAGACGGATCCCTAGCACTCTCGCATATCTTTCCACGCGTTTCTATGCTCCGGCGAGGTTGAGAGTGGGCATATTGCTTGTTTTGGGAGAAATGACCATGTTTGGGGGGAGTGACGGTGTTGGCCAGTTAGGCATCGATTTGTAGTTGGATTAGGTTTTCCTGCTGTAGGAATATCTGGGGGTTGTTTCCCCTTACTTTCCCCTTTGCATCGAGGCAAATGGGCTCCAAATCGAACTCTGCGTGGAGTTCAGTTCGCTTCTGCGAACCCAGTAGTGGACGGCCACGGGAGTGGCCGTGTGCCTAGTGCTGGGCGGCCAGAGGTCTGGCCGCCCAGGTTGCTTGGCGGCTAGGACCCTTGCTTCCCTTCTTTCCCCCCTATCACAGCCTGTAACCGTCCAGAAGACTAGCCACCCTACACTATTCCTAAGCGGAACCCTTCTGGCCGCCCAGGTTGCTTGGCGGCTAGGACCCTTGCTTCCCTTCTTTCCCCCCTATCACAGCCTGTAACCGTCCAGAAGACTAGCCACCCTACACTATTCCTAAGCGGCCAAAGGGTTGGCCGCCCTGGTCTGCTGGGTGGCCAACACTCTAGCTGCCCAAGCCTTGTTTTAGCCCTGGTCTGGGTGGCCAAAGAGATGGTCGCCCAGTGCACAAGGTGGCCCTGTGCTGGGCGGCCAGTGGTGTGGACGCCTAGGTCACTAGACGGCTCAGAGGTAGGCCGCCCAACCCATCCCTGCCCCAGGGTGCCGTGCTTCATTATTTCTTGCAGCGAGGTGCCCGCGTGATTCTCCGTGATCCAGGATTTTTCTATAAGTTATCATGGGCCATCCCTGTGGGATTTGTATATTGTAGGGAGTGTTCGTCCCCATGTAGGTCATCCTTAGCAAAGGTCCATTCCCACGTGGGTTTACCTATACCGGGTTGTACCACTTCGTGGTTTCAGGTGTGCGTGAGTTGGACATTATCCCGAGTAGTACCCCACTAGGATCAGCTTACTGAGTGTCATGCACATACCGGCTGGGCCGAGAGCAATGCTTACTGAGTGTTGACACGTTCCAACCGCGTGGTCGAGAGCTGTTCCCAATGTGACATTTTTTAAGCTGGTTACCGTAGGGCCCCTTTCCTTTGCAGCTTGAGCCCGGCTTAGGGGAAAATGAGTTAGAGGACCAAACTTAGAGGACATGGTCTGTGTGTGCACACGTGGTTTGGGGCAGTGGACCCACGCCGATGGGGGTGACCCCAACTAGTGCTTGTTTCATTGAAACTCCACCTTACTCTCTGGGAAAGGCATGCGTAGATATTTATAATCCCCAGCCCCGCACTAGAAAATAATATGCATAAACATGCAATATGAACAAAGGGAAAAGGGGTGATGATGAGACAGGAACATACCATGATCGCCACCAAGGGTTGACAGTAGGAGAGAGATGCTATAAGTAATAGAAAACCTACTGCGTACCTTGGAATGAAGGATGAAGAATGCGGCCAAAGAAGATCGCTAAGAACTTGATCGCGTTTGGAAATGGGATGCGGGGAACCTCGTGGATCACACCTCCTCGCCTTCCAGCCGGCCAGAGAGCGAGGGCCTCATGTTCTATCCTTACTTTCTTGCGAAACAAAGCCAAGACAAGAGATAAAAACCCATTAGATCATGAAGTGTAGCACCAATCCCATATGCATAAATCAATAAGAGAAATTGAGGGAGAACGCACCGGGGGAGGGTTTTTAATCCTCGTAGAACGGACAAAATAAAAGGTGTGTGTGTTGTGAATGATTATGAGTGCAAAGAATGAATTAACATGCAGCAATGCTGCGGAAAACGATGATGCAAAATGTGCAAAAGTGCATATGTGCAGTAAAAAAGTGCAGAATTGTGATAAAACACGGAAAGGAGGAGCAGGCAATAGGTAGAAAGGACGAGAAGAAAGATCCCTTAAGTGATGGAGGATGAAGTTAATATTCCCCTGGATGGCCTGGAGTCGAAAAGAGACTAGGCGATGCAGCATCGCTTCACCCCAAACCGAAGAAGCGCCCTCCTTTGCGTAGTTGCACATGAAGGCTATTTATAGAACCCAAAAAACCTAGGGTTGAAATTCGAAGATAAACACTGAAATAAGGGATTATGATTGGAAAAACCTCGAGATAATAGTGGAATAATATCCCTAGGATGTATAAAACTCGAGGTGGCAGGATATTCTCGTTGAAATTGGCGCGAAATATGACTCCGAAGAGTCCTCGTGCGAAGAAAACGGAGTCTGGGGTGATCTGAACTTTGTACTAAGAAGGCGGTTAGTCGCGAGACCGCAATCAGATGAAGATGGTCAGCCTAAGACTACCACCTAACCCAGAGGATTAACACACACAATTGCGTTGATGTACATGGCAACTAGGCGAAAGCAGGAAGAAGGCGGTCTTCCAAAAGATCGACATCTGATGATGGCAGTCATCTGGGAGACCGCCACAATCCCCCAGACTTCTCAAGAAGGAGGCGGCCATCTGGAAGACCGCCATCTGATGATGGCAGTCATCCAGAGGACCGCCACCACCCCCTACTGGCAGAAGGAATAACAGCCGATAGGAACGATGGGGAATAGGCCAGAACATGGGAAAACCATGGGAGATAGTTTGGAACTTATAGAAAATACCCTCCAAGCTTAATGGGCTAGGGAAATGATCAAGAAATGGGTTCGAAATAAGATCAAGGAGTGCTCCGAAACCACGGGTAATCCGAGACATCACCAAGATAGATAAGAGAAACAACTCAACTTGCAGGATGAAAACGGTTGTCAACAGATGGCCCTCCTTGGTGTCCGTTTTGCAAGTGAACGAGCGAAAGCGACGCAGAGGCGAATTGAAAAGGAGATGGAGCAAAAGCGACAACGACAACGACGAGCAATGGAGATAAAGCAGAGATGAAGCGGAGAGAACAGAAAAGTGGGCATCAAGGCAAAAGACACCCATCAAAACCAACAAGCGACATGATTTCTCCCGAAAACGCCGAACTAACCACAGGGAATGGCTAACACAGATGAGACATGTCTGGAGAACTAACTAAGAAGAAAGAAAAACACGACCAACCTGATTAGGGGACACAATCCAGAGCCAAAGAGGGAATCGGAAAGGAGTAATAGCTAAAAAACTAGAAAGGAAACTTGGATAAAATCCAGACAGGAATCACGTTGGCCAACCCGACCAAGCGGGAAGATCAGAGAAAACGTTCAAATTCGGAGTGGAATGAGAATCTTTTATCCAAGAGAACTGAAGTGCAATTAACCATTGCCGAGAAGAAAACCTTGAAAGAATTACGAGACGTGTGTGCTCAAAAATGACATGATGCAGGCTGGGCTAAAAAAAGAAATCATCAAAATGAATGCAAAGAATGAGAAAATAGAAAGTACTCAAGGATAATATTGATAGATCGAGCAAGACGGGGTCAAGAGTCTTCTAGCAACCACGGCATGCGAGACAGAGTCCAACGTCCCCCACCCGACTAAAACTAATGGCCTATCCAACGATGAACTATATGCTCCTAGATCATCATCATTTTTGGTAAAGGGGAACATCGGATCCCAGAACACACGGATAACCAGCCGGTCCTTAAGAGGCTATAACAACGTAGATACCATATAGTAATGCAACAAAGAGTAGGGATAGAGAGCCATACCTGACTTACTTGCCAAGCGAAATGACATTTTTTGGAGTCTTGAATTTACAAATTTTTATTAGTTTTCAAATAAGATAACCACAGGAGATAAATGAGCACGAACAAAACCACTAAATGAACAAAGAATAACATAAAAGAGATGCACAAAACATAACAACATGAAGATGAATGAAACATAACATAACAAGGGGGAACGAAACATAACATGACACAATAACATAGGTAAAACACCACGAGAACAAATAACAAGCATGGGAAAGTGGGACATGGTGGGGCAAGACAACACAACACGGTGGGACATCACACGTGGTGGGAGAAGATCTTGGTGGGACAACAACAACACGTACACTCTTCAATCAAAGCCCAAGATCAGATGAAGCAGAACCGCCAAGTTCACAATCGTAAGGCAAAGCCCTCTCATGGAGACATGATGATGAAGCGAGATGAGCGAAAAAGTTGAGAAGGACATGAGGTTCAAAATAGATCAAGGGATAATATCAAAGAAGAGGGAACAGACAGAAAGATGTGAACAGGAGGCAGAGTAGCAGATATGGCAAGCAGAGCTTGAACACCTACAACCTGCACACTTAACAAATAGATTATACATGTTCTCAAAATAAACAGTTAAGAAGAACAAAAAATGAAAGACACATATATTTTGGATTTTTGATATATATTTTTTGACAATATCTGAATTTTTTATATTTTTAGAATATTTGATATTCTTGGCTTTTTAAAATATTTGATTTTTTTTAGATTTTTATTAGGCTATCTGCAGCACATACATATAGGCTTAAACTGTTGGCTAAGGGGTTGTCATCCCCCCCTTTCACTAAGGAGTTCCCTTGAGCATGGCGTGCATTTAAGGGTGGCGCACCACAACTAACCGCCTCTAAAGAACGGTGCCCCTACTAAGGCCATACCTAGGATACAACCCAACCTAAGAGGAAGAAGTTGAAGAAAAATGGAGATAAGCTTTAAGCAAGATGGGAGATATTATGACTTGAATTTCGTTCCAAGGCACTATCCCTCAAAGATACAGTCTGTTGCACTGGGGCTTTGTATCTTACATTTTGGGACCCATTCATACTCGGCACACATACGACCGGGCTCATGACATCCCGCAGGGAACTGTACTACCACTCTTGCCATGCCTTCGATTTCATAATTTTGATATTCATTTATTTTGATATTTATAAGAGCCCTTATTGGCTAGATTTAGTAGGAACGCCCATTTTTTAAGTGTCAAGACTGCCCTATTTTAGACCTCTCTCGTATTAGGGAGCGCCTAAGTTGGGTATCTCATCTATCAATCTCTTGCCCCTGCACTCGGTCGAGCAGAGAAAAGAAAAGGCCTTTGTGCATACCCATGGTATGGCCAAAGTAGCAACGGTGTGTCTCCGAGGAAATCGGCTATAGCTCGTCGTGTAGTGTGTGAAAACCCATGCTTAAAGGACACCCTTAACGATCGGGGAAAGAAACTGGATTCCCAGCGCGGAGCTATCACCATCCTAAGGTGCTGCAGAAGCGAACTTGACATTTTGACTAAAACAAACTTCCTAAAGCCACTCAAATGAGCTAAGGAACCAGCATTATAACCATGCAAATGAAATAGAAATGATAGAAATAATACCATGTTCTTACGCGATAAAAGATACCTTGTAAATCCATGACGTGAAAGCAACATCCTGAAGAGAGAGCTTGATCGACGAGCTTGATCATCGAACCTCGAGTAGCACGAGCTTGATATTCCTTGCTTCACAGGATAAAATGTAGAGGATAACAAGGATTAAATATTCTTGTGCATGGAGGAGCAGCAGACACCAAACTGGATGAAGAAGGATAAAAAGGAAGAGATGTGAGGGCTAAAACTCCCTCGCTAGGGCACAAAGACCCTGATAACAAGGAACCAGATACAAAATAAATAGAGATCAGCTGAGATCAAGATGGACTAAAGCCTTGAAAATAACAAGAAAAAGGGTGAGAACTCCGAAAGAGTGATAAAGAAAGCGTTGGCCCAGAAAAGCACGTGGACAAGAAGGGGGGTTGAATTATCTCCCAAACGAAACAGCAGATTTTAAAACTAATGTTGCAGAATTAAAACGACTATAAATTTTAAACTATGATGGAATGATATTGAAACCTATGTGGAAATATTTCTCTCAACCTTTCTGATCTCACACGATCACGCAAATAGATATATCATGCAAACCACATAAACACACAATGTGAGAGGGATTTTTAAGGTGGTTCGGGACCACGATGGGCTCCCTACGTCCACCCTCACCAAATCAGTGAGGCTTCACTTGCTTCACAACAAAGCATACAGAGAAAATCTCCAACACACACGGAGACGTCATCCCTACAACGATCCGACTCGCGGATGAAAACACACACACGACCGTACACAGACGGTCACACACATAGCATTATCATGTTCTAAAATGAAGGAAAATACATCAAGAATGCTCAACATAAAGGATTAAACATTAAAGACACCATGAATCATAAATAGAAATGATATTTGAGACATCTCCTCTTAGGTTGGAGGCCGATAGAAGATGCTTCAACTTGATCCACATGGGAGGAAGGTGCTTCTCCTTGAAGATCCGGCCGGTGCTTCTCCTTGAAGATCCGGCCACGAATATGACTTTGGAGGCTTGAGATTGGATGTAGATCTTGAAATCTTGGCTCTGGTCAAACTTCTCCACAACTCTGGCCGCACTCTCCTTCTTTTCTTCCCCCACAAGATAGAAAGATAGCACATTATGGTTCTCTCTTGAAAATTTGGAGCTCATATCAATATATAAGGTAGAGTGGCCAAAAGACTCATAAGACCCTCCCAAATGTGTTAAAAACACCCTCATATGTCTAGGAAACAATTGGGGGTAGTTTGGTAAAGCTTCCATCTCAAAACAATGGGTTTTAATGAGTTTCAAAATTCCCGTGCCGGAATGGGTCGAGCCCTGGGGTCGACCCCTGCTCATTCTGCACCAAAAGATGACCAAGCCAGAACACTGGCTAAAGGGGGTCGACCCCTTCCCTGCCGGGTCTGAAAAAAGTAATTTAAGCCCCTTTAAGCCATTAAACTCCAATGGGATGAATGAGACCAAAGTCCCTTTGATTCTAGAGGATTCATACTAAAGATTTAAACGTGAAAAACACAAGGAATGCCACATTAGTATGAGCATCCAAATCAAAGACTTCAATCATTATGAAGCATGCAAATAACTACACTTCTCATTCAAAACAACCATATTTCAATTTCACACTTCATAGTAAGTAGATAGGAAGGTTCAAGCACAAGTGAAAACATACACAAGGCCAAGTCGACTTGATCTCTTCCAGAAACCAAATGAATATTGTTTTGACATTGAAATAGAATGGAAATAAAGCTTTATGCATGAGGAAACAATTTTGTGTAAAGCATCATTCATGAAATCACAATCATGGTTTCATCATAAAAACCATCTACAAGCAAGTCATCCACACATGAAACCATGTGATGTCAATCAAGTTCTTCAAGCAAGCACACATTGTTTGTTATCATTAAAAGCAAATACCAGAATCAACTAGGGGACCCAACAGAAAGAATAGAGAAACTGATGAGATTGTTGCGAAGATAAGGAAAAAAAAGGAGTGATCATCCGACGGAGTCGGAGAAGAAGAATAGTAATCATCCGACAAGGTCGGAGAAGGATAATGATGGTCATCCGACAGGGTCGGAGAAGGATCTAGAATAAAGTCTGAAAATTTTGGAGGAGCAGAATCAGGTGAAGATTGAGGATCAGAGCGATGAAGGAGATGATCTGGAGGCTCTAGATGAGAAGAAGAGGAATCAAAAAGTGCCCCGAAATCGGGATGATAGGAGGGCCTAGGCCACGGCCTAGAATTGCGGAAATAAGGAAACATTGAAGGCTTCGAATGATTAGGGGAATGGGGGTTCATGGACCCAGGAAGAGAGGATAAAATCATAGAAACATGATCAAGAGAAGTCAGATACACCACCCAAGGGTGGGATTTGAGCAAAAGGAATGATGAATAGAAGGAAGGAGAAGGAGAAGTGATCCCCTTAGTGCACAATATGGGGCTCTTATACTTGCACCACCATCTCTTCTTAGCAAAAACCTCTCAAAAATGGACCCGCCTGGCACAAGTTCGGACCTTTGGGTTTCTTGGCTTGCAATATCTTCTCCAATAACGGGCCCATCTAGCAGACTTCCTAGCCCGGTTATGAACATGTAGCCATACTAGGGCGGTTGCCCCTAGACACCCGATGCTAACGGCATGTGAACATTCTTGGACAACTAACTCCTCGGAATGACGAACATTATGAAACCATGGAGTTTTGTCACTTGGCACAAGGAGCCTAAGGTTCGGCAATTCCACTCGACAATCCGACATGAAGCATAGCTCCCTTGATAGAGGGGAAAGATGAAGCTGAGGGAGAGCAATACACGGTGTTGACACAGCCGGCTCACCCATAAACCGAGAGAGATCGCATAAGATGTGTAGAATGTCCTGAGAAAATGCTAAAAATATGACAAACTGCCCCTTGAACATGGAATCCATCAATCTTTTGGCAGCCGTGTGAGTTAGCACAACATGGGTAGAGAACCTTTCTTGGCCAGTGAACTGAACAGCAATAGAGCGAGAAGTAATAATAGCCTCAATGGTAGAACCTCCAGCGAGCAAAGAGATTGCCATCGGTCTCGCTTTTGAAGAGACTAGCACCAGCGCAAGAAAACTCTTCTTGGCAACCGTCTTCGGAAGTGTAGGCTAATCATCCTCAAAATAGCCAGGAACCATGACACGGATCGGCATCCGACAGATATAATCTTGAAGCTTGAAATGTAGAACTGACATCGAATCATCCTGACTTGGCTCATCGTCTCCCCGGCGACCAAACCCAAGGGGCACCAGAGGTAGGGCACATTCGATCGGTGGGGTGGAGATAGATGGAGAAGTGGAGGTAGTGGGTTTGGAAGGCATGGAGTCTTTAATGGGGACGGTGACGTCAAGTGGTGGCAAATGTGAAGGTAAAGGTGAGGATGAAGAGCTTGAACGTTTTGACAATGGCTGCGAAGGCGGAATGGCAATGATAGGCTTAGGTGTGGGTAAGGGTAAGTGTGGAGATGGAGCTTGCTCAGGCTCGAGCGACGAAGGAGGTGTAGGAAGAGGCGAAGATGGTGTCAGAAATGATGAAGGCGGTGGAGGTAGCGGATAGGCGATTTGGGGAGAGGAGGTGGTGCGGACACTCGAGCAGTTGATCGGCACGACACACCGAGCCACCGGTACCGCACACGGAGCACGAGACGAGCCACCTCAGCGTCCATCTGGCTCGGAGACAGCCTGGAGACTCCACCTTGAGCCTCCCCATTTATTATATTTAGCTAGACTTTATGTGTGTGTAATTTGTATTTATTTCGTTGCATTCGGTTTGCCATTTTGAGTGTAATAGGGGCTTACGAGCATTTCGGATCCCGTGGGCCCCACGGGCCCCCCCGGGCCCCACCACATTGGGCCACCTCAGCCTAGGGTCCCACGTGGGGCCAATCAACATGCCACATGGGAGCATCTAGAAGCTTGACTTGTAATTGGACACATGGGGGACAATGGGCTTAAAAAGTCCAAGGAGGCTACCTACCTCCCACCTACATTTCAACCTTCCACACCCCTCCCATTCAAAGTCCAAGGGCCGCCCCCCTCCCCTTAATTTTTTATTTCTTTTGTGTGTGTGTGTCACATGCCATCCCAGCCCTTCATCTCTTACCCCTAGATCCTACGGTTGTGGATGGATGTGAGATGTAAGCTATTTAAACTTGTATTTTCCATTTTACTTAAATAAATGCCATTTGGAATCAAAGAAATTGTTGGAGCTCCAGCTTGGTGCGCCCCTCTCTCCCCCCTTGCAGTTGTGAATGTTGCCTCTGGAGGTGTGACTCCTCCCCTATCAGTTCCGGTCATCCTCGCCGCCGCCACGAGCCGCCACCGCACCGCCATCGTCTTCATCGGAGTTCTGCCCGTGCAGTACCATAGCAACTCCCACGAAATTCCCAACTCAGCCAAGAGCTCTGATCGACCTGGGGATTTTACAGGAGGTTCCATAGGTGTCAAGGATGTCCCAAAAAATTTGGTTTGTCATTCAGATCCCGTTTCATAATTTTTGATTTTCGTTCCCTCTTTCATTCCAGTTCTGCCAGCAGTCTGTCAAGATGCATCTCTGCCCAGAGTTTTAAGTCTTAGGTCCACTTTTTGAATTTTTTTGGTTCTCCCAATTTTACTGGATCTTCCTTCCACCAACCCCTTCATCCAAAATTTTTCTAAACTTCTAGTTCGTCCATTTCATATTTTCCACAAATCGTTCTCAGATCCACCTGAAGTTCTGTCCACCCATTCCCAGATCCGACCACCAGACACTCCAAAAATCCTATCAAATCACCCCCACCTCCAAATCCAATTATAAAAATTGTTCCT
The DNA here is from genome assembly GCA_022559845.1 of Amorphophallus konjac. Classification (NCBI taxonomy): domain Eukaryota; kingdom Viridiplantae; phylum Streptophyta; class Magnoliopsida; order Alismatales; family Araceae; genus Amorphophallus; species Amorphophallus konjac. The sequence continues at coordinate 198,014,081 of CM040125.1, forward strand.
CTTCGTGGTTTGATTATCTACAACTTTGAAGAAGAGCTCAAGAGCTGAATCGGAGGTTTACTAGGTGGTCAACGGTGCTTCTCAGACAAGTACCCTGTAAATCTGAGGTTTCAGTTACTGTACAACAGGGACTTGTAAATTCAATAAAGTTCTGATACAACCAGATCCATCAGATCTCTATGGGTTTAGATTGAAGCATTTGAAGAGAGCTTTCCAACGATAGCTCATGCATCCCGATCCGACGTCGAGATTGATCGCAGCGGCCGTTTTTGCCGGAGCGCGCGCCTGAAAACAGCAAATAAAAATCCGTGGGTAGCAACTTCAAAGCTTGGGAATCGGGACCGATCGACCCCCGATCGGTGTTCCCGGCCGACCGCCACCCGTGGAGGCGTGCCACTAGGGGTCCCCATCACAGTGGGTCCCACCCCCGCAGATACGGAGGACAGCGCCGTCTGTGGGCCCCGCGGGCCCGCAGAACCCGCCGTTCGGAAAGCACGAAAACGCGGAGTTCGGCACCGCCGGGCGACATCACGATGCTGCCCGTCAACCCGAGTTGCGTGATTCCCGGGGTCCACATGTGACCTTTTACCTCCCTGTGTGGAGTGGGCCAAATCTTTGTATTGCTGTGATATTGTTTAACCGGGAGTCCGTGATTCGGTCGGGGTTGTCTTCGCCACGCCGGGTGCGTGGAGGTAATGGTCCAAACCTCTTGGCGCTCATTTGCTTAGCTAGTATACGGTCTTTTGCCGCTGCCGAGAGTGTAGGTACTAGCCAGTGTGTCCATGTCACCGCTGTGAGAGTGAGAGTGACCCGTCCCGTGACTCGAACTGAGTCCGGAAGTTGAGTCGGACTACCCTTGACCTCCGCCGGTTCCTTAACCGCGCACGGTCCGTGCTTTCCCTCGCTTGGGATGACGAGTGAGCTTCCACTTCTGTTAGCAACGTTTCGCCACTAGGAGCTCGTAGTGTCGGGCTTAGTGTCTCCCTGGTGTATGTTGCTGGTCATGTCTTCATCTAGAGTCCGAGGGTGGCACCATATAGTGTCGTCTCCCGTGTCCGTCCCGCATCAGTTTGGTATCAGAGCAAGTCGAGTCTATGGTAGTCGTTGCATAAGTCATGCATCATGGTCTAAGTCGAGTCTAGGATCATCCTTATTTTCAAAACAACAAAAAAAAGTGTGTTTTAAATTGCATTTGCACCCTTTATTCGGTATCTTAAAAGGTGTTGTCCGAACGTTAGGCTACGCCTATCGGGAGGTCACACACTTGCGGGAGTGATCTTCGGATCGATTAACTCCGCCCCGTACTGGATATTGGTTTAGGTCTAAGTGCATCATTTAGTGTGTGTTTGCATTAGTCGGTGTCTTCTAGGTCGTGTGTCAGTTGCATGCCCACCCGTCGAGGTACCCAGTACTCGCCACCACCACCTATGGCGGAGTCCCGAGCCCGTAGTTCCGATGAGTCTTCCACGGCCGAGATGTTTCAGGCCATCATGGATCGTTTAGACACGCGTATGGATGGTCTTAGTACGCGTATGGATGGCATAGGGACGCGTCTAGAAGGGCGGATGAAGGTCCTCGAGGATCGGGCCGGGGTTTCGGAGCAGTCCATTCAAGGCCTTGTTGGGAGGATTGCCGTCCTAGAGAGGGGCCCAGTAGCAGCGCAACCCGCGTCGACGAACGGCCAACAAGAGCCGGTGCAGCAACCCGCTGTGCCAAGGGCTCAGGTGGAGGATGTCGGGAGGCAACAGGCGCCTATAGTGGATGATTATGCCTCCGACATTGATCACGGGGGTAACGGTCGTCGTCATCAACGACGGAAACGTGATGACGAGGATGACGACCGCATTCTTAGGGGTGTGCGTGCGGACCCTCCCACTTTTAGCGGGTCCTTGGACCCTAGGGTGTATTTAGATTGGGAGGCCGGCATGGACCGGTACTTCGAGTGGTTTGAGATGACGGACCACCGAAGAGTCCGATACGCAAAGATGAAGCTGCAAGGGCAGGCCCAAACTTATTGGATCAATGTGGAGAGCCTGCTCAACCAGCGACGTCAACCCCAGATCGGTACTTGGGATGATATGAAAACCAAGTTGAGGGAGAAGTACCTTCCCGCCTCATATCGCCAACGTCTCATAGACAAGTGACAAAGCATCTCCCAAGGGAACCGATCCGTGACCGAGTACACCACCGAGTTCGATGAGTATTATTTGCGGTGCGGGGTCACGGAAGAGAGCACCATGACGATATCCCACTTTCGGAGAGGTTTGCGGCCCAATTATCAATATGAACTCTTTCGCCGCAATGCCACCACTTTGGAGAAGGCATATCAGATTGCTCTCGAATTGGAGCAGTTCGAGACCGAGTTTGAGTCACCCCATCGGTTGGGCTCCTTTCCCCTTCGTAGTGTCGAGTCCCGTGGCTCATCTGGCACGTATCCGAGGGCCCCCATGGCACGACCTCAGGAGCCCGCTCGCCCCGAGCCCTTTGCTCCTAGGCCTCGTCCTCCACCCCCGAGGGACCTTCCTCGTCCCCAGCATCTTACGACCCCACCCATAGCCCGTCCACCGGCACACGCACCTCCTGCACGTCCTTTGTTGCCTACGCCACCTATCCGTCGGGAGGATAAAGGTAAAGGGCCTATGATTGGGGAGCCTAGTGGATCACGGTAGCAGTGTTATCGCTGCAATGGGTTTGGCCATTTCGCCAACCAGTGTCCCACCCGCCCATCTCTTCACATTGGGGACATACAGGCCGAGGATACCACCCCTACGGGCCTCGAGTTAGTCAGCTATGAGGCAGATGAAGAGCTAGCTGACGAGTACTATGAGATGGGAGGTGAGGCCCAGGATGTCCAGCAGTCGGACGATACCCGCGTGGGGGTCGTCAGATGTATCCTCACCCAGCCACAGGTCAGTGATGACTGGCGTCGGACCACTATCCTTCATGTATTCTGTAGGCTGGGAAAGTAAATTTGCAAGGTGGTCATTGATAGCGGGAGTTGTATCAATGCAATCTCCACGAACGCTGTCACTCATCTTGGTCTCACACCCGTAGACCACCCTTGCCCCTACCAGGTATCATGGGTGGATACCACTTCCATTTCGGTCAGGCTGCGGTGCTTGGTCCCACTGCAGCTCCACTCCTACCGTGACGAGATCTGGTGTGATGTTCTTCCCATGGAAGTGGGAAGTATCATTCTTGGTAGGCCGTGGTTATTCGACCGAGATGCCACACTCCATGGTCGGTCGAACACCTGTACCTTCGACCACGATGACCAGCGGGTCACCCTCCAACCCGTTCGGCCCAGGAGCCCTTCAGTCAGGGGTCCTACTGGCCCTAGCACTCCAAAGCCTTCCGTACCCGGGCCCAGTACTCCATCTCCAGCTCGGACTATGACCGTTACCTCTGGCCCAGGAGAGCCCTCGACGAGGAGATTGATGATGATTAGCTCCCGGGAAATGGAGCAGTAGCTTAGTCAGGGCTATCCGGTGTTTGCCATTACGGTCCAAGAGGTGGAGCGAGACTCTGAGGGTGAGCTCCCACCCGAGGTTGTTCCTATTTTGCAGGAGTTTGCTGATATTTTTCCCGATGAGCTTCCCGAGGGACTCCCACCCATGCGGGATATTCAGCATGTCATCGACCTTGTTCCGGGCTCTTCTTTGCCCAACCTTCCTCATTATCGAATGAGCCCCACGGAGCATGCCGAGCTTAAACGGCAGGTCGATGAGCTTGTGCAGAGAGGATCTGTTCGGGACAGCATGAGTCCATTTGTTGTACCTGCATTACTCGCCCCGAAGAAGGATGGCACATGGAGAATGTGTATTGATAGTCGTGCCATCAACAAGATCACCGTGAAGTACAGGTTCCCTATTCCCCGCCTTGATGACATGTTAGACATGATGGCAGGTGCCACTATCTTTTCGAAGATCGATCTTAAGAGTGGCTACCATCAGGTGAGGATTAGGCCAGGTGATGAGTGGAAGACCGCATTTAAGACCAAGGACGGTCTATATGAGTGGTTGGTCATGCCTTTTGGGTTGACCAATGCCCCTAGCACTTTCATGCGGCTCATGACTCAGGTCCTTCGACCTTTCATTGGAGTCTTTGTAGTGGTGTATTTTGATGATATCCTTATCTATAGCCGCACCACAGGGGACCACTTAGACCACCTTCGGCAGGTCTGTCTACTTCTTCGGCGAGAGCAGTTATTTGCGAACCCACAGAAGTGTGCTTTCATGACATCTCAGCTTACCTTCTTGGGTTTCATTGTGTCTAATATTGGGTGTAGACACGCCATTCTTGACGTCTCCTGAGAAAGTCTCATATTACTATACGACGCCCCGCGACGGCTTACGCATTTCGAATCACTTGAGTACTTCCTTTTCTTGGGTCTTCTTCTGCCTTTTTTGGCATCCAGAATCGTCTCGTCACGGCATTCGGACGGCATCAACACCAGTCAGACGCATCAAGAGGTTCCGGAACCAAGAAGGTGTCTGCCGGGCGGCCGCCGATTGAGGACCCGGGTGGGTCTTAATGGGGGCGTCCAGGCCCCTAGACGCCCCCATCTTTTTAATTTATTTTATTATTCTCTCAAGGCCCAAAACCAAATAAAAAATATATATATTAATGGAGGCGTCCAGGCCCCTGGACGCCTCCATAAAAAAACAAAAATAAAAAATGTGTGTAAAATGTCAGTTGGCATAAAAAACAAATAAATAAATAAAAATATATATATTAATGGAGGCGTCCAGGACCCTGGACGCCTCCATAAAAACAAATATAAAAAATCAAAATGCCAGCCCTGGCATAAAAGATAAAAGAAAAATAAAAAAATAATATATTTATGGAGGCGTCCAGGCCCATGGACGCCTCCATCAACTCCCTCACGGGCGCCAGCCACCGAACGACGGTTTATCGTGTGTGAAAAAATCCAAATTTTGAAGACATCCAGTCAGCTGGACGTGCCCATTTCTGAATCACGAGGCGCCGCTCACAAAACCACGCGTTGTGCCAAACCGCGTGCGGCCGTCGTCGGTTTTCGGTGGACCTGTTTGAGGCGTCCGGAGCCCTGGACGCCTCCACAAAAGTATTCCAAAAAAAATATATAAAAATAGAATAAAATATTAATTCGGCCCTGATGGAGGTGTCCAGGGTCCTGGACGCCTCCACCCTCCGTAGCTCTATAAATAGAGACCCACCCCCTCAGTTTTGGAGGATCTTCGAAGTGATCCGATAGGCTGTCGGAGCCCAGAGGCTACGGAGTAATTTTCTAACCCGTGGGTTCTTTTGTAGGTGGAGGTTCTGCCGGCTTCTCGGGTGCTCACGCTCGCGAGAGGAAGGTCGTCTTCATCCACCGCGCTTCCACGTCGTCCCCACGCTGCCGGAGCTCCGCCGGATTTCACCATCGGCACATCCAATAAGCCAATTCTTTCCTTTTCTTCGTAGTTCTTTTGCATTCATCATCTTGCATCCCCTATCCCCCTTCATAAGGGCATCTTTTCTTATACACTTCTTACATCCATCATCTCATTTTCCTCCTACTCGAGTCCGAGAGGGGTTTAAAAGATAACACCAACCAGGTGTGTGTCTTGCCATCATTTCGTTATTTTTATCGCAAGGATTTGAATACTACACCTCCATCTTTCTAATCCACTTGTCATTTGTTTGTCGTTGTTCTGCAAGGGTAGCCGAGGAAAGCCCTCTCCGTCGACCGGTCGGAGGGAGAGGAAGAAGAAACCCGCCATCTCCCGCTCTTGAGGTAGGCGCGATCACTTTCTTATTTTGGGGTCTTTCAGCCCCTGGCGATCACATCTTGTTTTCGAGGCCGCTGCGAGTCACTTCCCCAATGGCCGTTTAAATTTCCGTTCTTATATTCTCTTTATATTCTGTTATATTCTGCTCATATTCTCGAGGCCGCGGCGAGTCACTTCCCCAATGGCCATTTAAATTCACGTTCTTATACGTTATATTCTTATCTGTTTTTGTTCTCGAGGCCGCGGCGAGTCACTTCCCCAATGGCCGTTTAAATTTCCGCTCTTTGTATTCTCTTTATATTCTGTCATCTTATTATCTGCTCATATTCTCGAGGCCGCGGCGAGTCACTTCCCCAATGGCCATTTCAATTCTTGTTATTTAATTTCTGCACCATTCCCGTCCCCCCGAGGCCGCGGCGAGTCACTTCCCGCTATGGCCGTTTAACTCCCATATCTTGCTATATCACACTTGTCCCGCTCGCCCCGCCGGAGCAATCTCCCATGGTGGCCCCTTCTCTCTCTTCTCTTATTTCTGTGTTGTAGCAAACAAACACCAAAAAAAGAGGAGCCCGCGCGCTCCGCGTCTTCTCCGCTCTTCCCCGAACCGCGTGACGTCGCTCACAGATTGGCGATCACGGTGGGACGTCTACTGCTTCCTTTCGGCTACCCTTGCAAGTTCGGCACCATCCGTGCCTCTCCACCTTGGCGCCCGCGCGCGCCCCCGTTGTGCTCACGGAAGCACTATCAGTTGTGATTGGTTGTTTGTTTATTATATGTCTGTTATTTCTGTTATTTTCTTACTCTATATATCTGTCAGCATTCCATTGCATACATCCATTCCTCTTTTCTATCCTTTTTTCATTTTTTAAGGATCACCCTTTCCCGGTGAAGGAAGGACTCTCCGTTTGGGAATTTCTCTCAACGGACTAGAATCTCCTACACTGGGACCTCCGTAAGTCCCCGACATCGAAGAATCTCCTCTTCGTTCACTGGGCTGGTTGTACCATTGAAGTTCCCCGGAGTTAGTCATTTCATTCGTGGTGAGACGAGAGACCCTAGCTGGCACGGCGGTGAAACAAAAACAAACTAGGGTCCCCATTTTGTGTGAACTTCGGATCTCGCTAAAAATACAAAAAAATCATCAAAATCAAAACACAAAAAAGGGCGTAAAGGCATCCACTTGTTTGATAATCTCTGCTACCTACTTGCTAGTGTATGTTTTTACGTTCTGGGAAAACTGTGAGCATGTCTCACGAGTCTTTTGAGGAGAACCACCCTAGCCGTGGTTTGTCAACCGACCCGCGAGTCTTTGCTATGGACTCGGGTCCTTCTCATGACCCCTCGCATGAGGTGCAGGTTATTGCCAGGGACACGTCCCCACCACAGGATATCTCTTCTTTACTGGGCGTCCTCGCCAACACGGAGCTTACCTCTGAACAGCTCCGGGCCTTCCAGGCCATTCTGAAGGGGAAATCTGTTTCCCCCACGCCCCAGGAATCAACTCCGGCCATCGCACCTCTCCAAGAGTCCGTGCAGGCCATTCCATCTCCTTCGTTGGCACAAGCCATCTAGTCTCCCTCGCTTCAAGGACAAGCGAGCCAACAACCACCCTCATTCCAGTTCCCATCACAATCTCAAACTCCCGTTGTTCCCCACACACCGCTTCAGCCAGGGCCAACTGTCGGCGGTCCGACAGCTCCCTCCCAATCCGGTTTCCCCCCTCAAGTCTCCGGGAGACAGTTTCTCCCCCAGTGGCAAGTGCCACCTTCACCTCCAGAGGAGCTCGCCCAATCGCTCCTCAATAGGTTCAATCGCATGGACGAGCAGTTTCAAAATCTGAGAAGCATGGTGGACGTGACAGCCACCCCGGAGGTTGCTTTGCCAATCCTTCCCATCATTCATCTTCCTCCCTCCGAAATGCCCACGTACCGCAGATACAATGGTACCGGCAACCCCTTCATTCACCTTAAGGATTTCATGTATGAATCCTCCTATTGGCAAAACGATCAGAGGTCCCTAGCATACCTCTTTCGAAGATCATTGGATGGTCCCGCGCTTGAGTGGTTCTATTCTCTGGAGCCCCGCGAGGCCGAGAATTTTGAAATAGTCCAGAGAAGGTTCTTGCAGAAATATAGGGATAGGGTCGGTCCCTCACTCTCCATTACCGACCTAGTGGCCGAAAAGATGAAACCCGACGAGGATTTTGTCCGCTATGCTGATAGATGGAGGTCTCTGGCAGAAAGAATAAGGGATACCCTCTCTGAGCCTGAACAAGTGAAGATGATTGTGTCTAATGCAACCCCACAGTTCAGACACGTCCTGGCCATGAATAAACTTACTACAATGGAGGAACTCTATGAAAGGGCCCGATACATCCAAACCCAGGTAAAAGACTCCCCCATCATGAACATGTTTGAGTCGCCGAAGCCCAAAGTGGTCAGAAAGACAGGCGCTCGTGTCCCGGGCGGAGCCACAAAAGGGGTCGTGACAAATGAGCAAGTCAGTACGGTCAACAATGCCAACTATGCAGTCAACCCAAGGCCTCCACAAATGCCCCGACTTCCCCTGCAACCAGGTCCTTTACCTCTTCGTCCTCCACCCCAAAATAATCCACCCCAGGATAATATGCCTCCATTACGCCAACCCCAGCAACAACAACCACAACCTCAGCAACAACAACCACCACTTCAGTACAACCAAGTTCCACCCCCGGGGAACTATGGTCCCCAACAGCAACAAAGGAGGCCGCTCGGTCCCAAGAGAGCCTACTATCCACCATTGCCGGAAACCTTAGCAGACATTTTTAATGCCCTCATGGCATCAAACCAACTCTCCCTACCCAGAGAAAGGCCCGCGTGGCCCCCCAATGTTGATACCTCCAAATACTGCGTCTACCACAGGCAGCCGGGACACATAGTAGATTACTGCTTCCATTTCAAAGATTACATCCATGATATGAATGATGAACATCAAATAGATTGGGATGAGATGAGATGATACGTCGCGGCTCTCAAGGCTAGGAGACCTCCTCATAGGCCACAGCAGTAGTTACAACAGCAACAGCAACAGCAACCACAATAACAACAGCAGGCTCAGCAGGCCCCACAACAACAGCCCGACGTGGGCATAATCCAGAATCCATTACCGGAGCACCAACAGCCCAATCATCAGGTTAACCCCATCTCCTCCTTCCCGGAAGTCGGGAGAGAGCAGGTGTGGCACCAGGAAAGTACCTCCATTCTTTCTACCTCCAACCCTATCGTCATGCAACCCCCTCACCTTGCCCGGGTAGCACCTCTCTCTCATCAACCCGCGTCAGTATCACCATTTCCACTACCGTTACGCCCTCTCATCCGCACCCCGACCTCCTATCAACCGACACTCTCCACTACGCCTTCACACCCTCTCATCTTCTCTCACTCCCCCACTTTACCATCCACCTCTACCACATTTACCCCTATGCCTTCTAAACCCTTATCATCCGTCAACCATACATAACCCCGTCTTTCTCCACCGTATCACCACTAATGCCTTCAAAACCACTCATTACTCATTACCCACCTCAAAATCATTGCCCACTTCAAGTCCTACCCACTTCTACTTCATCTCCACCTCCACCTTCGAAACCCCTTATCCTTCATAATCCGCGCGATATCCCCTCTACCTCCACCATGCCGCCACCTAACAAACCCCTCATCAGAATCCCTGCTCCCGTCATCACCCCTGCTTCATCAACCATTCCTCCACTACTACCCCTCAAACCCCTGTTAAAACCCACTGCTACCCCCACAGAGGTACAAAAGCCGCAGGCAATGGTGCTCCAGAGTGGAAGGATTTTCCACAGGGTTTTCCCCCACAACAGTCAGAATCCCGAGCAATCTCAGCCAGAGAAGGATGATGCAGAACAACCAGAAAGAGCTATCCCTGGAACACAGTATGATCTATTGAAACACTTGGACAAGACACCTGCCCGGATCTCCATCCTGGAGCTACTTCAAAGATCCACATCCCACCAGGCGGCCTTGATGGAATATCTTCAAAAGGTCATGGTTAATGAAGACCTCCCCGTGGAGAAGATTTCGACCGTCCTGACCCCAACAGACACACAACCAGCCATCATGTTTCACAACTACGAGCTCGCTCCCAAGGAAGCTCGAAAATATGCATTGTGCATTTCAATAAAAATTAATGGGGTATCCATAAACCCGTGTCTTGTGGACACGGGTGCATCCATAAATGTGATCTCCATGAGCACTCTTCAGTTGTGTGGGGTCAACAAGGAACAAATAAGACCTTCCTCGATCACGGTCACGGCTTATGACAATAGCAAAAGGCCGCCGCAGGGGATGATTATTCTGAAGGCAGAACTAGGCCCCATGTCAATTCCCACGGAATTCCATGTCCTCGACATGGACCCCACATTCAAGGCTATACTGGGTCGCCCTTACATCGAAGCCATGGACGTTGTGCCTTCCACCAACCATCAGTGCCTGAAGTTTCCTTACAATGGGAGAATTATTAAAGTGGTCAGTACACCTGTCCTTCACACAGTGGATGCTATCAACACCTCTCTGCCTTCTGTTTGGCCATCTCATCGGCCCATATTGTCACTGCTGGACGTACGTGATCCATCTCATGTTCCACTAGCACCAAAGGAGCCGGTCAGGGCAACCACAACATCATGTCTCCCTTTTCACTCCAAAGGTTACGAGATTATGAGGAACATCGGCTATCAACAAGGAAAAGGTCTGGGCGCACAGTTACAAGGTATGCTCAAACTGCCAAAGGAAATTAGGCCGAACCGCAGGTTTGGCCTAGGCTTCAAAGGACCGTTCAAGGCAGATTGGAAGCCCCTCACGTGGACTCTATCAAACCACTTCAACAGAGGGCCCGTTGTTCAGATGGGAGATCACCCACGAGAAGCATATGGGGGATCACATGCTGTATATTTGGCTGAAAAATATCCGAGGATCACCAAAAGAGGCAAGATCAAAGATCCGGAATGCGAGTGGGACAAATGGTTCGACATACGGGACATTTCCGTTGCACTGGAAAGGATGTTCTCGTCTCCGCAGCTTGAAGGACCACCATTGATCTCCGAAATACTAGAGAATATTACCACTCTTGCCAAGGTTCCAAACTTTCCTCGTCCTCGCCAGAAGGACCCTGTCATCGACGGATCTTCATCCATCCTCAACATTGGCGTCGACGGCTCATTAGCCGCCATCTTCTCCATCCACTCGTCTCAGCCTTTGCTGATATCTTCTTCCTGGGCCAGACAATTGTCTGATGATCTTCCCAGGTCCCCTTCTTTGCTTACATACCTACGCGGGCTTTTCAACCCGCGCTAGGTCTTCGACCATGATCTGCTCTATGAGCCTCACAATCCTCTAGCCATAACCACTTTCCTTTCTCCTCCAATCTCTTTTCACTGCTTTGTCATTAAAAATGAAAACGAAAAAAAAACGTCAATTTTCAAACTCCCCAACAACACATCTCCGTTGAGGAAACCTCCTACATCTCCCACGGGTGCGTACCGCCTTGCGGACCACCCGTCCAAGGTCCGATGAGCGACCTTTTCTACCCCTCCTCTGAGGGGTCTTCTCCTGTACATTCTACACCATCCTCTTCATCTTCCTCTTCTTCTGTAAATATTGTCAGTCAATCTAGGAATGATAGGCCAAGGGTAGTACCTAGAAAGAAATCCAAGGGTAGGCAGATCCCTCGTCGATTCCTTCTGGATTTGGCCGCCAGGTGTCAGGCCCTTCTTGCCATCCCCCAGTTGTTAGAAAATCCCATCCAGCTACCCGAAATAGAATGCGAGGGTGACTGTGCATCTGATGAAGGGTATGGAGTCTACGAGATCACGGATGAAGAATGCCCCACTGAAGATGAGGGTGAAAAAATGAGGATGCGGCGGGCGCATACGCTAGTGGAATGAGGAGATTCGACGAGCCGTCAACCGCCGTAGAAGAATCAACCAAAGAAGTCAACTTGGGAACTGAGGAAGACCCTAGGATCATCCTCATAAGTGACAACCTACCACCCTCTGAAGAAGAGGCATTAATTGAGGTTCTCAAGGAATATAAGGACACGTTTGCATGGAGCTACGAGGATATGCCGGGTCTGGATTCAACCTTGGTCGAACACCGTTTAACCCTAAAACCAGGGTCCATCTCGGTAAAATAAAGGTTAAGGCGTTTCCACCCTCAGATGGCTTTGAAAATGAAAGAAGAGGTCGATAAGCTCCACAAAGCCAGGTTCATTAGAGTCGTTCTTTATCCTCAATGGGTGGCGAACATTGTCTCGGTCATGAAAAAAGATGGGAAAGTCAGGATTTGCATCGACTTTCGGGACCTTAACCGCGCGTGTCCAAAGGATGATTTTCCCTTACCTCACATTGATGTGCTGATTGATAACACGGCAGGCTACGAAACCCTCTCTTTCATGGATGGATTTTCAGGATACAATCAAATTCGTTTGGCAGAAGAGGATCAGGAAAAGGCGTGATTCACTACCCCTTGGCGAACATATTGTTACGTGGTCATGCCGTTCGGATTAAAGAATGCTGGAGCTACTTACCAAAGAGCGATGATGGCCATATTTCATGACATTCACATATATCTGGAAGTGTATGTGGATGACTTATTGGTGAAATCAAGGACCAGGATGGAACATCCAGAAGTTTTGGCTAAGGTCTTTCAAAGGTCAAGAGAGTTCCAATTAAAAATGAATCCGAAGAAGTGTGTGTTTGGTGTGTCGTCAGGTAAATTGCTGGGGTTCATCGTGAGTAAAAGAGGGATCGAGATAGATCCCGACAAAGCCAAGGCTATCAGGGATATGCCGCCTCCCAAGAATTTGAGGGAAGTCCGAGGTTTAATCGGGAGGTTACAGTTTATTCGTCCGTTTGTGTCCCAACATTCACAAAGGTGTAGACCTCTCTACGAGTTGATCAAGCCAGGAGTAGAATTCCACTGGAATTCTAAATGTCAGAAAGCTTTTGAAGGGTTAAAGGAATATCTGGCTAGTCCACCCGTTCTCATTCCACCCAAACCGGAAAAACCTCTGATCCTTTACGTCTCAGTCTTGGATGACTCCGTGGGAGCCGTCCTCGCACAAGCTGATGAAGAAGGCAAGGAACGAGCAACCTATTATTTGTCCAAACTTCTCAATCCCTGTGAGCAGAAGTACACCGGCATGGAGAAAACCTGTGCTGCCCTCGTTTGGGTAGTGCAGAAATTTAAGCACTACTTCTTGGCTCACGAGGTCCACTTGATTGCTCGAATGAATCCTATCAAATTCCTTCTGGAGAAATCCGTCCTTACGGATAGGCTAGCACGCTGGCAAAGTTTTCTCTCTCAGTTTGACATCACCTACATCCAGCAAAAGGTGATTAAAGGCTATGCCATAGCCGAGCATCTTGCTCACCATCCTCTTCCCAAGTTCGATCCCGTCCAATCAGAGTTTCCAGATGAGGAACTAATGTCCATCAACCAATCAGATGAGCCAATGTGGACGCTATATTTTGATGGAGCTCTGAATTCTCAAGGGAGAGGAATCGGCATCGCCCTCCTGTCGCCTGAAGGCCTCACATTCCCATTGGCATACCAGCTCAAATTTTCAGTCACCAACAATATAGCCGAATATGAAGCTCTTCTAGCTGGCCTAGAACTCGCTCATTCTTTTCGTATCACTGAGTTGCGAGTCGTAGGTGATAGTCAACTCATCCTTCGCCAGGTGCTCACTAAATATCACACTCGCGATCCCAAACTCAAGCCATACCAAGAACTCACTGCTGCCTTTGCCAAACTGTTCACCAAACTGATCTGTGTTCATGTCCCTCGTCATCAGAATATTCTCGCCGATGCCCTCGCCTCGTTGGCATCATCCATAAGGTTCCCTCTAGGAAGATGGTTTAAGTCCATTTCCATCTATAAATTTCACGCCCCTGTAATCGATGATGCTTCCTACGTAAATATCAAAGACAGGATAGCAAGGAAGATCCTGCAGGAAGATATCCTTGAGAAGAGGGAAATCATGTTGGCAGAGGCCGAAGAAGAACTGGATGATGAAGAGAAACCATGGTTCTATGAAATTGTCAAATACTGCCAAGATCAGTCTTATCCTGAAGGGGCCACCACAGAGGACAAGAAAGCCATAAGAAGGGTGGCTCAGAAATATACTTTGGTTGGAGGTCTACTCTATAGGAGGAGCCTTACTGGTATTCTGTTAAGATGCCTTGGTGACGATGATGTTTGGAAATGTGTAGAAGAGACGCACTCGGGTGTGTGCGGTGGCCACGTAAATAGTCAGATGCTCGCCAAGAAGATCATTCGCCAAGGCTTTTATCGGCCCACTATGGAAGAAGATTGTGCTGTCTATGTCCGTAGGTGTGTCAAGTGTCAACTTCACCCCGATAAAATCCATTCACCATCTTCCTCACTTCATCCAATATCCTCCCCGTGGCCTTTCTCCATGTGGACATTCGACATCATTGGTCCCCTAGGTGATCCCAATTCCCTCACCAAGCAGAAATCTTTCATCCTTACTGCGACGGAATACTTCACCAAATGGGCCGAAGCTGAAGCTTACGCGGAAATCAAGGCGTCAATAGTCTGCAAGTTCATCATGAAGAACATCCTCGCCAGATTCGGCGTCCTAAGCACAATAGTCACCGACAATGGGCCACAATTCATTTCTCAGGACCTACATGACCTCTGCAAAAGGTACACAATTGCATTGCATCATTCATCGCCTTATTACCCACAAGGTAACGGCCAAGCGGAGGCCACCAATAAAACATTGCTCAAAATCATCAAAAAAACCTGCGAGTCTAGTAAGTTTTCAGACTGGCCAGAAAAGCTTATCGAAGCTCTATGGGCCTATCGCACTTCAATCCGTACCCCCACCGGGCAGACTCCATTTGCCCTTACTTATGGTATGGAAGTGATAGTCCCGTACGAGACTCTGATCCCTTCTCTCAGGGTACAATTGGACGAGGAATTTCCCCTCGACGATCGTCATAATTCACTCCTCGCCCAGTTGGAACTCTTGGATGAGAAACGGTTGGCCGCTGCCGAACACGCGCGTGTGTATCAAAATAGACTCGCTCGCTTTTACCAAAAGAAAGTCGTTGAGAGAAAATTCAAAGTTGGTGAGATGGTCGTAAAAAGAATTTTCGTCAAACCTGGAGGTCCGCGTTCTAAGCTCCAACCCAATTGGGAAGGACCATTTGTAATTCAAGCCGTGTACCCTGGCAACGCCTACAAGCTAGTCAACGCCGAAGGGACCGAGTTATCCTACCCTTGGAATGGGCTTTATCTTAAGAAATACTACCCTTAGCACAACAAATAAAAAAAAATGATGAAAAGATAAAAACATCAAAAACAAAGGAATATTGAAAACCACTAAAAATATGGAAAATTCAAAATGCCGATGCCCAGCAGTCACCATGTAGTTAAGTCCCTGCATCTAACCTTCATGTTAGGATAGGGCCCATTGAGGCTTGGTAGGCACCGGGTCTAGGTTTGTCAGAACCGTGGAAATCCCTGTCCGGTCACGTCAGCCTATGCTCGCTCGAAGGAAGCTAACATGTGCTCACTTATGTATTTTACTCAAAAAAGTCAGTAGCATCACCTACGGTGGGGCCCCACCCAGAAGATCTCCGGAAGCTGTAATCTTTATTCTTTTTCCCTCGACCAAATGAGACAGTCGGCGCCCTTAAAACGCTGAGCATGAGAAACCGAAACTCAAACCCCAAAGGCAAGAGTAGGATCCATTTCCTCGAGCATCGATTAGAGCACGAGAAGAGGGCAGTGTCCTCGTAGGCATACGAAAAGGGAGCCCACAAACGTCAAACGACTTTATCTCCCTCACAAAAAGAAATACAAAATCAAAATCAAGAGAAAAACCTGGTCGTGACCGTGCCCGTTACGATAAACGGAACCCCTCAAAGCAAAAGTCTGAATCCACAAAAGGGGCCGTGGAATGTAAATGCTCGAGATTTGGTCCGAAGTTGTCCATAAGGAAAGAGTTAATGGGCCCTTATTCGCTCGCCGGGTTAACGGCTTTGCCGGTCCTCTCAGGAGGTTTATCCCCTACGCTCTTCCTTCTTCCTCTAAAGATGAAGGTTCGATGGAGTTTCTGAAGGATGAAAACTGCCTAGGGTCTGCGACCTTATTTTAATATACACATTTGGTTGCCTACTTTGAAAAGCAAAAGCTATCGCTGCGAAGGAGTCTCTGTGTTTCTGGCTGGTCAAGACCCCTGTTTACCACCTTGATGTCTTCTTGTTTAACCTCGGGCTTAGGCCAATGCAAGCACGTCACCTATGGGTGCGACGGCGTCTGATTCCGGGTCAGCGTCGCGCGGTTGGTCGTTAGGGTTCTAGGGTGTTCCATCATATACCATCTAGAGTTGTGAGGAAATAGACCCGGGTCGGGCAAATCTTTTACCTCAAACACCTTTTGGGTGAATCCCTATGGTCGGAAGCGACTGGGAGCCTAAGCATGGCATGACGGTATTGTCATCAGGGTAAGCCTTAGCCGGCGGGATCATCATTCGATGGGTCTAGAGGCCCAAATCAACCTAGATGTGCACTTAGGATACCTGGGAGGTTAGTAAGAAACCCCTGTTCTCACGAAGGTTAGGTGCCATTTGGGTGCTTGTCGGGCGTTAGCAATAAAAAAAATTGAGATGATAAAACAACAAAAAATGGAAAAGAGAAAATGTACATATTTGCAAGCAAAAAAATCTTTTTTATAAAATAAAAAAATGCCAAATATTAAAAAAGAAAACAAATCAATTTTGCATGATTATATTTGCGTGCAACATCTCACTTTAATACCGCTTGCATTCGTGTGCTTGCCTGTCGCATTTATCATCACCACTTCTTTCCCTTGCCTTCGTTAAAATAAAGGCTTGGCCCCTTGACCAGTTATCAAGGACAGTCACAGTGACCATTTGCTTATTGAGCAAGGGGCCAAGTCAGAACAGAAATTCTGATTTGTTTGTTTCAGTGATGTGTGCAGGGATTCAGGCAACAGAAGCAAAGGTGAAAACCAAACAAACCAAACCTTGTGTTTTATTCCAAAAACCAAAAAAATTACATCAAGTTTCGCCCTCTCTCTCTGCATTACTCGTCCCACTACTCTCCGGGCAAAACACTCTCAAAGGTGCTACCCAACTACGAAAAGCGGTACTCCTACCGCTTTGTACTCCTCTTCCTATTCCCGCATCCCGGCGTTGATCTACGGAAGCAGCAGAGAAGCTACCAACACGAAAGCCACGCTCTCGTGCTCTTCGGTAGCGCTCCTCACCATCTCTCAGCCACTGTTCAGCAAGACCAAGGCTGATTCGAAGTTTGAATAGTTGGGCCTCCATGGCCCTTCGTTGCTCCCTTTCAGTCAATCTATTGGCTCTTTCTCTCTCTACGTCTCTTTCTCTCTCTGCACGTTCTCTCTCGCGGTCTTCCCTCTCCAACTGGAGAGTGATCCTCAGTTCTACGGCATCCCTAGAGGAGTCATCATCAGAATGACGCCGCAGTTCCCTCTCTAGTTCTGCTATCCTAGCCTCCTTCTGCGCAGCCTTGGCAAGCGCTTCTTCTGTCTCCTTTTCCTGCCAAGTGTACCATCTCAGATACGCGATAAGGCGTAAACCAAGAGAACTCAACACTGAAACTTTTACCTGTATACAGAGCATCCCTTCTGCCTCCGCAGCACGCTGCGTGGCGTGACCAAGTTTCTCATGAAGCAAGTCAAGTTCTGAGGTGGGAATCCACAAGCTGGAAGAGGCACCACCCACTCCCATCGCTGGGGAAGCCGCGCCAATCTGGGCATGCTACGACCGCGTGAATTAGCAGCCAACATCTGGAATCTGGGGTTTTAATTAGGAACGTACTGTACACCTACCAAGGCCCTCGTAGCTCCGCGGGCATCGCCCAACTGTTGTTCCATCTCTGCCAAGCGAGTTCATAAATTCGCTATCATGGCATCCCAGACATCCTACAGCCTTACAAGTCAGCATTTTCACCAGAAAACCAAGAAAAGGAGAAAGAAGAGAAGAGAAAAGGGGAAACCTACCTCCACAAGTCCCCGGAGTTAGAACCGTTCTACGTACTTTGTCCTATATAGACGCAAGTAGTCCTCGCTATCCCGCGCCTGTGATTCTACAATCGTGCCACCCAGTTGCCAGTCCTCATATTGTTCGGGGAATCGCACGTGCCAATCAATGCAGGTCACCGATCCCCACGTCTTTCTCCCGACACGAGGTGGCGTAGCTGAATCCACCCATTCTTGAGCCAGTCCTAAAGTCCTCATAACTAATCGTAGCCGAAGCGGCTCGATTTCATTCAGACAGTGCATCCACAGTTCCTGTCCGAACCGGGCACGACTTGCTAGAACCCACGGCTGGTCGGCATCGACCATGTCTGAGTAGGGCCTCCAGTTTACCATCGCTGCAGGGAACTCTTGTAGCTCCCGCCTTAGCACCATCAGTTGGTAGGTTAGGGGTGCCGCACTCATGATGGGTTCCCACCGCTTGGCTAACGGCACCACCACGGGTCGCCAATGCCGAGTTCTCCCCATAGGGAGGTAATAATAGCTCCATAGCTGCTCGGCACAGGTCATCAGTACTTTGCAAAAATATAAAAAAATACAAAACAAGCAAAACAAAAAAAATACCTGGGTGAATGGTGTGAAACCACTCACAGTCATCTCACGATCCGTTTCTTAGAATAGGCCGGCAAACAAGTGTGCCAGCATGGCGGCTCCCCAGGCATAATACCCTACTCTTTCAAGGTCTGACAGCAGCTCCAGGAAGCAACATTGGATACCGTCCCCTTTCGAGCTCAGTACCAATCTCCCCAAAAGGAAGAGGAGAAATCTCCTCAAATCTATGTTGCATCTTTCCCAGTCGCTGAAATCTGTACAGTACACGGCACGGCATCCCATTTCCATCCTTTCCATGAACTCTTCTGAGGATTCATCGTCCCGCCGACGAGTGTCGGTGAGCCCTAATGCATCCATGAGGGACGCCCTAGCTACCGACCTATTTTTCTGACCATCTAGGTCCAAACCCAGTAACTTCTGGGCACCTTCTCTGTAGTCCGCATAAGTGACTCCGGTCACTGCCTCGCCCTCTACCTTCAGGCTTGTGATCCGGACCACATCCTCCAAGCTGGGCACCATGTGCCCCCAGGGCATCAGGAATGCCCGACTCACTGGGTCCCATCTCTCACACAAGGCTTGGATCAGGACCAGGTCGAGCTGGATCGGCTCGATCCGAAGGAAGGTACCAAATCCCATCACGTCTAGCCTCGCCTTCTGAAAATCTGGGAGGCCCCTGTACGCTGCTACTACCAACTCCCATAAGATTTGTGATTTCATCACAACCTACACATACAAGGAATGGGGGTGAGCTTTGGTCAGAAGAAAGGAAGAAAGAATGGAAAAAAGGGCAAGAAAACTTGGCTTACGAGTTGTGATTGGGCCCTTTCGCTGAAGTGCCCTTCAAGGTCTGAAAGCCTCCTGGAACTACTACCACTGGACCTGCTTCTCTTCGTTCGCCCTCCATCCAACTCTCAGAATTTTGAACTCCTCCTCTCCCGTGAGAACTTGTGCTCCTCGAGTTAGTCCTCGATATACCTGGGAAGATAAAAGGGACAAGAATTTATAGAAATGGAAGGAGTGCGGGCCAAGATTGCCTCCATCACCTATTAATGATAGCCCTCGCAATGAGGCACCGACCATGCGGTCCCGTGTGCCGCTTCACCGCTCGCACGGGGTGATTGACTGGACGAAGAATATGACGATTAGCCCCCTATGTTGTCTAGGGATACCCTATCATGATTTGGAGGACGTCCGCAAAATTTGACACAACGTTCGGGAAAGGGGCTAGGGCCGTCATTATTGACTTCGATGGCAGATTCCCGTGGAAAATGGTCACAACAAGACGCGATTCTCCGCTCGGGGCGGAGTCTCGGCAGACCCATCACATGGGAACAGTGCAAAGGAAAGGAAGTGTAGGGAAGAAGGAACGCACAAGAGAACAAACAAGCAGCAGAAAATCAAATCATTCCATTCATAATTCTACATAAGCTGTCACAAACACTACAATCATAGAGAGGTGGCGGGTCCACTAGCTCGCCAGCTCTTGCCATTATTTCCATGCTCATCCCTCTAGGCGTCCCTCTCCTCTCCCCCGAGGTGAGGGCCCCTCAGAAGCCTCCGGGATCCCCGTGCAGTAGCACCTGCCTCGCCTCTTGGCGCCTGCTCCGCAGCAGTGACTCGCTGCTCCTCCCCTGGCGTGGCGAAGAAGCCACTAGCGGCAACGCGACCGGACTGGCGGAGTCGCTCCCCGAACTCTCGCGCTCTCTCGTAGCGCGTCTCCATCCCTCCTAGCCTCTGCACGACGGCCTGAAGGCCCAGCTAGAGCTCCCTCACTTGGGCCTCCAAGGCCCTCCTCTCGGTCTGATCCCGCTGTCGCTCGGACCTTCTCTCGGCTTTCTCTCTCTCTGTCTCTCTCCTCATCATCTGCAGAAGAACCCTTAACTCCAGGATGTCTGGAGAAGGTCTCTCCTCACCGCGATGCCGCAGCTCCGCTACAGTCGCCACCCAGGCGTCACGCTCCTCTTCCGCCCGGGTCGCGCGGGCCACCGCACCGGCAAGTTGCTCCCGGAGGGAGGCAATCTCGAGAAAAGGGGCTGAGGAGCTGGAAGATGTGCCACCAATCATCCCCGCCGTCGCTGTCTGCTGGGCACGCTGGAACAAAATAAACAGCGGCCGTCAGTGAAACTCCAAATCTGAAGATAAAAGTGCGGCACGTAACCTACCAGGAGCGACAGCTCATGTTGAGCGACGGCCAGCTGTCGTCTAGTCTCTGACAGTTGGGCGCGCGAGCCGCCGACCCCACGCGTGTCCCCAACTTGGGGAAGCCCCGCATAACTCTCTCTCTGCCACCGCAGGAAGTCGGCGCTGTCTTGCACCAATACACTCCCTTGCTGTCCGGGGAGACGTACGTGCCAGTCCTCGAGCCTCGCCTTGCCGCGACTCTCCCTCCTGACGCGGCTCGGCTCGTCCGCACTCGCCCACTCATCGGCCAGGCCTAGGGTCCTCGCCGTGTCCTGCACCAAGAAAGAAGGGCCTCGCATCATAACAAAGAACGCGTCCTCTGTCTAGGACGCATCCATCATTTAAGTGCAACACTCGCCGAACCCTTTCCCCCCTCGCGCGGCTCGCTTCAAAACTCAAAATGAATTAAAAGAGGAAAAGATCGGAGGACCTACCAGACCGTGTTCACCTCCCTCCATGACATCGGGCCCCTCGGGTCCCTCGGGGGCCCGAAGCGGCCCTTCCTCCTCCATAGACGCCGTTCCGTGCTCTGGCGCATCCCTCCTCGGGCGAGGAATTCCTCGTCCCTCTCCACCTTCACCATGATCGGGCCCACCGAACTCCATCAATCAAAAGAGGAGGAAGACGAAAAAGGGGCAAGCGAGTTTCGGCGGAAGGCGGGCTCGTTTGCGGGTAAGGCACGGGAGAAGAAAGGCCACCCGACGCTTTAAATTTGAATTCAAGGACTAAGACGCATCCTCGCGCCTGGACGCACCCAAAAGGGGGAGAAAGGAAACAGAATCCCCCCGTGCAAAGCGTAGTTCCCCACTGTTCAGGGTAAGGTCTCGTGGAGCGTGCCTCGAAGGACAACTCAGTAGAAAGAAGAAAGTGTGAGAGAGAGAAAAGTACACACAACACAAGAAAGCTATTTTTATTTCATATAATAGCCGAAAGTACATCATACAGTGAGAAGGGTGACGTGTACAAACAACTCTCTAACTCTCACCATCACCCTCCTGGTCATCTCTCTCCTCCCTCCTCTGTCGGGGATCCCTAGGGGGCCTCTGCGAACCCTGAGAAGTCGTGCTCGCCTCACCCTGCGGTGGCACTCCAGCCTCGAAGGTGCGACGACACTCCTCGGTCGAAGAAACCAGATAGCTGCCCATGGAAAAAGAACCAGACTGACGAAGTCGCGCCCCGCGTTCCTTCGCCCTCTGGTACCGCTCCTCGCTCTCCCGAAGCCTCCCCTCCGCCGTGCCGAGACTCAATCGGAGCTCCAGCAGCTGGGCCTCTAGAGCCCTCCTCTCGGTCTGATCCCGCTGTCGCTCCTCCCTCTCTCTCTCCCTATCCCTCTCTCTCTCTCTCTCCACGCTCTCCCTATCCCTCTCCCTCTCCTCTCTCTCCCTCATTGCCTCTCTCCTCGATAGCTCGAGGGCAATCCGCAGATCCACTACGTCGCAAGGGAGCTCCTCAGCCTCCCGTCGACGCTCCTCCTCCAGCTCTGCAATCCGGGCATCACGGTCCGCCACCCGAGCGTCGCGCTCCTGCTCGGCACGAACAGCACGCGCCAGGGCCTCCCGAATCTCGGCCACCTGTCAAAGCACGCATGCATCATAAGAGAACAACAGTGATAGAAGGAAAGCAGCCAGAAGAGAGTCAAGGTCAGGCAAGCACTCACTCGAGCCTCGCGGTCACGCTCGGCCTCCTCAGCCCGAGCCACCGCATACGCCAGCTGCTCCTGGAGGGCATAAACCTCCTGAGGAGGGCCCCGCGAACTGGAACCCGCTCCACCAGCCGTCCCGGCTGCCGCTGTCTGGTGGGCCCGCTGAAACACGGGGCAAACGTCAGTCAAAGGCAAAGCATCAAAAATCTAGGTCACAAAAAAATGCATTGCATAGACTCACCAGGATCTCCAACTCCTGTCGGATGGCCACTAACTGCCGCCTGGCGTCTGCCAACTGGGCCCGCAGGTCGGCAATCATGTTATCACGAGCATCCTGCATTGCACGTAAGTTAGTACCACATGCATATACATATAAAAGAGTGAAGCATTCTCATTTCACTTACCCCTGCCATACCACCAAGGAAGAGGCGGTCCCCATACGTAGCCCGGTACTGTCTCAGGTAATCAGTACTGTCCTGTACATGGGACACCACTGGGACCCCGCCCTGCTGCCAGTCCTGGTACTGTGCTGGGAAGCGCGTACGTCAGTCCACAACCTTCGCCTTCCCCTTGGTCTTCCGCCCAATGCGGGCCGGCTCTTCTACATCAACCCACTCTTGGGCTAGCCCCAACGTCCTCATAACCAGCCTCAGCCGAAGCGGCTCGATCTCGTTCAGGCAATGGACCCACACGTCCCGCCAGAAACGAGGAAGACCCGCTACAACCCAAGGCTGGCCAGCGTCGCCCATGCCCAGGTAGGGTCTCCACACCACCTGCATCACCATACATACATCATGTTAGTTACCATTCAGTCACATGCATAAACACAAAAAATCATATGCATCATACCATGGCCTCGGGATACTCACTCAGCTCCCGACGAAGCGACGCCAGCTGGTAGCCGTGGGGTGCTGCAACCACGACCGGCCTCCACCGCCGCGCCAGAGGCACGGCCCTCCTGTTCCCATGTCTAGCCCTCCCCATCGGGAAATAGTAATAGCTCCACACCTGCATCCATCATACATCATTAGTACAATAATTGCATATTTAACTGTGGGAATGCATAAATAAAATGATTACCTGGAGAAAAGGTGCGAAGCCGCTGACTGTCGTCTCCTTCTCCGAAGTCTGGGAGAGATCAGCAATCAAATGGGCAAGCAGAGCCGCTCCCCACGCGTAGTGTCCCACTCTGTCCAGATCCGCCAAGATCCCGAGGAAACGGCAGTGGATGCCATCCCCCTTCGTCCCCAGCAGAAGGCGGCCCAGAAAGAAGAAAAGAAACCTCTGAAGGTCTAGATCCACCAGCTCCCTCTCGCTCGGATCCTGGGTGAAAGCTGCACGGGCATCTCCCTCCAGTCGTGCCAGAAACTCCGCTCCAGTCTCGCTGACCCGCTGGCGCGGGTCGACGAATCCGAGCGCCTCCATGATCTCCACTCGGCCAACTACCCTGCTGTCTCTATCAGTCACGCTTGTCTCTAACCACAGCAGGTCCAGGGCACTCTCTCGATAGTCGGGGTAGGTGACCCCGCTCACCGCCTCTCCGTCAACCCGTAGCCCGGTGATCCGAGCCACGTCCTCGAGTGTCGGCACCATGTGCCCCTAGGGCATCAGAAACGCCCGGCTCGGCGCGTGCCACCGCTCCCTCAATGCCTGGATAAGAGGAAGGTCGAGCCGGAAGGGCTCGATCCTAAGGAAAGCTCCAAAGCCCATGGCGTCCACACGCGCCCTCTGGAAGTCCGGCATCCCACGGTATGCTGCCACCACTAGGGACCAGCTGATCCGTCCTTTCATCACACCCTGCACACCACAAAACCAATAAAAAATACATCAGCATCATGAATAATATTAAACAATAACACTGTATATACTACTTATTCATCTTATTTTATTTTTATTTTTAAAAATATTTATGTTTTTTGGAGGCGTCCAACACCTTGGACGCCTCCATTTCATTTTCTTTATTTTAATTTTAGAAAAACCCAAAAACAAAAACAACAATAAGTAAAATATATATATATATATATTATCATGGAGGCGTCCCATTCCCTAGACGCCTCCTTTTTTCTAATTCTTTTTTTATTATTTACGAAAATAAATAACTTAAAAAAAAGGGAACAAAAAAGAAAATGTGGAGGCATCCAGGCCCCTGGACGCCTCCTTCCCTCACACCTGGCGTTCGCCACACAGCCTCTCGTCCGCCCTTTTAACCCAGTGAACCAATAGAATGGAGGTCTAAGGGGCTTACCGGATCGTGCACATCCTCTGCCGCGTCGCCAGCATCCACTGCAGCCTCCAAGGCCAAAGGAAGAGCCTCCTTACCCGCGGCAATCTCCTCCGCCGCAGCAGCCTCCTCGGCATCATCCCTCAGCCTCCTCGGACAACGAGCCCGTCATTTCCGCTTCTCTGGACCCTGGCTCGATCCTCCTCGCTCCATTGGGACTAAGAATGGGTCGTCTGGGGTGACTGGGTCGTCAGAATGAACAGTACAAATGAGTAGGGGGGGAGGCCCCCCCCCTAATATATATAAGATCTACTGTTATTGGGGTGTCCAGGCGCCTGGACGCCCCCACCTTTTTTATTTTTTTTAAAAATTCAAAAATTTAGGGGTGTCCAGGCGCCTGGACGCCCCCAAAATAAAAAAAACCAAAAAATAATAAATAAAAAGTTGGGGCGTCCAGGACCCTGGACGCCCCCAAATCAAAAAATTTAAAAAATCAAAAAAAAAAATAGGGGCGTCCAGTCCCCTGGACGCCCCCATAATAAAAAATTTTAAAAAAAAAGTATATATATATAATAAAAGTAAAAAAGATAAGAGTGTGTATTGTGGACGCGGATTTTTATTTTTATTTTATTGGATTGATTTATCATTTATGGATTTATTTGTTTATTGGTTCATTGGCGTGCCAGTCACCGAAGTGACAATTTTTATTGTGCGCTCGATCTGACATGGTCAGTCGATTGTGAGTGATCGTGTCTGGACTAGAAGTCCGTCATACCATGAACGTTATGACGTTAATTACGTCCTTCTAAGGAAGGACAACCCTTGATTAAACGCTAAAAGTAGGAGGCCTCGAGAGGCAAACATATGTTCATGTGTGCAAATGGAACTTCATATCAGAGCCAGACGGGCGGGCAAGATAACAACATTAACTGTAGAAGCAGACGATATCGTTAAGTCAGCGGTTCGAAGACCAAGTGAAAGGGAAGAAGGAGGATTTCGATCACAGGTAGACTGAGCCGTGACCATGATGGGGGTTTAAAGCATCGACCGATAGTTCAGCAGCATTTCCCCTTTATCTGGATTATGCCCAGGGGGGAAATAAGCTATCACCCACGGAATGCTGGGATGAAAGCCGAGAGATAGAGAGGCCGAACCTCGCAACCCGTATATATATGGGCTATAGGGCAATGTATGATTTTCCCTTTGGAAAGCTAGCGGAATTCATGCAGTGGCAGAACCCCGCCGAGCAAAAGGGCTATTCGTAAATCCGTTACAGTTAGGTGGAACATAGGGATTATGACTCCCCTTCAATTTTATCCCCGGGTCATATCGGGTGATCCACGGATATCCCTTTGTGGGTTCGTTCTGGGTGTTAGAATTCATTGGGTGGTAGATTGGGCTCTCGGCACACTCTGAATGGGCACAGGCTCTCGGCACGACCCAAAATGGGAAGGCCAGGGCTTCCGGCGCCAATAACAAGAAGGCCGGGGGTTCCCGGCGCCAAGACGAGAGGGCTTGGGTTCCCGGCGCGACAAAGAGAAGCCAAAGGGGAGCTCTTCGGGACAGGCTTCCCGGCGCGAGGAAGAAGTGCTAGAAGGGGGGTTCTCGGCGCAGCTAAGCCAAAGGGGAGGGGGCCTCCCGGCGCGGCCAAAGTGCCAGGTTCCCGGCGTGAAGGGTAGTTGGCTTCCCAGCGCGGCCAAGTTGCAAGGCTCCCGGCGCGAAGGCCAGAAGGCCAAGACAGGTCTCGGCGCCTGAAGGATGGCACCGAGAGCTGTTCATCCCATCTACTGTGCGCGGGGCCGAGAGTTGTGAGGGCGCCGGGATCAGAACAGAGCTTACGGTACTCTATTTTGGGTTTCATGATGATCAGGTTGAAGCAAATGGACCCTGAGGAGTCAAAATGGCTCAATTCACTGGACTTCAACCTGCTTCGGTACAGGTTCCCAAGGAAGGCCAGGAACATGGAAAAGTTCGGGAGGGAAACAATGAAGTATAGGGAGCCTCTGTCACCATTGATAGATAAGGTCCCGGGGATATGTTTCATGTCATCTCTGTCATCCTGGGAGAATTTTGACAGCACCTCCCCTGGACTTGATGTTTTTCAGAGAATGATAGACGATCACCCACGGAGTGCCGGGGTGAAAGCCAAAAATAGAGGGGTATAGGGCCCATAACGCCTGTATGTGCTTGCAGCACTATCCTGATATTCCTTTTGAGACCGCAGAAGCTTGTGCAGTGGCAGAGCTTCCTTGGTCCTTAGGGTTATAAAAGCCGATCGAGTTCGCGAAACCACGTGAAAAAGGGGAGTCGTTCCCACTAATTGTCGCCCCTGAAGTGCATGTGATGACTCAAAATGCCCCAGGATAAGTGGACGAAGAGGCCAAAGGGGTGGACAAAGGAGGGGTTTCTCGGCGCCAAGATAGGGAGGCCAAGGGACTCTCGGCACGGGGTCTTCCCAGCGCGAAGACGAGTAGGCCCCAGCGCGATGAGGAGAAATGAAACGGGTGGCTCCCGGCGCGCCCGGGAGATGGGATCTCGGCGCAAGAAGGCTTGCGCCGAGGGCTGTTCATCAGCTTTACTGTTTGCGGGGCCGAGAGCTGTGAGGGCGCCGGGATACGAACAGAGGTTTACGGTACTCTGTTTTTGGTTTTAATGGTGATTTGGGCAGAAACTGACGGATTCTATGGGCTCCAGACTGCTCAAGGCATCCACTCTGAGTTGGATTAGGTCTACAATTCAGAGAAGTATTAGGGTTCGAGAGGCATCTAGGAAGCCGGAGTCTGAATGCCCCTGTCCATCGCCATTGTCACGTAGAGCTTGGGGACATGCTTGATATGGTCATTCGTCACCCTGGGAGCCAAGAGATGGCTGTCTCTGGCCCCAGAGGCGGCTTCGATGACATCAACGGAGGAAGCACATACGCTTAGAACCCCGGAGTTTCTCAAGCTTCGATCATTGCACAACACGGCTTCATCCCAGCAGCCAAGGGATAGTCTGTCCCGGGCTCTGAGGTGAGCACTAATGGTGCTACGAAGCAGAGAAAAGAAACAGACAAATCGGATCATCATGCTACTGGTTTACAGATAACATGGGGAATGGCAATAGGGCTTCAGAGGAAGCAAAAATCAGGCTTAAGCTATAGCCCATCATGCATATATATCCATTCGTTTGATGATGTCCATCAGGGAAGACACATGGTGAGAAGACCCAGACGATACACCATTCCAATACTCAAACCGATTACAGGGAGAGAGTGAGGGAAAGGGGGACAAACAGATGCCGAGATGTCTCGGCTACATTGCATGAATCAAGATAAGACTTGAAATGATTACATGAAATAGAAGAAAAGAAAACAAGGGGGAGGGTGGAGCATTGACTCCTCTCCCTCCCCGGATGCCCACCTGGAGCTTCTTCCCTTTTGATCGGTCTCTTCTCTCTTTCTTTCTTTTTAGCGGAGGAGGCTCTCTCTCTCTCTGGTTTCTTCTCTTTTCTTTCTTTTCGATCGATGGCCCGGCTTCCGATCCCTTCCCCATTTCAAAGAGGGTTTGCTTTTATAGCTCTCATCCCTCTGTCCTCTCGGTGGAGGGCAGTCAGTGCGGCTTGTTCCATTCGAGACATCTCCTGGCGCGATAAGTCGCCCCCTGTTGAGGCTCCCGGCGCCATTAACAGGAGCCCAAATGGCCGGCCCATCTAGTGCCTTCAGGCCTCATACGTGCCTTAGGCTTCTCTTTATGCTTTCTTTTGAATTAATCTTCATCAGAACCGAATAAGGCCCACCTTTAGTAGAGACATGACTTTGTTGAGATCGTCTTGAGGCTTGATCAGTGAACTCACTGAGGTTTAATCAGTATTGCCGTCTGAATGACGACAAAACTGGGTATGTTTTATCGGCATTGTCATCTGAGCGGTGACAAGACCTTTCATCAGCTTCAGTCTGACAGACTTCGGCCGGGTGTGTAATCTGTGGAGAGGATTGCTCTTCTGTTCTGACTTTGTAGGAGCCCTGACAATCTTTATCTGCCGGTGCCGGCTTCATTTTTATCTCATATTACATCCATCAGTAAGCTGACATCTGGCTTACCCTGACATATCATCCGTGGATTCTTGGACGAAGCAGTAGTATAGCTCTTCTTAAAGGGCTGGGAGGTCTCATCAGTCGAGTGACTGCGGCTTTATCGGCGCTGCCGTCTGAATGACATCGGCACCGGGCATCAGCTTTGGCCGACAAGGGCTTTAGCCGGGTGAATGGTTGACGAGCTTCATCATTGGTCTTTCACTGTTGGTCAGACCCTCTTTTCAATTGTGCTTCCACCCTTGTTCATTTTCCAGGTGTCAACAAATGCCCCCCACCTGCGGGCGGCGTAAGCGCAGAATAAGCGGCACAGCGCCTGCGGGTGACTTTCATCATTCGAGGGTGTCTTCCTCAATTTGTCTTTCAGCTTAATCATGTCGCTGTAGTAACCTTCTGCATATCCATCTTTCATTTTGATGTTTTCATCTTTGTATTTTCTAGCTTCATTGTCATCAATTTGGAACCCTTCGCACGAGGGCCGTAAGCTTCTCGGCGTGACCCTCCCGACGTAACAGATGTCGGCGCGG
This sequence comes from Amorphophallus konjac, assembly GCA_022559845.1. NCBI lineage: Eukaryota > Viridiplantae > Streptophyta > Magnoliopsida > Alismatales > Araceae > Amorphophallus > Amorphophallus konjac. The sequence continues at coordinate 198,043,145 of CM040125.1, forward strand.
GCATCTTCGAGCTTGTCGGTGCGAGCGTCAGATGCTTCTCGGCGCGCCCATCGGCCTGGTTGTCGGCGAGGGAACCTTCGGCGCGAGCGTCCACGGCAGCTTCTTCTCGGCGCGCACTAGGCTGGTTGTCGGCGCGCATTTCCATTCGGTAGAGGGAGGGTTCTCGGCGCGCATTGTTTCACGCCGGGAAGCCCCTCTCTTCCTCTTTTTAACCCCTCCGAGAGGGTCTTTTACCCTCACTTCTCACTTCCTCTTCTCTCTCTTCATTTCGGCGGTGGCGGTGAGCTGCGAGCTTCCCCCCCCCCCCCCCCCCCGGGAGCGTCATTTCCCCCCCCCCTTTTTCCCGATTTTTCAGGGTAGGTCCGCTATATATATGGGATTGAGTCCCATTTTATGCTCGAGATCACTCCCTCTTGGTGGGTGACTCCCTATTCTTCTTGGGCATACCTCGGACAAGAGGAGATGCTGCCAAAATTTGTTGAGAATTTGTTTATCTTATTGTTTCGTGCCCAATCATCTTTCTGATGTTTCCTTTCTTGTCTTTCTCTGACTGCAGGTGCTGACATGGCTTCCAGTTCTGCTGTTGCATCTTCCGGAGCTGTTGGAACAAGTTCATCGGCTCAGCCGGACATATCTCGGGCCAAAGTCAACTGGTTGAACGTATACAGCCTGAGCTTTGGCTATGACCAGATTGCTAGTGTCGACGAATCTTCCGATTCTGAAACTGACACCGTATCGACCGCTGAAGTTTATTCTTCCCTGGAAGGTGCTGAATTCAGGAGAGCTGCTGACTACCGCCCGGACTTACCGAAGGATCGTCATTTGCTGCCGTTTGTTCGGACTTTCACCATACGCGGAATGCGGGATGTTCTTATTGCCCGTTCCGTGGAAGCGGCAATACTTGCCGATAGAGACAGCATGAAGGGCTCTGTCTATCGAGCCCGAGCCATATATCTCCCAGGTGAACAGAGGGACTGGAATGCTGTGCTGGGCATCTCCGATTTAGAACCCGAGAAGAAGATGCTGACCCGGGCCCCAGAGTTCATCCCTGCAAGGTGGGACCATACCACCGGCCGTGTCCACCGAGAGAAGACCTCATTCGGACTCTTTTTGGCTCCTGCGAAGTGGGGTTATAGAGACGAGCCATTTGTTCTTAACTGCCTGGCCGTTCAGTTTAAATATCAGCTGGCTGTCGGCTGGTTTGGGGATGCCAAGTTGACAGACGCCCATCTTTTTAGGGTTGGAGTAGTGGAGTTCACAGAATATGTTTTAAAGGAGTATGCCCCTCTATTGGTTAGAGCTGGGGTATACCACAGTGTATTTGCCTCCAGGTTCCGCTATCCCGTCTCTCGGGGATTGTGTTGCGGCATGCTTGAAGTGTTCTGCCCGCAGTTCAATACATTTTATACAGCGGAAGGCGAGACATCCCTCGACCTCTGGAGTTTATCGCAGCTTTCTGGCCTACCATGGACGGGGAGCCATATGAGGAGGTCTGCCTGGACGATTCCATCAAGGACGCCTCTAATGGAGAGGGCAGCTATTCTTTCGGTTATGCATACCGGTATCTGATGAAAGCTTACCGGTCCATCTGTTTGGCCTACAGTAGGGGGTCCTCCAAAGGCTATCAAGCCCGGGAAAAGAGCAGCCGACTGAGAGTCCGTGTGGGGCAGTGGATACAATATTTCTTCGGGGGTCCCTTGAGGTACGCAGACTTTCCTTCCGTAGGGCTAACTTCTGGTAAACAGGTCAGGGCCCCCCGTTACAAGTCAGCACTGCCAGCTTCATTGCGCCGGACCGACGCGGATGGCCCGAACCCAGCAGGGGTTGATCCCATCACCCATTGTGCAGCCTATTTGACTTTCTGGCTATGCACTTTCGCTCTCCCTCAAGGGGACGAGACGATTATTAGACCAGAGGCTATATATCCGGCCTGCCAGATGGCTTGGGGGATGCGATTGTCTCTGTGCCCAGTGGCTCTGTGTTTAGTTTAAAAATCCTTGGGGGACTTGCATAGACATCGGACTCCCCGCTCTTCGAGGACCATGGGTCCCTTTCATTTCTTCAGTGCCTGGGTTTGCAGCATTTTCCCTGAGCTGGCCCCGAGAACTTTGCAGTCAGACACACTGCTCCCTCGTATGATTGAGTTTGCTAGCGCTGAACCTGGTCCTTTCTCAGAACAGCTATTCAAGATGAGGGGTAGGCTAATAAGAGTGCCTGTAGACGCACCTGGCAGCATTCACTTTTGGAGCTTGGCAGCAGGTTCAGCTCCCTTGGTGGACCCTCAGAGGGAGTGCAAAATGGAGGAGGTGGAGGCTTATGTACATCCTGTTTCGGGGGTCGCCGCCACCCGGCCTCTTTTAGAACCAGAATTGGTGAGGTGGGCCATGGCCATACGGCCCAGTGTATTAGTTTTCAGGAAGGGGGGCCTGCTCATTTTGGAGCCCTATTATCCCTTCCGCTTTGGCAGAAATTTTGGTTACGACCAGCATATCCCTCCATCGGCTGCTCAGTTTCCTTTGGAGAGCCGGGCCAAGCACGGGTCTAGTATTGCCGGCGACGGTCCTTTCTCAGAACAGCTATTCAAGATGAGGGGTAGGCTAATAAGAGTGCCTGTAGACGCACCTGGCAGCATTCACTTTTGGAGCTTGGCAGCAGGTTCAGCTCCCTTGGTGGACCCTCAGAGGGAGTGCAAAATGGAGGAGGTGGAGGCTTATGTACATCCTGTTTCGGGGGTCGCCGCCACCCGGCCTCTTTTAGAACCAGAATTGGTGAGGTGGGCCATGGCCATACGGCCCAGTGTATTAGTTTTCAGGAAGGGGGGCCTGCTCATTTTGGAGCCCTATTATCCCTTCCGCTTTGGCAGAAATTTTGGTTACGACCAGCATATCCCTCCATCGGCTGCTCAGTTTCCTTTGGAGAGCCGGGCCAAGCACGGGTCTAGTATTGCCGGCGACGGTCGGATATGGTGGGATTTCTTTCATCGTCGGGAAGATACAACTTTCAGGGTCCCGACTGTCTCCAATCGTCTCCCTCAGGTCTCATCAGACTATATCAAGTGGTGGAACATACGCACCAATTTTTATAAAGATGGCAGAGGCGCTTTCTGGGATGTGGCCGAGCGCTCCTTTTTGAAGCGGCAATCAGGGCATGTATTTGACATTGACGAGGTCCATCTGAGGAGGCTTTATTCCCAGCACCAGAGGGAGGCAGAAGCTTATATCGCTGCCCGTCGGTCTTTGAAGGAGGCGGGTGCGGAACTACCCACTCCTGTCTTTTCTGAAGTTGATGTAGACACTTTCACCAAAGACTTGAGACAGCTGGGCCACATAGGGGACACTCATTTGGAGGTGCAGTATCCATTCCCCCCGGAGGAACCACTCTGGAAGGCAACTTCTTGGAGGGGTCCGGCAGACAGGTTTCATCCTTACAGGGCCTTTGTGCGGAGGGAGGACCGCACCTAGTCATATTATCAGCACACCTCCTGGCTTTTTGTACTGTTAAATGTCCACGGGCTGACAGTGGAGAGCCCGATAGCTGTCATTCTAAATAAGCAGCTTTTTGTTTCTTTCCATTATGTTGACGCCTGGTGCATAGATTACCTCGGCCTATTTCATTGCCTTGATTTCCATGGCCATAAGGACTTGGCCGCCCTGACGGAGAAGTGTCAGACTATTGGCGATGTATGCTGGCTTGTGAAGGAGGCCGCCTCCCGATCAAAGGAGGTAGCTTATATGTATTGGCCGCTTTCCACATTTTACGACGGCCCAGCAGGTGTGCTCCTTGTTTGTTTGATCATGGCTTCTTTCTTCTTATTGTCATGTTTTGCATATGTTGACTATGACTGTCTTTCTCGTGTCTCGCACAGATAGACCAGACATAAAGCGGCAGGGGCTTTACAGGAAGATAATTGCTCAAGCTGAGAAACCTGCCCACTTTGAAATTCCTGAAGCAGCACCTACGACCACTCCCCTACCTCCGGGCAAGTAGAGGAAGCCTTCTGTGGTGAAGGTTGCAGTCGCCAAGGCCAAGAAGGCCAAGGTTGCTCGGACCCGGAAGTCGGTTTTGACTGCGAAGGAAGCTGGAACCCCTCTTCCGGATATCCCTTCATTTGACGCATTCGCATCTCAGAGGGAGGCCGCACAGGCATCTGCCGAAGGTGACGGTGATAGCTTGTAGCTGGAACTTCCTTTGTCGTCTTGACCAATCTCCTAGGGAGTTCTTTGAGGCTGAGCTTCTTTTTATCTGATACAGCACAGGAGTAGGTTGAAGCGCCTGTGGAGACGGACACAAGACTGCCTTCTCCCACCTCGGCTGGCGGGGAGGAGGGTAAATGTGCTTTTTTCATTTGTTTCATACTTCCGTTGTTTTCTTTGCTATACTTCTCAGAAGTTTTCTTTTCTTGTAGCAGTGGCAGTCGGGGAGCAAGCCGAGGCCATGATGATGACGGAAGAGCTGCCTCGACCACAGGAGGGTCACAAGACTCGGCCAAAGCAGAGTACTATTCCGGCCAGACGCATAATCACTCGATCTACATCCCGCCATGATTTAGAGGTGCCGGCCCAGCATATAGCTAGTGTGGAAATATCTTCGGGCAGCTCCCCGGTCGTCTCCCATGAGGAGGAAGTAGATTTCAGCGGCAGCGAAGGGGAAGGTATTTCCAAGTCAGAAGCCCCTCCTACACTTGCGAAAGGTGTCCCGTCTCTTCGACCCGCCAAACTATCGGTGTTATCCTCTGAGGAAGAATTTCAGGAGGAGTTTGCCGGGCTCGATACTGAGATTGACATAACTCCACCACTCGCCATTTCGGCCACGTAGCTTTCTTCTCTTTCGCCCCATTTCGAGGGTGTGGACCCTGCTTCAAAGGTGGGTTGTTCTTCATGTATGCTGCTTCATTTGTTTCTTTTATTTAGTGCTGAAGGTCGCTTTGCTTTGGTCTCAGAGTATTGTCGCTGCTACCTTGGCCGCCTCCACATCCTTCATGGACATTTCCCTTGTAGATTGGGCTATTGTTCCTTTTCTGCCTTTAACTTGCACGGGGGCTCCTGAGATCATTCGCCCTGTGCCAGTGCGGATACAGTCCTCGACAAACTTGGCATCATTAGACTTGGGGGCTGCAGAAGAAAGTGTCATCCCTGCCAGGGCTTCAGATCTTAGAGCCGAAGCAGATCCGGCCAGGAGCTCCGCTTTCATACCGGCCGCAGTAATGTCAATTGCGCCCGAGTTAGCAATTCCTGCCATAGTGGCTACAGAGTCCGAATTCCTGCCTGCACAGTCTAAGGCACCTCTGTCCCCATCACCAGAAAGAGCAGCTGAAGGTGCAGCCTCCATTGCAGAGATAACCCCATTATTCATTGATTCTTCTCCCGCGGATGTTCAAGGTGTAGCTCCCGAGGCAGCAGCAGAGGAGGAGTCTTCAGCCCAGCAGGGGAGTACAGAGAGATGCCGGCTAGCTCTTTCGGCAGATTTGCCTTCTTCGTCCTCCCAAGCGGGCATTGGACTATGGGCAGATATTGACGGAGAGGTGACCTTTGAAGTCATCGCATCTGCTTCCTTTGGCTTTACTTCTCCTGACAGCTTCGTCTGGCAGCATCTGGACATGTTACGCCAGCTAGTAGAGTCTCAGCCTGGCTTGACATATCTATAGCTGAAGGAAATCGCCAATCGCCTCACCGCTGGCCTGCAAGCCATGGGCTGCCCTTTCGACACATGGGCTCAGCGGGTCTTGCTTTTGTTGAAATTCGTGCATCGGAGAGACTTCCTAGCACGGACCATGGTTGACAGGCTGACGGCGTTGAAGTTGCAGAGGTCAGAATGCAAATCCGAGGTGGAAAAGCTGACGCTGACACTTGATGAACGCCAGGCCGAGCTACAGAGCATTATTCAGCGGGAGGAGGCTATCCAGAAACGGGTAGCCGTTTTGGAGGCGGAACTCACTGAACTTCGGGCTGAGCTGCAGCAATTATCTTCTATTCGGCCACAGTCCACCGAGGAGGTGGCTTTACTGGAGGGCCGGGTGATGTCTTTCCAGGACCTGTCCATGAGGCTTCAGGAGGAGGAAGCGCGCCTTCATGAGTTAGGAGCCGCCCCCTATGTTGGTCTTCTGGCCTTTGAAGATATCTTTCGGCGGCCATGAATTATCTTCACATTCTTTTCTTTTCTTTCTTCTCTTCCCATCTCTTTCTCTCCCTTTTTTTTGTGACACAGCGTCCCCTCGGGGCCCCTTATGTACTCACTTCGTAATGAAAAGAAATCTTTTGGTTTCATGTGTATCCATCTTCTTTACCATGTGGTTTCATCACTTCGGGGAAGTGGGGTAGTGGTTTTAGCAACCCCTCATGTGAATGGCTCGTATCTAGCAGGAAAGCGTCCACCCCTTCAGAGAAAGGATGGGGAACTCGCTCCACCGCGTGACGGGCATCCGAAGAGGTGCTTAAACCGGATTGTGTTGGTATCAGCAAACGTCCCTCTTGGCAATATGTGCTATGAGGGAGACAATTTGTAGGAATGTGAAAGAAGGGGTTTCATCAGAATAGACGGAAAGTCTAGACTGGGTAGAGGTTATGACAGGTGGGACATTTGAAGGATATGTGGTTTTCATCAAGACAGACGTAGGGTCTGAACTGGATAGGGTTTCATCCTTGATCGGGCGAAATGCCAGTCGATCAATAGTTAGTTTCATCATCGATATTGGGTTTATATCCATGCAAAGGGTTTTATAAGTTTCATCAGAATAAACGAAAGGTCTAAACTGGGTAGGGTTTCATCATTGATCGGGCGAGGTGCCGGTCGATCAACAATTGATTTCATCATCGATATTGGGTTTATATCGATGCAAGGAGATTTCATAATTTTCATCAGAATAGACGAAAGGTCTAAACTGCATGGTTTCATCATTGATCGGGCAGGGTGCCCGTCGATCAACAGCTGGTTTCATCATCGGTATTGGGTCTATACCAATGCAAAGATTTTATAAGTTTCATCAGAATAGACGAAAGGTCTAGACTGGATAGGGTTTCATCATTGATCGGGTGAGGTGCCAATCGACCAACGGTGGGAAGTGTGTGAAGGTGTAGGTCTCATCAGGACAGACGTAAGGTTTATTCCAATAGGTTTTATCGCAGGTGGGGCTTTGCCAAGAAATGCGTAGGTTTTATCAGGACAGACGTAAGGTCTGAACTGGATAGGCTTTAGTAAAATGGTGATGGGTTTCATCGTCGGTGGGACGTTTGAAAGAGGGTGCGTAGATTTCATCAGGACAGACGTAAGGTCTATCCTGGAAAGGTTTTATCATCGGTGGGGCGTGGAACCAGTTGACCGACAGAAGGCTTCATCAATAGAAGGGAGGTAAAGGTAGCGTGCCGGTTGGCATGGAACTTTTAAATTACCACATTACTGACCCAAGTGCCCTTTCGGGTTTTCACCGGAGCCAGCCCCCTCTTGCTTTTGCCCACGCGCCCTTTCGGGTTTTCACGTGGCGGGGTACCCGATTTTGCCTGCGGTACCCTTTCGGGTTTTCACCACAGCTGGGTTTTTGGCCATTTTTGCCCTCATCCGGGATGTCCGAACAAGTCTGGCGGGGTATCTCTATTTTTAACCACATTTTATATATATATATATACATATGTTTCTTGAATTGGGACTTCAGCACGGATCAGGCGATGTGCTGCTTCATTAGTGCATGTTCTTATCATCGGTATTGGGTATATACCGACGCAAGGATTTTATAGGTTTCATCAGGGTAGACGTAAGGTCTACACTGGGCTGGTTTTATCATTGATCGGACAGGGTGCCGATCGACCAATGGTAGGTTTCATCACGGCGGGACGTAAAGGGATATGCAAATTTGATAGGACGGGTTTCTTTGTTGATCGGGCAGGGTGCCCATTGATCAAAGGTGGGTTTCATCGTCGGTATTGGGTTTATACCAATTCAAGGATTTTTATAGGTTTCATCAGAGTAGACGAAAAGTCTAAACTGGGTAGGTTTCATCACTGATCGGGTAGTGCGCCAATCAATCAGCAACGGGTTTCATCATCGGTATTGGGTTTATACCAATGCAAGGATTTTCATAGGTTTCATCAGGACAGACGAAAGGTCTGGCCTGGATAGGTTTCATCATTGATCGGGCCGTGTACCAATCGATCAACAGCAGGTTTCATCATCGATATTGGGTTTATATCGGTGCAAAGGATTTCATAGGTTTCATCGGCATAGACGTAAGGTCTAAGCCGGACAGGTTTCATTGCTGATCGGGTGAGTGTGCCCATTGATCAGTAGCAGGTTTCATCACGGTGGGACCTGGGACAAGGTATGAGGGCTTTTATCAGGACAGACGTAGGGTCCGTACTGGGTGGATTTGATCGTTGATCGGACAAGGTGCCGGCTGATCGACGAGAAGTTTATGACGGGAGGTGAGGTTTCTTTAGGATCACCATATTACTGGCCCAAGCGCCCTTTCGGGTTTTCACTGGAGCCAGCCCCCTCTTGCTTTTGCCCACGCGCCCTTCCGGGTTTTCACGTGGCGGGGTACCCGATTTTGCCTGCAGTGCCCTTTCGGGTTTTCACCACAGTTGGGTTTTAGCCATTTTTGCCCTTGCTCGGAAAACCTTAACAAGACCGGCAGGGTATCTCTATTTTTAACCCCATTTTTATTTATTTTCATTCGTTTATTCTCTCTTCCCCTCTTTTTGGGAGGGTAACAAGTCGGACTGTCATTAGATCATGATAAGGGATGGCTCGGCTAGGGCGGAGTGCCGCTAGACCAAGGAAGAAGGGTAGCTTGGTTAGGGCGGAGTGCCACTAGGCCAAGGAAGAAGGGTAGCTTGGTTAGGGCGGAGTGTCGCTAGACCAAGGAAAAGGGTAGCTCGGTTAGGGCAGAGTGCCGCTAGACCAAGGAAGAAGGGTAGCTTGGTTAGGGCGGAGTGCCGCTAAACCAAGGAAAAGGGTAGCTTGGTTAGGGCGGAGTGCCACTAGACCAAGGGAGCAGGGTAGCTCGGTCAGGGCGGAGCGCCGCTAGACCAAGGGAGCAGGGTAGCTTGGTTAGGGCGGAGTGCCGCTAGACCAAGGAAAAGGGTAGCTTGGTTAGGACGGAATGCCGCTAGACCAAGGAAAAGGGTAGCTTGGTTAGGGCGGAGTGCCGCTAGACCAAGGAAGAAGTGTAGCTTGGTTAGGGCGGAGCGCCACTAGACCAAGGGAGCAGGGTAGCTTGGTCAGGGCGGAGCACCGCTAGACCAAGGGAGCAGGGTAGCTTGGTTAGGGCGGAGTGCCGCTAGACCAAGGAAAAGGGTGACTTTTAGCCTGATTACTCAGGGAATATTGGTTGGGCAGCATGATACAGCTTTAGGTGTCTACCGTTGAGTGGTGAGAATTGGATTTCCCCTCGATGGTTAACAACCATGTAGGCCCCTCCTTCGTAGACCCTATATATCACATAAGGACCTTCCCAATTAGGATTCAGCTTTCCTTTTGGCTTGGATGCCATAACTTCTCTTTTCTTGACCATGACGAGGTCACCTTTCTTAAATTCTCGTCCTTTTATGAGTTTATTGAATGTAGTGGCCATGCGGGCCTGGTACATCTGGATATTCTTCTGAGCTTGGAGGCGCTTCCCTTCCAATTCAGCCAATTCTTGTAATCTTCTTTCTGCATTGGTTTGTTCGCCACGGGCCAGGTCATATTGGACTGCCACCCTGAGTGACGGGACTTCTAGCTCCAGTGGAACTACTGCCTCTGAGCCGTATACCAGTGAGTATGGCAAGCACCCTGTAGGTGTCTTGAAGACAGTGCGGTATGCCCATAGAGCTTCATACATCTTTTCTTCCCAGTCCTTCTTATTAGAACTGACGACTTTAGCCAACAAGGTGCATAACGTTTTGTTGAAGGCTTCTGCCAATACATTTGCCTGTGGATTGTAAGGAGTGGAAGTCCTCCACTCGATCTTATACTTCTCGGCAAGCCGATAGATCTTTTTATTTCTGAAATGACTTCCATTATCAGATATTATTCGGCTGGGGATCCCAAACCGGAAGATAATGTTCTGTTTGATGAATCTGGCAACCAGCTCACCAGTCACTTCTCGTAATGCTATAGCTTCCGCCCATCGAGAGAAGTAATCTGTTATTGCCAGTATGTACTTATGTCCGGCTGAGGAGGTCGGTAGTGGGCCGACTACATCGGTTCCCCATTGTGCAAACGGCCAGCTAGGGACTGTAGGGTGCAGAACGGCAGGTGGCCTTCTAGGCACAACAGCATGCTCCTGACATTTCTGACATGACTTCGCAAACTTGCAGCAATCTTCAAACATAGTGGGCCAATAGTAGCCCAGCTTCTTGATTTCTATCTTCATCTTAGGGCCAGCTTGGTGAGCACCTGCCGTCCCAGCATGTATTTCTTTCATTGCTTGCCAAGCTTCCTCAGTGGACAGGCAGCGGAGCAAAATCTTCTTGCGTGCATCTGCCATTATTCGGAACAGAGTTCCATTTCTGAATTCATAAGAATCTTTGATCCTTAGAAGTTTCATCTTTTCTTCTCTTTTCTGTGGCAGCTGTTGGTGTAAAAACCATTGTAGCAGGTGCTGTATCCAATCAGATGCATGTTCTGTACTGATCGTGGTGACTTCATTTTCTTCGGGGCAGCCTTCTAGCATGCTGGGGACTTGCTGCCGATTTATAACAACAATGTTCAGTGTCTCATCGGTGGGACTGCTATTGAGCTGGCTAGCTTTGCCAATGCATCAGCCTGGGCATTATGTGCACGGCCCACATGCTTGAGCTCAATATGATAGAATTTCGCCATGAGGCGCACAGCTTTTTGGTGGTAGGGTTCAACTCCGGCTTTCGCACTTCGAACTCACCTTGGATTTGCTTTATTATCAACATTGAATCCCCGAATACCTGAAGCATCTGGATGCCCATGTTGAGGCTGATGTGCAACCCGATTATCAGAGCTTCATACTCGGCTTCATTATTAGTGCAGGGCTTGTTTATAGAACAGGAAGTATGCACAACCTCCCCCTCTGGCGATCTTAGCACAATACCGGCTCCGGCCCATATTCTGGTCTTTTCATCGGAGTCCGTCTCTGTTCTAGATGCTCCATCAAAGAATAGCTGCCACATAGTTGACTGAGCCTGGCAGGCTTCTAATGTTTCATCATCGGGTAACTCAGTCCCCAACATATCATTCTCTGGCACAGGGTGCTCTGCGAAGAAATCAGCCACGGCCTGTCCTTTTATTGCCCTCTGGGGTATATATGTGATATCGAATTCCATTAGAATTACTGCCCATTTGCCCAACCGGCCTTTCAGTACTGGCTGAGTCAATATGTATTTGAGCGGATCTGCTGCAGATATCAATCTGATTTCGTGTGACAGCATATAGTGCCGGAGCTTTTTAACGGCAAAGACTAGTACCAAGCATGTCTTTTCTATATAGGTGTAGCTTTCTTCAGTTCTAATCAGCCTCCGACTCAGGTAGTATAGAGCCTGCTCTTTGCCTTCTTCATTTATCTGCTCTAGCATTGCCCCCAGGGAACAGTGTGTGGCTGCAATGTATAGTATCAGGGGCTTGCCCTTAATAGGTGCCCCCAGTACTAGAGGGGTCTTGAGATATTCTTTCAGCTTCTCAAAAGCTTCCTGACAGCCATCGTCCCAGAGGAACGGTACATCTTTCATCATGAGCTTGTGAAAAGGGAGGCATCTCCCCGACAGATTTGATATGAATCGTCGGATGTAGGCCAAACGCCCTTGTAGAGATCTCAGCTCGTGGAGATTCCATGGTGGAGGGAGCTCCTGGATAGCTTTAATCTTGGATGGGTCGATCTCAATGCCCCTATGACGGACAATGAACCCAAGGAATTTTCCACTGGACACGCCGAAGGCACATTTCATAGGGTTCATTTTGAGCTCATATTTGCGCAGCCTCTGGAACACTACTCTCAGATCCTGCAAATGGTCTTCTTTTCTGCTGGTTTTCACCACCAGGTCATCAATGTAGCACTCTACCTTCTTGAAGAGAAAATGATCAAAGATCTTTGTCATAGCTCTTTGATAAGTAGCGCCGGCATTATTGAGGCCGAACGGCATCCTTTTGTAGTGAAATATCCCCTTCGGGGTGCGGAATGCAGTATGCACTCTGTCTTCTTCAGCAATCTAGATCTGGTTGTATCCGGATGACCCATCCATGAATGACAGGGCTTCATGGCCAGTGGTTGCATCGATCATTACTTCAGTGATTGGCACTGGGAAATCATCTTTCGGGCAAGCCTTATTCAGGTCCCTGAAATCTACACATATTCTGATCTGCCCATTTTTCTTCTTCACGGGCACTATATTGGCCAGCCATGTAGTATATTGGTTCTCTTCAACAAAGCCCACATCGATTAGCTTGTCGACTTCTTTGTTGATCTGATTTATCAGTTCGGGACGCATTCTCCTGGCAGGCTGCTTCACAGGGCTTGCCTCTGGGTTTATCGCCAATCGGTGCTGTGCCACATCAGAACTCAGTCCCGGCATCTCATCATATGTCCATGCGAAGCAGTCTCGGAATTCTTTCAGAAACTGAATATACTGTTCTTTGACAGCTGGCTCCAGCAATGCACTGAGGAACGTAGGCCTTGGCTCATCTGCTGACCCCAGATTCACTTCTATCAGCTCATCGACGGTGGCCTGGCCTCCGTCCTCAACTTCGGGTGGGGCTTCTTGCAAATCAATAAAGCCTCCCGGGATATAATCTTCTTCATTCTCATGATTTTTTGTTTCATCACACCGATCATCAGCAGATGCTGGTGCATCGTATAAGGCCAATATGGCCGGATTCTGTCCAGTCTGCCCCGAGGACGTGACTGGCTCAGCGGAAAACTTCGAAGTGGAGTCTTCCGTGCTCAGAGGCTCTTCTGATGCGGGCTCCCCTGAGAGGTTATCATTATGTAGAGCTCGGAACTCTTCTAGAATGCGCCCAAACTCCAGGCACTCTTGCAGCTCTCTGGCTACTTGGTCTTCATCCGGGGTTCCCGTGTCAAATTGTGCTTCGGCCTGGAACAGATCCTCTTTGCAAGATGGATTCTCCTAGCACCAACCCTTCTTGGTCTCATCAGACATCCTTGCCTCTGGCTGGTTGTCTTGGGCTTCATTGTCTGTTATGGATTGATACATAATCTCTTCATCTTCAAAGGGGTATTGATCATACCCTACTTCTGGGGAATCTTCATTCGGGTAGAAGGCTGAGATGACATCCACCTCGGCTTCATAGTATTCTTGCAGGGTATAAGCCAGTCCCGGGTGCTGTGTGATCTTCCTCAGCTCCTTGCTATCTCGAGGCGGATCCCATAACTCCTTGAATGCCTTCTTCTGAGCAGCAGGCTGTATCGATGGCATTTGCATCTTGGAGAACATTTGTGAAACCCGTTGGGTAGTATAATCCAGGCCCGTAATTGGTACCATCAGGTTTGCAGCTTCTTCAGGGGCCATGCAATCTTGATCATCTTCTTCGACTGCCTCCCCGGTGTAGAATATGATAGGGGGTTCGCCGAAGCGAGGGATTTCCATAGTCTTTAGGGGCAGCACTGTCTGGTATTCTGTGCTGGCTATGGGCTTGACTAGACCTTGAGGAACTTCCACCTGTGTATTTTTCTTTCATCTTTTCTTCAGTATCATCTGGGTGTATGCCAGGAGGAGTGATCCGAGCAAAATCACCAGCATAAGAGATGTGAGACACCCCATGCTTTTTAATGTAGCCCTTTGGCGGCGACGGAGACCAATTTCTTGCTTTCGTCGTCGGCTTTTCTTGGCTGACCACAGTTCCTTTTCCTTTATCCCTTTGTGACACCTCGGTGTAATAGGATGCATCGAGCATATGGCATTCGAACACTTCGAAGGGATGTAGGTCTGCAAACACCCTTTCTTCTTTTTCTTCATGGCAGTATTTTATGCATTGGTGTAGCGTGGATGGCACTATCTGATATTCGTGCAGCCACGGTCTTCCCAGCAGGGCCTTATACGTGGTGTTGGAGTCGATTACATAGAATCGTACCACGGTAGTGAGGTCGCCCAGTGTGAGGTTGAAATCAGCTACCCCGAGAGGTGTTTCACATTTTTGGTTGAATCCTGCAATCTTCATATCTCTGACCTTGGTGAGCTGCAGATCAAAGTAATATTTCTGATAGATGCGGTATGGGAGAAAATTCACAGCAGCCCCTGGATCTATTAGTATTCTTCTTATCGGCTGACAGTTCAGGGAACCCCTCATATACAGCGGTCTATTATGGCCGGAATTTGGGATTAGCATATCATCCTCCGTGAACGTGACTGATGGCCCAGCATTCACTTCTGCCAGGAGTGCTTCACATTGTGCCGGGGACTGCAGGGCATCCACGATTGCTTTGCGAGCTTCTTCGCTCAGAGAGAGAATTTCCCAGATGGAGAATCTGGTAGGGAGCTTCTTCAGCATTTTCATGACTCGACTGCCCACCCGGACATTAGATAGTCTCATCTCCTCTGCCCATCGGGGTCTTGGAGGTGCATGTGGTGCATGTGGCCTTTGCTGCCCATTTTCAATTTTATCTTCTTCATCGGTCTCCCGGAAGGCCTCTTCTGTAGCGACTGCCCCTGGTTTTGCTAGAGGGTTACCTTCTTCATCTTCTTCATGCTGTTTCTACTTTCCGGCCGCTGTCTGCTGGCATTTATTGCTTTTATCTGGAGCAGTATGAGCCGGTTGCTCATTTTCTAAGCTGGACAGGAACTCCAGGAATGAAGGGGCTTCATCTGCCTTCTTTTTGTCCTGGTACAGACTGGCAGGGGGAGGAACCTGGACACCTCGTATCTCTGGTTCCGATATTTGATAGGGTTGCTCCCCTCTGAACATGATATTATGGTTGGCTGGTGGTGGGTGCCCCCATCTTCTCCCAGAACGTGTTGCATGGGCCGAGGTAGAGGCTTCGGCATGGTTAGCTTCTAGCGGAGCGTTGGATGCTTCCGGCTCATCATCCTCCCCGGGCAAGGAGAAGAGTACTGACAGAGTGTTACATTGTACTGTCGTGACCTTCTTTCCTTTCTTAGATTTGGGCCGTTTCTTCTTCTTTTGGGAATTTGGCTTTGCTGGCTCCTGCCCCTAGAAGGGCTCATTTTCAGCTTTTTCTTGTTCTGCCTCAGGCTGCTCTTTAATTTTCAATTCTTCGAGCTGTTCCCAGAGTATACAGTCTTTCATCAGTAGATGCTTGGGCTTGTTCTGCTCGTACTCATCGAGCTCATTAATATATTGCTGCAGACGCCTAGCTGCAGGGCTTACTTCTTTATGTGTAGGGAGGGGAGTTTGTCTCCTCCGGTTGTGAGTAGGGATCCGGATGACTGGTCCAGTCTCAGTTGTATGCCATATTGGCTTTATCGGAGGCGGCTCAGGCCTTGGTGTAACACCCCGAATAACTGCTCCACTGGTACTGGCTGCAGGAGTCTTCTTTCTGCTTTTTATGGGTATCATCTGCCATCCTTCCTGATCTTTTTGCGGGGTGAGGAAGCAAGCTTCATAGGTATTCTTGGTGCATTCTTCAACGGCCTCCTTGGGCAGCTGTTGGTAGACTGAGATCATATTGGCAGCCATTCTCCAGGGTGGAGGCTCATGTGGATGGGGCGGCTTTACCTGATAATCTCCCAGCTGCAGCTCACCTTTCTTGACCATTCCTTCCATGATATCTTTGAAGACATAACAATATTCAATTGCGTGCCCCAGCGCGCGGTGAAATGGACAGAACATCGGATCATCTTTCTTTGCTGCATCTGCTGGCCTTTTGGGTTCAGGCAGTGTTACCTTATTGAACTTATATGCCCAGTTGAATAGTGCGGCCGTCTTATCTTTCGGGAAGGAATATGCTTTTCTCATCTTGTCTCTCAGAGAGACTTTATCCTTCCTTTCTGCTGTATCTGCCAGCGGGGGAGCTTCATCTGCCCCTTTCTTCCCCTTCTGTTGCTCGAAGGTTCTGAAATCGACGGTGTTGGCCTCGGAGTGTGATGGCCGTCGCTCATTGGATTTTCCCTTCAGCTTAGTGGGAGCATTGGCGGTCGGACGCTTGGACAAGAGCGTCTCGACCTCGGCCACTATATTGTTCAATCGGTCAAATGTTCTGACATCTGCACCGATCATCTTTTCTAGCACCTCCCTCCTGAGGCTCTACTTGCATATCTGCACCGCATCTTCCTGATGAGGAGGCCTTCGGCATCTCATGGCTAAGTTCCTCCACCTTTTGATGTAGTCCAGTGCAGTCTCATCTTGTTTCTGCCTGGTTGCATATAGTTCTGCTATCGTGATTTCCCTTTCCGTGACATGAAATCTGTCGCGGAATTTTCTCTGCATATCAGGCCAATCAGCCACTGACCCAGCTGGCAGGCTTGAGTACCATTCAAAGGCCAACCCAGTGAGGGATGAGCCAAAGAACTTGAGCAGATAAGCTTCATCGACTACTAGGTCGCCCATAATTGTAGTGTAGTAGGCTATATGCTCCCTAGGGGAGCCCTGGCCATTGAATTTCTCAAACTTTGGCAGCTTACTGATGCCTGGAGGCAGTCTTTTGGCGGCATACTGGGGAGGATATGGTACCCTGTACACATCATAGGCACTAGTATCATCTCCAGTCTTTTCTGAAAGCTTCATTTCCATAATTCTTTCAATCATCTGCTTGTGGGCTACAGCTGGATCTATATCTTCTGGAAAGAAGTGGGCTTGTTGCTGGCTGTGAGGAGTTGTCATCACAGAGGCGCGCAAGATGGGCGCGGTAGGCTGTGTCTGGGACACGGAGGGCTGAGTCACTGTCTGCTGTGGAATAGGTTGGCTTGGTGCTTTGCCCTTATCAGCTAGGAGGGGGTTAGCTGGAATAGCCGTCTCTGCTGAGCTGGATGTCTGCCCCACAGGTTCAGCTTGCTTTGAGACTGATGTAGCTTCCTGTCTCTCATTGAGCTGTCTTCGGAGAGCATTGATCTCCTGTTGGTATCTTCTGAACATCATCTGGATCATGGGATCCATGGTTGATGGGATTTGTATATCTTCAGAAGTCCCTTCAGCATCATCAACGAAGGGGTTATCTCCATCTTCTGTTGTTACCACATTAACTGTCATAGTGGTAATCCTGCGGGCTTCATCATCAATTTTCATTTTATCCTTTGCGGCCTGGCCTCTTCTTGTGACAGGACCAGGTCTAGTTGCCAGCCTGAGCAATTCATCTGGCTGAGTTAGTAGTATATCTTGCCCCCTGGCCAGTCCAGCCATGTTGTAGGAGAAGATTTGCATCTTTCCTTTTCACCTGTAGCCCTTTCTTTTTATTTGGCTAGGATATCTGAGCCGGTCAAAGATCGATATTCTTTCTTTGTCTTCTTCCCCGTGCAGGTCCTCTTCATTATATCTGGCCCTGAGGCCTTCTTCATAGTCATTCGAATCGGAGGAGGAGGCTCCGATCATCATTTCTTGGAAGGTTTCTTCTTCTTCATCATCCCTGGTGCCCAAGGCACGGGATAGTCTTTGTTGACCTAGGGCAGAGCTCCCTAGGTAGTGGAAGTAGTCTTGGACTACTTGCTTTGTCTCCTCTGGGTCGCGCCTTTGCGGCTCAGGTTGGAGCATCAGTCTGTCCTGGCTCTTTTGCTGATAAGCCAGTCTTGCCACCCGAGCATTCAAATGCTCGGCTTTCGAGTATCTGTAGATATCAGCCTGTCTGGCACAGGCTCTTGGTCTCCTTGCAGTGACCACAGCGACTGGTTCGCTCACATCACCAACTTGGTAGCAGTCGGCAGCAGCATCATAGATCTTCCTTTCCCATCTTCTGCCCCTGGCCATGGGATGGGTAGTAGTGAAGCTTTCCCTTGTATGGTATTTTCTGCCCCTCATCATGGGGCGAACAGCAGCCATATTTCTTTCTTGACCCTCAATCTCATCTCTCCTGCCCCGGGTCCTGGGATAGACAGCAGTAGCATTTCTTTCATCTTTCTTCACCTCCCTTCTGCCCCCTGCTCTGAGGCGGGCAATAGTGATATCAGTAAGGTTCTCCCTGTCCTGAGCTGGGGCCCAGCTTTGGATCTTTTTCGGCCGCCAGACCTGTTTGTATTTTGCTGGCTTGGGTGCCAGCGGCTTCTTTTCATTAGCCTCCCAATTGGCCTGCCTGGTGGCCAGAGTTTGGAATCTGTTGGCAGTGGGCACCATCGGGACAATCACGTCCGGGTTGACCTCCCTCGGGCGGCCGTTGAGGTTCGTCCGGATCCCTCCGATCATCATGGTCTTTCCGGAGTTGGAAAGACAACGGTCAGCAGTGACATACCGGCTCCTCCGGTTGGTCCTCCTCCCCTTCTGAGTAGCAGCGGGGACCATGTCCCTTTTCTGGACATGATGGACGTAGCAGGCGACGGCCGTGGGGGCCGTGTTCTCCGGTAGGATGTTCTTCTGGTCGGTGATCTTCACCGGGGCACTTGCAGCAGTGCCTTGCTCATTGTCGTCGACCTGTAGAAGGTCAGTGAAGACGACGCCCAAGCAGTTGGGCAGCCCAACGGCAGGCGGCATTGATCCAAATGCGAGGGGTACCGCCAGGTAGCCTTCGTGCACATGCATGTCAATTGGCTGCTGGTCGAAGCAAACGGACATGCTTCTGGCTGTCATTGTAGATTCCTGGAAATAAGGAAAGTACACAGAATCATAAGTTTCAGGGGGGCCCACCGGGCCTACTACTTTAGCGTAAAGATGAAGGGAGACTCTGTCCCACCGGGCGTGCCAGACTTGTGGACGCGGATTTTTATTTATATTTATTTATTTTATTTTATTGGATTGATTTATCATTTATGGATTTATTTGTTTATTGGTTCATTGGCGTGCCAGTCACCGAAGTGACAATTTTTATTGTGCTCTCGATCTGACATGGTCAGTCGATTGTGAGTGATCGTGTCTGGACTAGAAGTCCGTCATACCATGAACGTTATGACGTTAATTACGTCCTTCTAAGGAAGGACAACTCTTGATTAAACGCTAAAAGTAGGAGGCCTCGAGAGGCAAACATATGTTCATGTGTGCAAATGGAACTTCATATCAGAGCCAGACGGGCGGGCAAGATAACAACATTAACTGTAGAAGCAGACGATATCGTTAAGTCAGCAGTTCGAAGACCGAGTGAAAGGGAAGAAGGAGGATTTCGATCACAGGCAGACTGAGCCGTGACCATGATGGGGGTTTAAAGCATCGACCGATAGTTCAGCAGCATTTCCCCTTTATCTGGATTATGCCCAGGGGGGAAATAGGCTATCACCCACGGAATGCCGGGATGAAAGCCGAGAGATAGAGAGGCCGAACCTCCCAACCCGTATATATATGGGCTATAGGGCAATGTATGATTTTCCCTTTGGAAAGCTAGCGGAATTCATGCAGTGGCAGAATCCCCCCGAGCAAAAGGGTTATTCGTAAATCCGTTGCAGTTAGGTGGAACATAGGGATTATGAATCCCCTTCAATTTTATCCCCGGGACATATCGGGTGATCCACGGATATCCCTTTGTGGGTTCGTTCTGGGTGTTGGAATTCATTGGGTGGTAGATTGGGCTCTCGCCACACTCTGAATGGGCACAGGCTCTCTGCACGACCCAAAATGGGAAGGCCAGGGCTTCCGGCGCCAATAACAAGAAGGCCGGGGGTTCCCGGCGCCAAGACTAGAGGGCTTGGGTTCCCGGCGCGACAAAGAGAAGCCAAAGGGGAGCTCTTCGGCGCAGGCTTCCTAGCGCGAGGAAGAAGTGCTAGAAGGGGGGTTCTCGGCGTAGCTAAGCCAAAGGGGAGGGGGCCTCCCGGCGCGGCCAAAGTGCCAGGTTCCCGGCGTGAAGGGTAGTTGGCTTCCCAGCGTGGCCAAGTTGCAAGGCTCCCGGCGCGAAGGCCAGAAGGCCAAGACAGGTCTCGGCGCCTGAAGGATGGCACCGAGAGCTGTTCATCCCGTCTACTGTGCGCGGGACCGAGAGCTGTGAGGGCGCCGGGATCAGAACAGAGCTTACGGTACTCTGTTTTGGGTTTCATGATGATCAGGTTGAAGCAAATGGACCCTGAGGAGTCAAAATGGCTCAATTCACTGGACTTCAACCTGCTTCGGTACAGGTTCCCAAGGAAGGCCAGGAACATGGAAAAGTTCGGGAGGGAAACAATGAAGTATAGGGAGCCTCTGTCACCATTGATAGATAAGGTCCCGGGGATACGTTTCATGTCATCTCTGTCATCCTGGGAGAATTTTGACAGCACCTCCCTGGACTTGATGTTTTTCAAAGAATGATAGACGATCACCCACGGAGTGCCGGGGTGAAAGCCAAAAACAGAGGGGTATAGGGCCCCTAACGCCTGTATGTGCTTGCAGCACTATCCTGATATTCCTTTTGAGACCGCATAAGCTTGTGCAGTGGCAGAGCTTCCTTGGTCCTTAGGGTTATAAAAGCCGATCGAGTTAGGGAAACCACGTGAAAAAGGGGATTCGTTCCCACTAATTGTCGCCCCTGAAGTGCATGTGATGACTCAAAACGCCCCAGGATAAGTGGACGAAGAGGCCAAAGGGGTGGACAAAGGAGGGGTTTCTCGGCGCCAAGACAGGGAGGCCAAGGGACTCTCGGCACGGGGTCTTCCCGGCGCGAAGATGAGTAGGCCCCAGCGCGATGAGGAGAAATGAAACGGGTGGCTCCCGGCGCGCCCGGGAGATGGGATCTCGGCGCAAGAAGGCTTGCGCCGAGGGCTGTTCATCATCTTTACTGTTTGCAGGGCCGAGAGCTATGAGGGCGCCGGGATACGAACAGAGGTTTACGGTACTCTGTTTTTGATTTTAATGGTGATTTGGGCAGAAACTGACGGATTCTATGGGCTCTAGACTGCTCAAGGCATCCACTCTGAGTTGGATTAGGTCTAGAATTCAGAGGAGTATTAGGGTTCGAGAGGCATCTGGGAAGCCGGAGTCTGAATGCCCCTGTCCATCGCCATTGTCACGCAGAGCTTGGGGACATGCTTGATATGGTCATTCGTCACCCTGGGAGCCAAGAGATGGCTGTCTCTGGCCCCAGAGGCGGCTTCGATGACATCAACGGAGGAAGCACGTACGCTTAGAACCCCGGAGTTTCTCAAGCTTCGATCATTGCACAGCACGGCTTCATCCCAGCAGCCAAGGGATAGTCTGTCCTGGGCTCTGAGGTGAGCACTAATGGTGCTACGAAGCAGAGAAAAGAAACAGACAAATCGGATCATCATGCTACTGGTTTACAGATAACACGGGGAATGGCAATAGGGCTTCAGAGGAAGCAAAAATCAGGCCTAAGCTATAGCCCATCATGCATATATATCCATTCGTTTGATGATGTCCATCAGGGAAGACACATGGTGAGAAGACCCAGACGATACACCATTCCAATACTCAAACCGATTACAGGGAGAGAGTGAGGGAAAGGGGGACAAACAGATGCCGAGATGTCTCGGCTACATTGCATGAATCAAGATAAGACTTGAAATGATTACATGAAATAGAAGAAAAGAAAACAAGGGGGAGGGCGGAGCATTGACTCCTCTCCCTCCCCTGATGCCCACCTGGAGCTTCTTCCCTTTTGATCGGTCTCTTCTCTCTTTCTTTCTTTTTAGCGGAGGAGGCTCTCTCTCTCTCTGGTTTCTTCTCTTTTCTTTCTTTTCGATCGATGGCCCGGCTTCCGATCCCCTCCCCATTTCAAAGAGGGTTTGCTTTTATAGCTCTCATCCCTCTGTCCTCTCGGTGGAGGGCAGTCGGTGCGGCTTGTTCCATTTGAGACATCTCCCGACGCGATAAGTCGCCCCCTGTTGAGGCTCCTGGCGCCATTAACAGGAGCCCAAATGGCCGGCCCATCTAGTGGCTTCAGGCCTCATACGTGCCTTAGGCTTCTCTTTATGCTTTCTTTTGAATTAATCTTCATCAGAACCGAATAAGGCCCACCTTTAGTAGAGACATGACTTTGTTGAGATCGTCTTGAGGCTTGATCAGTGAACTCACTGAGGTTTAATCAGTATTGCCGTCTGAATGACGACAAAACTGGGTATGTTTTATCGGCATTGTCATCTGTGCGGTGACAAGACCGGGCATCAGCTTCAGTCTGACAGACTTCGACCGGGTGTGTAATCTCTGGAGAGGATTGCTCTTCTGTTCTGACTTTGTAGGAGCCCTGACAATCTTTATCTGCCGGTGCCGGCTTCATTTTTATCTCATATTACATCCATCAGTAAGCTGACATCTGGCTTATCCTGACATATCATCCGTGGATTCTTGGACGAAGCAGTAGTACAGCTCTTCTTAAAGGGTTGGGAGGTCTCATCAGTCGAGTGACTGCGGCTTTATCGGTGCTTCTGTCTGAATGACATCGGCACCGGGCATCAGCTTTGGCCGACAAGGGCTTTAGCCGGGTGAATGGTTGACGAGCTTCATCATTGGTCTTTCACTGTTGGTCAGACCCTCTTTTCAATTGTGCTTCCACCCTTGTTCATTTTCTAGGTGTCAACATGTATATAATCCAACCAAAAAAATAAAAACACAAAGAAAAAGAAAAACCATAAAAAAGACAATAATAATTAACGGAACTGGTCCGAAACTGCCAAATACCAGATTTTATTCCGTCAGAAAAGCAGAGTGAACTATATCAGGGGCTTAGGCGCCTTAGGCCTTAACTTCCCCAGTTCGGTTACATAAGCCCTCCACAGCTCACACTCTTCACCCACGTGCGCTAAGGTCTTTCCCACAACACTTGTCTTCCAGGGTGCTTTGACGGCCTTCGCTTCCTTCACATCCGCTTCAGTGCCCAACTCCCTCTTCTTCAAAGGAACAATGCCAGTCGGTGGCGGGAACGAATGACGTGGGATGCCAATCTGGAGGCAGCACCGATGCGCATTATAAAGGACGAACTCGGTCGCGCCGATCAGTTGAAGATCAACTTCGGGAGAAGGCCTCATGAGGAGATCTGGCGAAAGTAAACATGCCGGTGCGCAAGTAAAGAAGCCTTGTGTCACGGTGCGGAAGTGAGACCGCCAGTCTTCACGTTTCTTCAGCCACGGAACGCGGTTCACTACAGTACCACCGAAGCCTAACACGTCGGCTATGTGGTGAAGCGGGCTTTGTTGGAAGAGCTTCGAAGCAGTTGGCATTCCCTCGCGGTGATCGAATTTGAAGTGCAAATCAAGCCAGCAATTCAAGACAAGTGCGCAACCAAAAGGAGGCTTACCCATGCTCGAGGCAGTAAGGCCGCTGTAAAGATAGGCAAGGACGGCGGGTCCCACCCTCTTTCAACTCCAGATCCTGCGAATGGCACTTAGTTGATCCTCCTCCACTATGTTGTCGGTATGAGGAAACAAGAGAGCACCCGTCAGACAGATAGTGAACCCCTTCATGATTCCCTCCAAATGGTCATCGTCTAGTGACCCTCTCAGGGCGTCCATGACCCACTCCGTGAGCTTTTGGAGATCGATCCCCTTTTGAGTACGGACCTTTCGGGCTGCGTCGGGCGGCATGAAGCTTCCAAGGACGCTTTCAGAAGTCCCCCGTGTCAGCATCCGCATAGCCTTCACCTTCCCGTCACTCTTGAATTTCTTCAATCCGAGCAGAAGTTCCACCTCCTCGAGGAGGATGGTCACCTCGAAGGTCGGGAAGATAAAAGTGTGGGTCTGGGGATGCCAGATCTCCACTAGTGCGCCCATAGCCGCCCAGTCCATACGAATCTTCTCGTAATGCTTGGCGTGAATAAGGAGCCCCTGCAGATGCCACTTCGAGAGTATGGCCCTCATGCCAATGGAGATATTGGAAGTTAGCTTTGAAAGCCATGGCAGTTTGGAAAACTTCCTCGGGCCTGGGAAGAGTGGATATGGCTGGAAGAGGAAAAAAAGAAGAAATAAAGGAAGTAAGAAGAAGGTTCACATGGAAAATTTGAAATGAATCAGCTTACCATATGCGACATGATCGTCCCACTCAGATGACCCTCGAGGTCGGAGAGTCGCCTGATCTCGCTGCTAGGCATGCTCCTCTTCATAACGTGGGAAGACTCTCCTTCCATCCTGAAATCTCTAGATTCTCCTCTCCTTCCTCTCCTGAGCTTCCAAAACCCACCTTAGTGCATCTGAATGAACTAGCCTAAGGGGAGTTCTTATAGGAAGGCAAGATTGCTACAGGACAGAACATGTCACATCAGCGGTCAATGTCAGGATTTTGGCTAGATCTCCTTCCCATTGTGGTGCGATTCTGCTATGATTCTGCTACTTTCTGATGTTATTAATCCATGATGGCCTGTGCAGGTTTTACTAACGGACGTCTTTGTCCAGTCTCCTGTCCCACCTTTCAATGGTTGGTCCCACCATGTCATGCATCATAGTATACGATACCTACAGTACTAGAATAGGTCAAGGACCTTGCGACCCGAACAAATCTGGGATTTGAGTTCCCCTTCAACAAAACCAGTGATGATCCCGGAAGAATTTGGGTTGTACGGATAGGCTGTTAACTTGTGGTAGCATGGGGACGACGGTTCCATTCAGTGAGTTGGTGCGCGGAGAAACGGGCCCCAACCTAGTGTCAGCTCACCGGATCGGTATCCTGACCCGTTCTTAACAAGTTGACAATATTATCCTTGGCTATTTTCTATTTTAGTTTGTTTTAAATTTTTCTTTAAACCCAACATGCATTCATATAGGACTTTGATTTATTGCGGAAGATCATTCAAGTGATTCGATTGTGAAAGCCGTTGTGCTTCAATTCCTACAAATATGAGATATTCCACTCCGAATAAAATACTGAGTTTTCTTGAAACGGCCCTACGTTGCTCTTCCAAAGGAGACCATTGTTTGGACAGACCCTCAGATATTCCTTTGCTTTTGACCTTGTTTGACCCACCTTGGCCGCAGCACTTCCACATTGGCTGGTAACCGCTCCCCAAAGGTGAAACCTCCGGTTTATGACCCAGGTACTTCCACACCGAGAAGTTGGTCTCCTTTTCGTGCCTGAGCGCACATCTCGCCCTCCCTTATTTGATCTCCGTCCAGGCAATCGTCAATATTTGAAAGACCTTCTTCAAAGTCGCCTCATTGAAACTTCAGGAAAGATTCCAAACAGTAACGTCAAAAGCGTGTCTCATCACACCTTGGCATCAACTTATCAGTCCGCTCCCACTTCATTTCACTCCACTTCGATACCATTCCATTACGTGTCGCTCCCTTGCAAAGCAGACGCCAAGGCGGGGCAGCTGTAGACACGCTATTCTTGACGTCTCCTGAGAAAGTCTCATATTACTATACGACGCCCCGTGACGGCTTACGCATTTCGAATCACTTGAGTACTTCCTTTTCTTGGGACTTCTTCTGCCTTTTTCGGCATCCAGAATCGTCTCGTCACGGCATTCGGACGGCATCAACACCAGTCAGACGCATCAAGAGGTTCCGGAACCAAGAAGGTGTCTGTCGGGCGGCCGCCGATTGAGGACCCGGGTAGGTCTTAATGGGGGCGTCCAGGCCCCTGGACGCCCCCATCTTTTTAATTTATTTTATTATTTTCTCAGGGCCCAAAACCAAATAAAAAATATATATATTAATGGAGGCGTCCAGGCCCCTGGACGCCTCCATAAAAAAACAAAAAAAAATGTGTGTAAAATGTCAGTTGGCATAAAAAATAAATAAATAAATAAAAATATATATATTAATGGAGGTGTCCAGGACCCTAGACACCTCCATAAAAACAAATATAAAAAATCAAAATGCCAGCCCTGGCATAAAAGACAAAAGAAAAATAAAAAAATAATATATTTATGGAGGCGTCCAGGCCCATGGACGCCTCCATCAACTCCCTCACGGGCGCTGGCCACCGAACGACGGTTTGTCGTGTGTGAAAAAATTCAAATTTTGAAGACGTCCAGTCAGCTGGACGCGCCCATTTCTGAATCACGAGGCGCCGCTCACAAAATCACGCGTTGTGCAAAACCGCGTGCGGCCGTCGTCGGTTTTCGGTGGACCTGTTTGAGGCGTCCGGAGCCCTGGACGCCTCCACAAAAGTATTCCAAAAAAATATATATAAAAATAGAATAAAATATTAATTCAGCCCTGATGGAGGTGTCCAGGGTCCTGGACGCCTCCACCCTCCGTAGCTCTATAAATAGAGACCCACCCCCTCAGTTTTGGAGGAGCTTCGAAGTGATCCGATAGGCTGCCGGAGCCCAGAGGCTACGGAGTCATTTTCTAACCCGTGGGTTCTTTTGTAGGTGGAGGTTCTGCCGGCTTCTCGGGTGGTCACGCTCGCGAGAGGAATGTCGTCTTCATCCACCGCGCTTCCACGTCGTCCCCACACTGCCGGAGCTCCGCCGGATTTCACCATCGGCACATCCAATAAGCCAATTCTTTCCTTTTCTTCGTAGTTCTTTTGCATTCATCATCTTGCATCCCCTATCCCCCTTCATAAGGGCGCCTTTTCTTATACACTTCTTACATCCATCATCTCATTTTCCTCCTACTCGAGTCCGAGAGGGGTTTAAAAGATAACACCAACCAGGTGTGTGTCTTGCCATCATTTCGTTATTTTTATCACAAGGATTTGAATACTACACCTCCATCTTTCTAATCCACTTGTCATTTGTTTGTCGTTGTTCTGCAAGGGTAGCCGAGGAAAGCCCTCTCCGTCGGTCGGCCGGAGGGAGAGGAAGAAGCAACCCGCCATCTCCCGCTCTTGAGGTAGGCGCGATCACTTTCTTATTTTGGGCTCTTTCGACCCCTGGCGATCACATCTTGTTTTCGAGGCCGCGGCGAGTCACTTCCCCAATGGCCGTTTAAATTTCCATTCTTATATTCTCTTTATATTCTGTTATATTCTGCTCATATTCTCGAGGCCGTGGCGAGTCACTTCCCCAATGGCCGTTTAAATTCACGTTCTTATACGTTATATTCTTATCTGTTTATGTTCTCGAGGCCGCGGCGAGTCACTTCCCCAATGGCCGTTTAAATTCCCGCTCTTTGTATTCTCTTTGTATTCTGTCATCTTATTATCTGCTCATATTCTCGAGGCCGCGGCGAGTCACTTCCCCAATGGCCGTTTCAATTCTTGTTATTTAATTTCTGCACCATTCCTGTCCCCCCGAGGCCGCGGCGAGTCACTTCCCGCTATGGCCGTTTAACCCCCATATCTTGCTATATCACACTTGTCCCGCTCGCCCCGCCGGAGTAATCTCCCGTGGTGGCCCCTTCTCTCTCTTCTCTTATTTTTGTGTTGCAGCAAACAAACACCAAAAAAAGAGGAGCCCGCGCGCTCCGCGTCTTCTCCACTCTTCCCCGAACCGCGTGACGTCGCTCACACTGGGGTCTCCGCCGATCCGGAGAAGGTCCGGGCCATTGTTGAGTGGCCGGAACCCCGTACGGTTCATGATGTCCGCAGCTTTCATGGCCTTGCGACGTTCTATCGTCGCTTCATCCGCGGATTTAGCTCCGTCACTGCCCCGATCACGGATTGCATCCGGAAGGGCACATTTGTATGGACGAAGGCCGCATCTGCTGCCTTCAGGGACATCAAGGAGCGTATGACCCAGACACCTATCCTTCGACTGCCTGATTTCTCGAAGGTGTTTGAGGTCTGTTGTGATGCGTCGGGTGTTGGGATTGGAGGAGTTTTGAGTCAGGAGTCCCACCCGATCGCATATTTCAGCGAGAAGCTGAATGACGCGAAACTGCGATATTCCACGTATGATAAAGAATTCTACGCAGTTGTTCAGGCTCTTAGGCATTGGAGGCACTATCTTTTACATCAGGAGTTTGTCCTATACTCCGACCACGAGGCATTGAGGTACCTCCATTCGTAAAAGAAGCTTAATTCGCGTCATAGTCGTTGGGTCGAGTATCTCCAGCAGTTCACCTTTGTGCTTAAACATAAGGCTGGAGTGGAGAACAAGGTGGCTGATGTCTTGAGTCGGCGAGCATGTTTGCTTACCACCATGAGTGCCGAGGTCATAGGGTTAGAGAAGATGAAGAAGGCCTATATTGATTGTCCTGACTTCGGTCAGATTTTTACCACCCTCCAGGCCGGACCCTCGAGAGACCTTGATGAGTATGTGCTTCAGGAGGGTTACCTCTTTTGAGGTAGCAGGCTATGTGTTCCCCGAACTTCGGTTCGAGATTTCTTAGTGTGGGAACTACATGCGGGATGTCTAGCCGGCCACTTTGGTCGGAACAAGACTATTGAGGCAGTGGAGCATCATTTTTATTGGCCGAGCTTGAAGCGCGATGTTGCTAACATCGTGGCTCAGTGCCGTACTTGTGCTACGGCCAAGATGAAGAAGCAAAGCTCGGGTCTTTATACGCCTCTCCCCGTGACAGGATGTAAGTATGGATTTTATTTTGGGATTGCCACGTACCTCTAGGAAGCATGACTCGGTCTATGTGGTGGTTGACCGTTTCTCGAAGATGGCCCTCTTTATCCCCTGCTCGAAGACTTCGGATGCTTCTAGGGTAGCCCGCCTATTCCTTACTCATGTGGTGTGCAAGTTCGGGTTGCCTCGCACTATAGTGTCTGACCGTGATGTTAGATTCACTTCCTATTTTTGGAAGATACTATGGCATATGATGGGTACGCACCTCAAGTTTTCCACTGCATATCATCCCCAGACAGATGGTCAGACCGAGGTGGTCAATAGGAGTCTGGGAGATCTTTTGAGGTGTCTAGTTAAGGACCGCATTGGGGATTGAGATCTCATTTTACCCATGGCTGAGTTTGCATACAATGATTCGGTGAATAGGTCTACCGGCATGAGTCCATTTGAGATTGTCACAGGTCGTAGGCCTAGGAAGCCCGTTGACCTTGTCCCCATGCCTATCCATGCTAGAGTGTCGGAGTCGGCCGAGTCGTTTGCTAGGCATGTTAGGAGTTTGCATGATGACATCCATCGTCACATTGAGGCCAGCAATGTACGGTACAAGGAGTTAGCCGATGCCCACCGACACCACCGAGAGTTCCATGAGGGCGAGTACGTCATGATCAGGGTAAGACCTGAACGGTTTCCCTCTGGAACCGTTAAGAAGTTGCAAGCTCGCAGAGCCGGTCCCTTTAGAGTGTTGAAACGTGTTGGATCCAATGCGTATGTTGTGGACCTGCCCGAGGAATATGGTATAAGCCCTACCTTCAATGTATCGGATCTTGTTGCATATAGGGACCCAGCGGTGATCCCTAGTAAGCCTTTTGAGCCATCTCCTCCCCTTGAGAGTGATCCCACACCTGAGTGTCCACTTCCACCTCCAGCCCCTTTTTCACGGCAGCGTGAGCATATAGATCGTATACTGGACGAGCAAGTGACAGTTACCAGGAGTGGATCTTACCCGCGCTACCTAGTGCGATGGAGAGGACGGCTCGCTACTGAGGACACATGGATCACACATGGCGAGTTGCAGCAGATTGATCCGGACCTTTTGGAGTGATACAGGAGCGATGCAGACCCTTACTCGACAGGGTCGAGTTTCTCCCACCCGGGGAGAATTGGTGCGGACACTCGAGCAGTTGATCGGCACGACACACCGAGCCACCGGTACCGCACACGGAGCACGACACGAGCCACCTCAGCATCCATCTGGCTCGGAGACAGCCTGGAGACTCCGCCTTGAGCCTCCCCATTTATTATATTTAGCTAGACTTTATGTGTGTGTAATGTGTATTTATTTCATTGCATTCGGTTTGCCATTTTAAGTGTAATAGGGGCTTACGAGCATTTCAGATCCCGTGGGCCCCACGGGCCCCCCGGGCCCCACCACATTGGGCCACCTCAGCCTAGGGTCCCACGTGGGGCCAGTCAACATGCCACATGGGAGCATCTAGAAGCTGGACTTGTAATTGGACACATGGGGGACAATGGGCTTAAAATGTCCAAGGACGCTACCTACCTCCCACCTACATTTCAACCTTCCACACCCCTCCCATTCAAAGTCCAAGGGCCGCCCCCCTCCCCTTAATTTTTTATTTCTTTTTTGTGTGTGTGTCACATGCCATCCCAGCCCTTCATCTCTTACCCCTAGATCCTACGGTTGTGGATGGATGTGAGATGTAAGCTATTTAAACTTGTATTTTCCATTTGACTTAAATAAATGCCATTTGGAATCAAAGAAATTGTTGGAGCTCCAGCTTGGTGCGCCCCTCTCTCCCCCCTTTCAGCTGTGAAGGTTGCCTCTGGAGGTGTGACTCCTCCCCTATCAGTTCCGGTCATCCTCGCCGCTGCCACGAGCCGCCACCGCACCGCCATCGTCTTCATCAGAGTTCTGCCCGCGCAGTACCACAGCAACTCCCACGAAATTCCCAACTCAGCCAAGAGCTCTGATCGACCTGGAGATTTTACTGGAGGTTCCATAGGTGTCAAGGATGTCCCAAAAAATTTGGTTTGTCATTCAGATCCCGTTTCATAATTTTTTATTTTCGTTCCCTCTTTCATTCCAATTCTGCCAGCAGTCTGTCCAGATGCATCTCCGCCTAGAGTTTTAAGTCTTAGGTCCACTTTTTGAATTTTTTTGGTTCGCCCAATTTTATTGGATCTTCCTTACATCAACCCCTTCATCCACAATGTTTCTAAATTTCTAGTTCGTCCATTTCATATTTTCCACAAATCGTTCTCAGATCCACCTGAAGTTCTGTCCACCCGTTCCCAGATCCGACCACCAGACACTCCAAAAATCCTATCAAATCACCCCACCTCCAAATCCAATTCTAAAAATTGTCCCATCTTCGTGGTTTGATTATCTACAACTTTGAAGAAGAGCTCAAGAGCTGAATCAGAGGTTTACTAGGCGGTCAACGGTGGTTCTCAGACAAGTACCCTATAAATCTGAGATTTCGGTTACTATACAACAGGGACTTGTAAATTCAATAAAGTTCTGATCTGACCAGAAGCAGCAGATCTCTTTGGTCTAGATTGAAGCATTTGAAGAGAGCTTTCCAACGATAGCTCATGCGTCCCGATCCGACGTTGGGATTGATCGTAGCGGCCGTTTTCGCCGGAGCGCGCGCCTGAAAACAGCAACTAAAAATCTGTGCGTAGCAACTTCAAAGCTTGGGAATCGGGACCGATCGACCCCCGATCGGTGTTCCCGTCCGACCGCCGTCCGTGGAGGTGTGCCACCAGGGGTCCCCATCACAGTGGGTCCCACCCCCGCAGATACGGAGGACAGCGCCGTTCGTGGGCCCCGCGGGCCCGCAGAACCCGCCGTTCGGAAAGCACGAAAACGCGGAGTTCGGCACCGCCGGGCGACATCACGATGCTTCCCGTCAACCCGAGTTGCGTGATTCCCGGGCTCCACATGTGACCTTTTACCTCCCTGTGTGGAGTGGGTCAAATCTTTGTATTGCTGTGATATTGTTTAACCGGGAGTCCGTGATTCGGCCGGAGTTGTCTTCGCCACGCTGGGTGCGTGGAGGTAATGGTCCAAACCTCTTGGTGTTCATTTGCTTAGCTAGTATACGATCTTTTGCCGCTGCCGAGAGTGTAGGTACTAGCCAGTGTGTCCATGTCACCGCTGTGAGAGTGAGAGTGACCCGTCCCGCGACTCGATCTGAGTCCGGAAGTTGAGTCGGACTACCCTTGACCTCCGCCGGTTCCTTAACCGCGCACGGTACGCGCTTTCCCTCGCTTGGGATGACGAGTGAGCTTCCACTTCTGTTAGCAACGTTTCGCCACTAGGAGCTCGTAGTGTCGGGCTTAGTGTCTCCCTGGTGTGTGTTGCTGGTCGTGTCTTCATCTAGAGTCCGAGGGTGGCACCATATAGTGTCATCTCCCATGTCCGTCCCGCATCAGGAGGTGGCGAAAGCGATGGAGGGTTACGCAATGGTGAAGGTGGTGGAGATGGTGATGCAGGCAATGGGGTAGTGGAGGCGGTGTCGGTGATGGAGAAGATGAAGAGGAGGATTGCGACCCCCACCGTTGACGTACTGACACGATGCGCCGAGTGGCGTCAGGAGCAGAAGTGGGGGTAGAAGAACTGGAGGCACTAGCCTGAGCATAGGCTTGGGTTTGTGGAGGTTGTGAAGATGGGGTAGGAGATGGCAAAGGTAATGAGGTAGGTGGAGATGGAGATGGAGATGAAGGTGATGGAGTGGGTGCAACACTAGATAAAGGATCACGGGGGTGCCCCGAGTCGTGTAGCGATGGAGATGATTGCCTGGGCGGCGCTTGCTGCTGTTGCTTGCAGCGGAGATAGAGAACAACCTTATGAATCGTAGGCCAATTGATCCTTTTCATATCTTCCTAGCCGTAAATGTACTCCCATAACTCAGGACAATCCTCGACCAAATGCCCCTACTGACGATGGTAATCATAAAATTGAAGCATATTCCTGACCACAGGTCGACAAGACACAACCGGAGGGAGCTGCAACGCGTGGGTGGTCATCAAAGCCTGAAAGATGTCGGTAAAACACTCTGGCAACGGAGAACGAGGAGCCCGCTTCGGGCAAGAGGGATGCCAAGGGGTATGAGAAGGTAATGGAGAGGGTTGCAAAGAGGGAAGTGGAGGTTGCGTGGGCAAAGTCGCATGGGAACTAGCAGAAGTACTAGTAAAGGCACATGTGGAGCAGGATGGGGAGGTATGTAGTAAACAACATCCACTTGCTCAGGGTGTAGAATTCCCTTGACCGAAAGTGGAGATGAAGACAATGACACATGCGGGTGTATGGGAGTGGAAGGCTGACTGTGGATGGCGGACGGCGGGCTCATGGAGGGATATGTGGAGGATGGACTCATGGAGGGATATATGGCAGAAGGCTGACCCGTGCAGAGTTGGAAAGAGACGGAGGGCTGACTCATGGAGGGTGAGGTGTAAGGGGATGTAGGAAGTGGAGGGGACTCGGAGTGAAGGGAATTGTAGAGTTGTTGGCTGACAAAACGGGCTCGACTATAAAGATGCTGCCAGGAGGTAATGTTATTCAGGGCCAAGATGAAGCAGTACTCGGGTGTTACATCAGAAATGAGCATCTTAATTTGCTCCAACTCCGGAATATGCCTCGGGACTTGCGCGGCCAGGCGACGCCAGCAATCGGCAAAGACAGAGAAGTCCCCGTCAGGCTTCATCTTCTCATGGGCTAAATCCACAACAGAGAACCTAGGCCCAACCTGGTCCTGATATTACTGAATAAACCTCTCTTGGACAATATGAAAATTAACAACCTGCTCTTGCGGTAATGAAAAGAACCAATCCCAAGCCAGGCCTTCCAATGACAGACCAAATGGATAAGACATCAAGTGTTGGCCATGTCGAAATTGGGCCAACTCATAAACAAACTTCTTAATGTGCACAAAGGGGTCGCCGGTTCCACCATAGCGGCGATAAGAAGTGATTTGTGAAGGTGGCGGAAGCCTGAGATTTTGGAATGCAAAAGGGACACTCAAGGAGGGTTTTTGATCAATCCGGTGTTGAAGTTCATCAACCTGACGTTGGGCTTAAGCAATCATCTCCTGGGTAGGGAGAGATCGAGAAGATGTGGGCCAGCTTGAGCAAGAGATTACAGATGTGGACCAAGATTATTGTAATGGGCCGGATAAGAGGATCTGGACTGAGAAGAAGCATAAGAGCCCATTTCGAGAATAGAAGGATGTGCGGGCCTAGAAGTAACATTATCATGTGGACCCATTGGAGCAACAACATGGGTAGAAGGAGGAGGCCCATTAAGAGAAGAAGGTCCATTAAGAGAATAAGGCCCATTAAGGTGGTTTGCAATCATTTTTTGGACTTGGGCCGGGTCGATTTGGCGAACAAGGCATGATAGGTGGGCCATAAGATTAGTCTTTTCTTCAGATGGGTCAGAGGGACCACGGGAAGATGGGCCCGCGTGGGATGAAGATTCCACGCAGGAGAAAGAAGATTGGGAAGAAGAAGGGTAAATAGAATGAAAATGGCGCTGCATGAGAGAGGCGGAGACTTAATACAAGAATGTCAAGGGAAATACAACCAAGGAAGCAAGGGCAAAGGATGAAGCGAGGGCAGGACCCATATGGGAGAAGGCGGTTCTGGGATGACTACTACTAGGATCTAAGACAGATAGACTAATGCACAAATACCAATGCAAATGTGACCTAGAATGATTGACCCAAGCCTAAAACTAAATGAGTCAACAATAAAATGTATATAATGGATGAGGAAATGCAACACAAATACCACGAATGGGCTTGAATAAACCCAAACAATACAAACAATATTAATGTGAAGGATTTCACCCAAGATCAAACAAGTTGATATGATGCTAAAGTTCTTGTTTTCCAAAGTTTTGGTGGACCCTTTTAATGATTTGAATTAAGGATAATTCCCTCAAGATAGGAATCCTATGGGAATAAGGTCCAAGCTTTGGGTTCAACTAGGTTTAATCTCCCTCACACGTATGCAAATGCGAATCCTAAGCGTGGGAAGGTACAACTGGCTCGACGTCCGTGTGGGAATCCATGGCTCATGGAGACTTACGGAGGTCCCAGATAAGATCACCTAGTCGACTCCATGAAATATGGAGGCGAGAGGGTCACTTAATAGGGTAGGAATGCGGCTAAAATATGCAATGCAAGGCCCTATGCGCACCGGAGTCCATGCAGATTTCTAGCCTAAAACTAGCAAATCAAGACAATATTAAATTATGAAAACATGACAAGATGGATGCAAATAACGTGGAAAAAGCAAGACAATATAAAGGACAACAGTGCAAGACCATAAATAGGCATAACCAATCACTAAAAGCTAGGTAAAACCATCAAAGAACGACGTACCTGAGCATCTGACCCTGGGTCTACAAGCAGATTCCTTGCATAAAACTCAAAAATCAAGACATTATTAAATTATCAAAACATGACAATGAATGCAAGTGCTATGAGAACATGAAGATAATATAAAGGACAGCAGGATAAGACCATAAAACGGCACTATCAGACCCAGGAAGGCAAATTAAATGGTCAACAAATGATGCGCCTGAGAGCCTGCCCCTGGGCCTGCCAGAAATAGAAGGAGGTCTCCTGGGGATTGCCTACTGAAGGTAGAAGTCTCCTGGAGACTGCCTTCTGATCCCAGAACCTGACAACTGAGAGAATGAAGCGAAAAACGTGAGAAATGCTATGCCAAACTAAGAACACATACACCAAACAATCATAGGAGGGAAAGAACAACGTGATGGGCACTAGGCGTCCCACCGTGACCGCCAAAAAATGAGTTTGTAGATATTTATAATCCTTCGCCCCGAACTAGCAAATAATATGCATAAACATGCAATATGAACAAAGGTAAAAAGGGCGATGATGAGAGGTTGACAGTAGGAGAAAGATGCTATAAGGAATAGAAAACCTACTACGTACCTTGAAAAGAAGGATGAAGAACGGGGACAAAGAAGACCGCTAAGAACTTGATCACGCTTGAGAAACGGGATGCGGGGAACCGCATGGATCACACCTCCTCTCTTTCCAGCCGGCCAAAGAGCGAGGGCCTCATGTTCTATCCTTACTTTCCTACGAAACAAAGTCAAGACAAGAGATAAAAACCCATTAGATCATGAAGTGTAGCACCAATCCCGTATGCATAAATCAATAAGAGAAATTGAGGGAGAATGCACCCGGGGAGGGTTTTTAACCCATGTAGAAGGGACAAAATAAAAGGTGTGTGTGTTATGAATGATTATGAGTGCAAAGGATGAATTAACACATAGTAATGTTGTAGAAAATGATGATGCAAAATGTGCAAAAGTGTAGATGTGCAGTAGAAAAGTGCAGAACTGTGATCAAATAGGGAAAGGAGGAGCAGAGAATAGGTAGAAAGGATGGGAAGAAAGAGCCCTTATGTAGCATCCCACATAAATAAAAGAAGCAACAAATAAATTTTCCAAACAAAACAACAAAATCCTAGATATAAATGGGCTTTACCATATTTAAACTTATGAGGCACACGAGTATGGGCCTCCCATACACATAAATTAGCTAAGAGAACTAATGGGCCTTAAAATCCCCTAAGCTTTCCTACGCTCAAAGGGTAAAAATACATATATGAGTATTTTGTGATATGTTTCCAAGAGGCCAAAACCAGTGTGAAGCATGCCCAAGCCCATTAGACGTTCGAAGCTTACATGAGTATAGGACTTTAGGGTTTCCGATTCAAATAGGATGGTGGCTGTGGATATAGCAATATAGAGATTGCATGGGAAACTGTAGATCGAGTAGGATTGTTTGCGTGGAAATTTATATAACATTAGGATTCTAAAACCTCCAATCCTATAAATAAACTCCTCTGTCCAACAAGCCAAGGCTACTACTGCTAATACATTTGAGCCCTCCCTTTGCCTGCTGTCGTCTGCATCTCCTTCCTGCCAAAGTTGTTGTGAATAGGGAACCCTAGCGTCTTCCTTCAGTTCCTAGACGTCACTTGCTATTGATGAGGTTTGAAGCTGCAGTTGCTGCCATAATACTACCATGAAAAAAGCCTGTTGCTTCTTCATTGCTGCCTCTTTCATGAAGAAGACGTCGTGTTCTTCTACCTCTACTTCCTGCTGCAGTTACTACTGAAGCTGCTGCTGCACTTTCTCAAATCTTCTCCCGAATGTCTTCATCACTCTTATAGTTGCTATCAGGTACTGCTACCGTAGCTATTCTTATTATCTTCTCTGTCCATCGTCCAAGACCCCAAACAAGGTAGGTGTTCCCAAGTCACAAAGCCTAACCTATTAATCACTGTAATTACATGCATATAGGTTATATAGCATGTTACCATGTTTTCAGATTCAGTACCGTAGTTTTTTACTGTATTTCAGTAAATAACAACCTTGTCATGGGCACTGATTTAATGAACGACCGCATACACGGTCGCTAATTCTTGTGAAATAGCGACATCGGTTAGGGCGTCATTTAATGAATGACCTTTTGTCAGTCCGATAATTTTTTTAACATTTAATAAACATCACCTGTTTAAAAAAATTAATATATGTAAAAACAAGACGTTAAAAATATTGCATGATCATGTTCCTGAAATCCTGATATTTTCCTCTACCTGTTCATGTATTCACTTTCCTGTTCTGATAAAGTGAAAATACCATGTGTCTATGATTGTACCTGCCCGAGGCAAAGCATCAGACAAATAATGGGTGATAGCTACATAGTCGCTATTTAAATAATGAACGCCCTCACGAAGGGGCGGTAATTTATAAATAACTAGCAAAAGTAGAATATATCGAATATCATGAATTAACGACCGAAGTCAGGGCGTCATTTAAAGAATGAATGCCACTATACACAGTCGCTAATTGAAAACATAAATATTAATTACTGGGAAAATCCAAGAATTAACGCCCTTATACAGTGTCGTTAATTTTAGATATTTACATGAAAATTATGATATAATCCTCGTTGAACGACCTTTCAGAAGGTCGCTATTTAATTAAATAGCGACTTCTATAAAGGCGACGTTTTCCTATTCCACAGTTTTATCGCGTTTTTGGCCCATACCGCGGGTCTAGTGACACACTCATCTCACATCCGTAGATGGAGTCTCAGTTTTGACTCTATCAATTACACACTCAATTCTCGGTTGATGGGGACATCACCTCCCATGCCCACATTCACGGCTCATCTCCTCGCCCCGGTTGCATCCGGCATAGTCTAGTTATTTATTTTAAGTCCTATGTAATTTTTTTCAAGTCATATCATTGTATTTTCCCTTTTATTTGAGTCATGTCCCTAGGTCTTTTGTTTATTTCCCTAAGTTTGTGTGTCATTAGGTTGATTAGTTTATTATTGGGCTAGGCCCAAGGGCGCCCCCTACCCCTTGGTTATTTGTCATTGTTGCATGAGTCAGGGACTTTTTGTAAAATGTGGGTTGCCTATATATAGGACCCCATTCCCCCCATTTCAAATCAATGAATGAATGAATGAAAATTTGAATTCTCTAGTGTCCAACTTAAATCTTCTTCTTTTGGTGAGAAGCCAATTGAGTGGGTGAGAAGACCCTACCCCTCTCTCTCTCTACCCCTCTCTAGAAAGTCATTTTCTCTCTCCTCCACTTTCTCTCTCTAAAACCTACGCCTCTTTCTCTCTCCTCCCCTCCCAACCACCTTTCTCTCTCCTCCCCCCCCTCCATTAAGGTCATTCCAACTACCCCCAACCCTCATTACTCCACCCCTAGTCCCAAGAGACCCTCCACCAATCCATACTCCACCACCCAACCACCAACTACCCAATCCCCTTCCCTAAGCACCCTCTCATCTCCCAATGGAGACTTCTCCACTCCCTAAGCACCCCTTCCCTTCCCCAATACAACCCTTCCCATCCCCAAAGCCCCCATTAATCACCCCTTTAGTCCACTTTCAAACCTTGGAGATAGATCGCTCCTTCCCTCTCACCCACCATCCCAAATTCGCAGCACCTCTCTCACCCACTGTAAACACCCCATTCTAGCCCCCATTCTCCCCTTCCCACACCTTGGAACACCACCTCCCAGACCCCCTCACAGCCAGGGTTCTCCCCACACTCATCCACCCCCATTTCCCCTCCCATAGACCCCATTTCCCCCCATCATCTTCAACCTACAGTTCTCAGTTCGCAGGTAGCAGAGTACCAGCAACTTCCAGAGCCAGCTCCGACTTCATCCGAGTGTCCCAGGAGTCCCAAGAGATACCGTTGGAAGCGTCTCTCCGTCCTCTTCGCAACAGTGGTGGTCACATCCCATTCTGAGTTCGGGGCCGTCCTGAACAGTCGATCTTCCCCGACTGCGCAATTCCTCCCTGAAGAGCAACCTGAAGCTACCACGACCACTCTCTTGAAGATCTGGAGGCAAGGCTTGTCCGGGAGCTTATTCGATAAGTCTACTTCCAGAATCAAGAAGCGGAGCTCTGTTTTGCGCCTGGAATCAAGAGTTCTCATTTTCTTTCTCCGGGTGTGCGGTTCTGCTTCCTGACAGTCTGCTCCGACCCCCCCTCATTGTTCTAGCTCTACCGGTCTACTCTGACAACTTTTGGCATCCCCGTTGGTCTCGCTTCGAAGAGGACTCACCGACGGTTCCAACGACTCTGGCGGTGCCTGATTCTGAACTCTGGAGCGCTTGTGGCAACCGCTTATTCCTGCTGTTGTGAACTTGAAGCAGTCAGAACTGAATACCTGCCACCCTGTTCGAGCTTCTGCCCCGACTAGCACCTATGACCAGAGAAATCAAAAAAATTCAGGCGTCATCCCGATCCAGCTATGAATAAATTCCAACTGGTTTCATCATCAAAAAAATCGGGAGTGGTCGCAGCATCAAGTTATCCAACTGTCTGTCCTGAAGCACAGGAAGCGAACAGAATCGGCATCGACTCCCTTGTTAGCTTCTAGCTCGATTTTGCCCCACCCCGCTTGGCCGGCTGAAGGCCCCTCCCTGTGTGGAGGTAGTTTTAGATGTAATAATAATTTGTCCCCACCCCAAGATCTCCTCCTGCGAGAGGTGTAGTGTTGTAACACTTAAACAGGTCAAGGTTCTCCGGCACGGCGTGTGGGGAACCCACGCTTCCCCGCTCGCCCTCGTCTCCAAGCGGGACCGGTTTCTTCAAACCGGTCGAGTAAGTGCTCCAACCTAACTCTAATTTTGTGCTTGTTCTTTCATTATTAGTTCATAGTTCCGCTGGCCGTGAGAGTGAGAGCTCGATCCTTAAGTTCCTTTGCTTCAAGCGATCACCGTGGTGAGAGGAGTGTACCCGTGCCCTTGGCACAACGTCGGCTCCCTTGAATTGGGCAGCCATACCCTTGGGAGAACATT
This sequence comes from Amorphophallus konjac, assembly GCA_022559845.1. Classification (NCBI taxonomy): domain Eukaryota; kingdom Viridiplantae; phylum Streptophyta; class Magnoliopsida; order Alismatales; family Araceae; genus Amorphophallus; species Amorphophallus konjac. The sequence continues at coordinate 198,082,857 of CM040125.1, forward strand.
CCTTGGCCTTGCTGGCCCTCTACCAGCAAGGGCCCAGCCCCCACATCCTCCACTTGGCATTGCCAAGTTACCCCGGGTCAGGGTGAGCATCGGGTGAGCGGTCGCCGTTATCGGTCCGTTTGGAATGCCAATTGTGCTTGCTTGGTAAGTCCTAGGTTGTGTCACATCAATTGGTATCAGAGCAAGTCATTGACTTGTCTCTACAAGTCAAGTCCTTGGGCACGCTTGCATTGGAGTCATCATCAGTACGACCATTGCATTTATCTCCCCCCCCCCTCGATCTTCATGGCCACTTCCTACTTAACCAACTCGCTGTGAGCGACGTCACGCGGTTCGGGGAAGCGGAGAAGACGCGGAGCGCGCGGGCTCCTTCTTTTTGTTTGCTGCAGCACAGGAATAAGAGAAAAGAGAAGGGGCCACCACGGGAGATTGCTCCGGCGGGGCGAGCGAGACAAATTTAATATAGCAAGATATGGGGGTTAAACGGCCATAGGGGGAAGTGACTCGCCGCGACCTCGGGAGACGGGAATGGTGCAGAAATTAAATAGCAAGAATTGAAACGGCCATTGGGGAAGTGACTCGCCGCGGCCTCGAGAATATGAGCAGATAAGAAGATAGCAGAATATAAAGAGAATATAAAGAGCGGGAATTTAAACGGCCATTGGGAAAGTGACTCGCCGCGGCCTCGAGAATATGGATAGATAAGAATATGATAGGATATAAAGAGAATTTAAACGGCCATTAGGGAAGTGACTCACCGCGGCCTCGAGAACATGAATAGATAAAAATATAACATATAAGAACGGGAATTTAAATGTCCATTGGGGAAGTGACTCGCCGCGGCCTCGAGCATATGAGCAGAATATAACGGAATATAAAGAGAATATAAGAACGAGAATTTAAACGGCCATTGGGGAAGTGACTCGCCGCGGCCTCGAGAACAAGATGTGATCGCCAGGGGCTGAAAGACCCCAAAATGAAGAAAGTGATCACGCCTACCTCAAGAGCGGGAGATGGCGGGCTGCTTCTTCCTCCCCCTTCGGCCGGCCGACGGAGAGGGCTTTCCTTGGGTACCCTTGTAAAACAACGACAAACAAGTAACAAGTGGATTAGAAAGATGAAGGTGTAGTATTCAAATCCTTGCGATAAAAATGACGAAATGATGGCAAGACACACACCTGGTTGGTGTTATCTTTTAAACCCCTCTCGGACTCGAGTAGGAGGAAAATGAGACGATGGATGTAAGAAGTATATAAGAAGAGGCGCCCTTATGAAGGGGGATAGATGATGCAATATGATGAATGTAAAGAACTATGGAGGAAAAGGGGAAGAAAATGCTTATTGGATGAGCCGAGGGTGAGGTCCGGCGGAGCTCCGGCAGCGTAGGGACGACGTGGAAGCACGGTGGATGAAGATGACCTTCCTCTCGCGAGCGTGGGCACCCGAGAAGTCGGCAGAACCTCCACCTACAAAAGACCCCACGGGTTAGAAATGGCTCCGTAGCCTCTGGGCTCCGGCAGCCTATCGGATCTCTTCCAAGCTCTCTCAGAACTGAGGGGGTGGGGCTCTATTTATAGGGCTCCGGAGGGTGGAGGCGTCCAGGACCCTCGACACCTCCATCAGGGCCGAACTAATATTTTATTCTATTTTTTCGGAATATTTTTGTGGAGGCATCCAGGGCCCCGGACGCCTCCAACAGGTCCACCGAACACCACCGACGGCCGCACGCGGTTTGGCACAACGCGTGGTTTTGTGAGCGGCGCCTCGTGATTCAGAAATGGGCGCATCCAGCTGGCTGGACGTCTCCATAATTTGGCTTTTTTCATACACGACAAACCGTCGTTCGGTGGGCGGCGCCCGTGAGGGAGTTGATGGAGGCGTCCAGAGGACTGGACGCCTCCAAGAAAATATATATATATATTTTTGTTTTTATGCCAAAGCTGGCATTATGTATTATTTATATTTGTTTTCATGGAGGCGTCCAGGGGCCTGGACGCCTCCATAAATTATTATTATTTTTATGTTTTGTTTTTATACCAAAACTGGTATAATGCATTTTTTATATTTTGTTTTTATGGAGGCGTCCAGGGGACTGGACGCCTCCATTAATTATTATTATTTTAATGTGTTTTTTGTATTTTTATATATATTAAAGTTATGGAGGCGTCCAGGAGCCTGGACGCCTCCATAAGACCCCCCCGGGTCCGCTGAAAAGGCGTCGGCAGCTCCCCGACAGGCACCCTTCCTGGTTTCGGAACCTTCCGGTGCGTCTGATTGGTGTTGATGCCGTCCGAATGCCGTGACGAGACGATTCCGGATGCTGAGAAGGGCGGGAGAAGACTCAAGAAAAGGAAGCACTCGAGTGATTCAAAATGCGTAAGCCGTTGCGGGGCGTCGTATAGTAATATGAGACTTTCTCAGGAGACGTCAGGAATGGCGTGTCTACAGCTGTCCCGCCTTGGCGTCTGCTTTGCAAGGGAGCGACACGTAGTGGAATGGTATCGAAGTGGAGTGAAATGAAGTGGGAGCGGACTGATAAGTTGATGCCAAGGTGTGATGAGACACACTTTTGACGTTACTGTTTGGAATCTTTCCTGAAGTTTCAATGAGGCGACCTTGAAGGAGGTCTTTCAAATTTTGATGATTTGCTTGGACGGAGATCAAATAAGGGAGGGTGAGAGGTGCGCTCAGGCACGAAACAAAAAGAGACCAACTTCTCGGTGTGGAAGTAGCTGGGTCATAAACCTGCAGGTTTCACCTTTGGGGAGCGGTTACCAGCCAACGTGGAAGTGCTGCTGTAAGACCCCAAATTCTTTAGAAATTTATTTAGTAAGTTATTCGTAATTATTCAGAAATTATTTGAAGTTATTCGAATTAATGAGAATTATCCAAATTAATTAGATTAATTAATTAATTAATAGAATAAGTCATTTTTCAACTATTTTCTAAAAATCCCCAAAAATCACATCTTGTAGAATTAATTTTGTTTAGCAACTTTGTCTTCTACATTTAAGCCTAAGAAAATCATTTATTATGCCGAATTAGTGAACTTAGTCTTCCGAACTTAACATTTAATTATTTACGGAATAGTATAAGTAAAATCGACTACCTTAGAAAAATCTGTAAAAATAGTAAACAGATTAAGGTCGAGGTAGATAACAACTTTTCCTTCCGGCATTAGGCCATTGTAAATCCGTGGTAAGATCTATTTAGAGTTTAAACCCAAAAGTGCACACTTTTGACCCATACCTAACCCTTAGATTAAAACACGAAATTCGACCTCAATTCTCAACCAAATGATCTGAAATCAGTGGCAAATGGAAGGTCACAATGTAAGGAACATTTACCCTCAATCAATTTGAGGTAAACCTAACCCCAAATTGTGCTGCCGACATAGTTTGGTCAAGTCAAGGATTTCGGCGCCGTTTCTAAACACGTAGCTTGCAGCAGCGAATACTCCCAACTCAGAAGGCTCCAAAAGCTCTATGAGCTATCAAAATGAAGCCCTACGAGTCTTCTTTCATTTGGCTGTTGTGGGGTTCTATGAAGTTTCAGATCTGGGGAGATCTAGCTCGATTTGTGGAGGTGGGTCAGCAGGCCGTTGGCTTTCCTTCATCCTTCTTTGATCCATCGATTGAGGTAGGAATTCTCAACCAAATTTTGATCATGAGTACAGCAAATTGTTCCTCTCATCGAGCTCTATCCATTGGTGGCAAAAGCCCTAATTTTCATTAGGTATCCGTGGAGAAATCAAGCTTTTTGTGAGGTGCTGTCCAAGTGTTCTTCACCCTAGGGTTTGAGTTTTCTCTCTCCAATTTGAGGTAGGATCTAACAACCAAATTCTAATTAACTTACATGAAGTAATCAGAATGTTATTATCTTTCATTTAACATAGAAAGCCCCAAATTCCTTTGAGCATGCATCGTGAATTTTGATTTTTGTAGAAGCATGTCTAGAACATGATTCATATAGTGTTCCTTAAGTCAGAGCTTGATTACGGGCTCATTTTGAGTCATGTAACTTGATCTTCATGTAGCATATCATATATGTTTGGATTCATGATCGTGTTAGCTTTCTTTTGACACCAAAATCCCCAAATTTGGTTTTGTATATCGAGAGAAATCGATGATTTAGTGGAAGTATGTCCTGAACTAGGTCTCCTTGTGTTCTTCATAGAATAGGTTGTGATTCTTATGAATTCGGATGAAATTCGTGTTTCCAAATTGTAGTTTTATGATCCTAATATGTCTAGCAAGATTCCTATGGCATGTGGTTTTGATTTCAACTCATTTGGACCCCATTTGGGCGAGTTCACGCGTTTTCGGAAGCCCCGGCCGGTTCTGGGCTTGCAGGGGTCGACCCCAGGGGTCGACCCATCACCTGGCAGCCCAGGCCAGCCCGAGGGTCGACCCCAGGGGTCGACCCATTCTGCTTCCAGACCCCCGTTTTGCAGGGGTCGACCCCAAGGGTCGACCCGTACACCAAAAACCCGATTTTCTTCATTTTTCGAACCGAAGATGGATCCGAATCAATGGGGAATCAACCCATTTAACTTAGACCCATTGAAATTATATTTTTGAAGAACTTTTGACCTATTCATGTACCCCCCCTTGATTTCAATTTGCATTGGCCCTTTCTCGCAAACATAGTACCAAACACGATGTTTACTATCTCCATTACAACACTTACATTGGTTAAATAGAAACTCACTTAATTAATGATTAATGGTGTAATTAAAGCCCTGATAATGCATTCCATTTCACCGCTGTGAGAGCTTGTTCTTTACCTTGACGACTTTTTCTAGCTTGTTGGCTCTTTGGCTAATACAAATGATAATGGTTAATCATGATATCTTAACTTGGTGATTAGGATTAATATGTTGATTAGCTTGTTTGATTGCTGCTGTTTTACAGCAGCGCAGCACGATTTACTCTTGTTGTGACTTGATTTCGATCTCCTTGATGATTATACTTACCTTGAAATTCTGGAAATGAATCTCTTTCCTACTTGAACTTGTTATTGCTACTTAGTTTAAACCTTGGAATTCTGGCCATAAACTGTGGAAGTCTAGATTCGTGGGATCTTTGATCCAAAGAAATCAATGCCTGGCAAACAATTAAGGACTCGGTCTAGTCCTGGGAAGAGCGCCCGAACACTACGTGTTCCCCCGGGGAGGTGAATGACTAGGTGTGGCATTTGGCACCAGTACTTGACATGTGTTAAATCTAGGACTGTCCACTACTCTCTCCACTACTCTCTACATTACTTTCTACTACTTTTCACTTTCCACTCTTCACTGTTCTATACTCTACTTGTGGTTACTTTACTTGCTTATTACTTAGACGTGGAAATGAAATTACATACGTGCTTGACATGACTTGAATTGTCTTGATATGGCCAACTTTTTATCGTTATCTCCTGTAGTAAATTCTTGTCTTACTATTCTATTCATTATATTTCTTGACCTTGCAAGATCTTTGAATTCTGTTTCGTGATATCACTGTTATCTTTTTATTGATTTTATCATTTGTAGCATGACATTTTAAAAATGTAATTAAACTGTTAATCACTTATACCTGTCTGTTATTTCCTACTGAGCGTCAGCTCATAGTTGTGTTTTCCCCCCTTTCCAGGCTTTTCAGGTGACGCGCTTACCGATGGGGAAGGCCAGGAGTGATGTCTTGAGTGTATCAGTTCTAGTGTGTTAGTAGTGTGTTATCTTTCTTTAGTTGTATTTTGGAGAGCTTTTAGTCTCAGTCATGTTATTGAGTTTTAGTGGTTGATTATTCCAGTTGTATTAAGTTGAACTTGAGGTTATTGTATCAGTTGTGGTTTGTTAATGATCATTTAGTATTTCCATCTTGTAGCACTTGGGTATTATTTTAGATTAGTTCTCTCTCTTGCCAGCGTGTCCCTAACTGTACGTCCCGATATTTCCGCCTTGTTCGGGACGTGGCAGTTTAGTTGGTATCAGAGCCCTAGGTTTCACATTCCTAGGTTTCCTAAGTTTTAGGTTTTTTTGCATTGTATCCCAATAATCGGTATATCAAAAGGTGTTGTCCGAACGTTAGGCTACGCCTATCGGGAAGGTCGCACACTTGCGCGAGTGGTCTTCGGACCGATTACCTCCGCCAGGTACCGAGTTTTTGGTCGTGTCTAGGTGCATTAGATCCCTAACCATGTAAAAGTCTAGGACCTGACCTGGTGCGAATGGGTAGAAACTTGGGTTAAGATAGTGTCTTAATCGTGTAATTATTTATCTTGATTAAGCCTAAGTAATCTATTTCTTGTGTAGATGGCAGCTGATCGTACTGAATGGAGGAACCTACAGCGTACTGTTCAAGGCCTTACTCAGGCCCTTCAGCAAGTAGCTCAGGCAGGAGCGGCACCGCATGGCACCGGTGATCTATACCGGAACTTCTGCGGAATGAACCCGCCTAGATTCACTGGTTCGACTGACCCTGACCAAGCCGAGCACTGGCTAGATGAGATGGGGAGAATCTTTGATGTTATGCAATGCACCAACCAGGAGCATGTCCTTTTGTCCACATTTCAACTGGAACATGATGCACGTACTTGGTGGGATTCTATCAAGGCAACTCTCGGTGATCGGCAAGTTATGTGGGAAGAGTTCGAAGAATTCTTCAACAGCAAGTATTTTTCTGATAGAGTGCAAGAGAAGAAAGCGACAGAGTTCGCGGCCTTGAAACAGCGAGATTTGTCCGTGGCAGTGTATGAGGCTCAATTTGCACGGCTTTCTCGATATGCTACACATCTCATTTCCACCGAGAAGATGAAGGCGAAGCGCTTTCTCAATGGATTGAAGCTTCATTATATCAACAAATTGGCACCGATGGAGATTTTCACGTATTCTGAGGTGGTAAGGAAAGCGCAAGTTCTGGAGGATACTCTTGAAATGACGGAGAGAATCCGTGGGAAAGGCACCAAGAAAGATTTACCTACGGGTTCCGGGAGTGTCAAACCCGGGTATACCAAGAAGAGGCCTGTTAGTGGACCTGGTTCGTGGAGCGGGTCGGAATCGTGGAAGGGCAAGATGCCAAGGCACGAAGACAAGAAGCCTGGCCCTATTGTTCCATTCAAGGGCATGTGCAACTATTGTGATCATCCGGGTCACAAGATAGAGGAGTGCTGGCGCAAGCTAGGCGCCTGTTTGCGATGTGGAAGTAAGGAGCACCGTATCCCCAATTGTCCTCTCATATCGGAACAAGCTACACCGGCAAAACCTCTAGTCTTCAAGAAACCACAAGGCAACCTTCAAGCTTTACATGCAGATGAAACTGGGATTTCTGATGATGGCGGACTCGTCGAAGGTACCCTTACTATAATCGATAAGCCCGCATTTGCTCTCTTTGATACTGGTGCAACACATTATTTTATTTCACGGAGATTTGCTAAGTCATTAGCTGTGGAACCTGTTTTGATGAATACTCCGTTAGAGATTTCAACCCCTATTGGCACTAGATCAACAATCCAGTATTTCTATCCTTCTAGTAAGGTTATGATTGGTGAACAGAACTTTCCAGCAGATTTGGTCTGCATGGATATGAAGGATTATGATGTAATCCTAGGGGCAGATTGGTTGGCCAAGTATGAGGCCAATGTTCACTGTAGTTCTAGCTCAGTGACTTTTACTGGACATTCTGGTTTATCTTTTACGGGAGTCAAGCACCATAACACCGTACCGCTCATCTCAGCTCTTCGAGCTGATAAGCTTTTGAGGCATGGGTGTGAGGCTTTTCTAGCCTTTGTCTGTACAACTCCTGAGCAGCAGATGGAGATCAAGGACATTCCTGTTGTCCGAGATTTTCCTGATGTCTTTCCAGAAGAACTACCAGGACTTCCGCCTGAGCGGGAAGTTATCTTTTCTATTGATCTTATTCCTGGCACAGCTCCTATTTCTAAGGCTCCTTATCGTATGTCTCCTGCGGAACTGCGGGAATTGAAGCAGCAACTGATGGAATTACTTGAGAAGGGTTTTATTCGTCCTAGTACTTCTTCGTGGGGAGCCCCTGTACTATTTGTCAGGAAGAAAGATGGTTCGATGAGGCTGTTCATTGATTATCGGCAATTAAACCAGCAGACTGTCAAGAACAAATATCCCTTGCCGAGGATTGACGAGTTATTTGACCAGATAGCGGGAGCCCAATATTTCTCTAAGATCGATCTTCGATCTGGATATCACCAGTTGCGGATTAAGGAAGAGGATATTTATAAAACGGCTTTCCGCAGCAGGTATGGTCATTTTGAGTTTGTCGTTATGCCTTTTGGTCTAACGAATGCACCAGCGGCTTTCATGCAGTTGATGAACGATGTATTTCGGCCCTATCTTGATCAGTGGGTCGTGGTATTTATTGATGACATCTTAATCTATTCCAAGAGTGAATTGGAGCATGCTGAACACCTGAGGATGGCATTGCAATTGTTGAGAAATCATCAACTTTATGCTAAGTTCAGTAAGTGTGAATTTTGGCTGCAAGAAGTGTCCTTTCTCGGACATATTATCACCAAGGAAGGTATTCCAGTTGATCCTTCGAAGATTGAGGCAGTTAAGAATTGGGAGCAGCCTACTAGTGCAACTGAAATTAGAAGTTTCCTAGGCCTGGCAAGCTATTACCGAAGATTTATTCAAGATTTCTCCAAGATTGCAGTACCTATGACAAGATTAACCCGCAAGGAGAATAAGTTTGATTGGTCAGATGATTGTCAACGAAGCTTTCAGACTCTGAAGGAGTGTTTGACTACTGCACCTGTTTTGGCTTTACCTTCTGGTGAAGGAGGATTTGTTGTTTATACTGATGCATCAGGTATTGGCTTAGGCTGTGTGCTCATGTAGCATGGGAAGGTGATTGCCTATTCCTCTAGGCAGTTGAGGAAGCACGAAGATAATTATCATGTTCATGATTTGGAACTTGCTGCAGTCGTGTTTACTTTGAAGATATGGAGGCATTACTTATATGGAGAAACCTTTACAGTGTTCTCAGATCATAAGAGTTTGAAGTATTTATTTTCTCAGAAGGAACTCAACATGAGGCAGCGGAGATGGTTGGAGTACTTGAAAGACTTCGACTTCTCAATTGAGTATCATCCTGGCAAAGGTAATGTTGTGGCAGATGCTTTAAGCCGGAAGCCGGTAGCTAGATTGTCAAGTCTCATGTTACAAGAATGGAGATTGTTGGAACAATTATCTAGTCTGGATCTTAATATCGACAATGATCGGGTCATGATTGCTCAGATCCAACTTAAGCCCGAATTGTTGATAGAGATCAAGTCCTTGCAAGAAAATGATCCCGAGTTGGTAGAAATCAAGGGAAACTTGAGCAGCAGACCTGACTTCATGTTGGCCGATGATGGTAGATTATTATTTAAAGGCAGAACTTGTGTTCCGGATGAGGCTACAATAAAGAACAAAATTCTTGAGGAAGCTCATAGATCCAGATATACCATTCATTCTGGAGGCACTAAGATGTACCGAGATTTGAAAAGGTCCTTTTGGTGGCCGAATATGAAAAGAGAAGTTGCAGATTTTGTGAGCAGATGTTTGGTATGTCAGCAAGTTAAGGCCGAACATTTTAGACCAGCAGGGAAATTGAAACCACTCGACATACCCCAATGGAAGTGGGAAAGCATTGGCATGGATTTCATTATGGGTCTACCTAGGACTCGTGGTGGATTTGATGCGATATGGGTGATTGTCGATCGATTGACAAAGTCGGCTCATTTCTTACCAATTAAGTCCAAGTGGACGATTGATGTATTGGCTGCTTTGTATATAAAAGAAGTGGTGAGATTGCATGGTATTCCAGTGAATATAGTATCTGATCGAGACCCCAGATTTACTTCACATTTCTGGAAGGGACTGCAAGAGTCTTTGGGTACTCGTCTGAATTTCAGTACTACTTTTCATCCACAGACAGATGGACAGACTGAAAGAACCAATCAGATAGTGGAAGATATGTTGCGAGCTTGCATGGTTGATTTTGGTGGTAATTGGAGTGAGCATTTGGCATTAATTGAATTTGCCTACAATAACAGCTATCAGTCTAGTATTCAGATGGCTCCTTTTGAAGCACTATATCGTAGAAGTTGTCGTTCCCCGTTGTGTTGGGACGAGGTAGGTGAGAAACAGTGGCTTGGACCAGATCTTGTTTCGGAATCATCACAGAACATCCGTGTTATCCGAGACCGGTTACAAGTAGCCCAGTCAAGATAGAAGAGTTATGCCGACAACAGAAGGAGAGCATTGGAATTTCAGGTTGGCGAGCATGTGTTCTTAAAGGTCTCTCCGACGAGAGGGATCCGAAGATTTGGCATTCATGGCAAGCTGAGTCCGAGGTACATTGGTCCATTCAAGATTCTAGATAGAGTGGGAGAGGTGGCATACAGACTGGCTTTACCACCGCAATTGTCTGGCGTACACAACGTTTTCCATGTGTCTATGTTGTGGAAATATGTGTACGATCCCACTCATATCATTCAGCAGGTGGATTTTGAACTGAAGGAAGATTTGACCTATGAGGAAAGACCTGTCAAGATTCTGGACCGGAAGCAACAGCAACTCCGGAATCATTCAATACCGATGGTCAAGATTCAGTGGAGTCGGCGTGGGACCGAAGAAGCTACATGGGAGTCTGAAGAGACTATGCGAAAGCGGTATCCCGATCTATTCTAGGTGAGCGATCTTTTTCTACTCTCAGTTTTAGTGCAGTGAATTTGGAGGACCAAATTCCTTTAAGTAGGGGAGGGTGTAAGACCCCAAATTCTTTATAAATTTATTTAGTTAGTTATTCGTAATTATTCAAAAATTATTTGAAGTTATTCGAATTAATGAGAATTATCCAAATTAATTAGATTAATTAATTAATTAATAGAATAAGTCATTTTTCAACTATTTTCTAAAAATCTCCAAAAATCACATCTTGTAGAATTAATTTTGTTTAGCAACTTTGTCTTCTACATTTAAGCCTAAGAAAATCATTTATTATGCCGAATTAGTGAACTTAGTCTTCCGAACTTAACATTTAATTATTTACGGAATAGTATAAGTAAAAATCCGACTACCTTAGAAAAATCTGTAAAAATAGTAAACAGATTAAGGTCGAGGTAGATAACAACTTTTCCTTCTGGCATTAGGCCATTGTAAATCCGTGGTAAGATCTATTTAGAGTTTAAACCCAAAAGTGCACACTTTTGACCCATACCTAACCCTTAGATTAAAACACGAAATTCGACCTCAATTCTCAACCAAATGATCTGAAATCAGTGGCAAATGGAAGGCCACAATGTAAGGAACATTTACCCTCAATCAATTTGAGGTAAACCTAGCCCCAAAACGTGCTGCCGACATAGTTTGGTCAAGTCAAGGATTTCGGCGCCGTTTCTAAACACGTAGCTTGCAGCAGCGAATACTCCCAACTCAGAAGGCTCCAGAAGCTCTATGAGCTATCAAAATGAAGCCCTACGAGTCTTCTTTCATTTGGCTACTGTGGGGTTATCTGAAGTTTCAGATCTGGGGAGATCTAGCTTGATTTGTGGAGGTGGGTCTGCAGGCCGTTGGCTTTCCTTCATCCTTCTTTGATCCATCGATTGAGGTAGGAATTCTCAACCAAATTTTGATCATGAGTATAGCAAATTGTTCCTCTCATCGAGCTCTATCCATTGGTGGCAAAAGCCCCAATTTTAATTAGGTATCCGTGGAGAAATCGAGCTTTTTGTGAGGTGATTTCCAAGTGTTCTTCACCCTAGGGTTTGAGTTTTCTCTCTCCGATTTGAGGTAGGATCTAACAACCAAATTCTAATTAACTTACATGAAGTAATCAGCATGTTATTATCTTTCATTTAACATAGAAAGCCCCAAATTCCATTGAGCATGCATCGTGAATTTCGATTTTTGTAGAAGCATGTCTAGAACATGATTCATATAGTGTTCCTTAAGTCAGAGCTTGATTACGAGCTCATTTTGAGTCATGTAACTTGATCTTCATGTAGCATATCATATATTTTTGGATTCATGATCGTGTTAGCTTTCTTTTGACACCAAAATCCCCAAATTTGGTTTTGTATATCGAGAGAAATCGAAGATTTAGTGGAAGTATGTCCTGAACTAGGTCTCCTTGTGTTCTTCATAGAATAGGTTGTGATTCTTGTGAATTCGGATGAAATTCATGTTTCCAAATTGTAGTTTTATGACCCTAATATGTCTAGCAAGATTCCTATGGCATGTGGTTTTGATTTCAACTCATTTGGTGATGTGACACAACCTCGGACTTAGTCAAACAAGCACATCTAAGCATCCAAATGGGCCTTAATGGGCCACCGCTCTCTTCGTTGCACTCTATTCCCGGGGTGACTATGTGATACCAAGGGTGACTTATGGGAATGGACCCTTGCTGGTAGAGGGCCAGCAAGGCCAAGAATTGATTCTCCAAGGTTGGTTGCCCAATTCGATTGGGGCCGACAAAGTGCACTCGGGCACCGGGTCACACTAACCCACGGCGATCACTCTAAGTCATGGACTTGAGGATCGGGCGCTCCTCACGAATTCAGCGGTGTATGAATCAAATATTGAGAGAGCTACACTAGGTGAGCAAGGAAGAGACACTTACTCGACCGGTTTGAAGAAACCGGTCCCGGTCGGAGACGAGGGCGAGCGGGGAGGCGGTGGTTCCCCACACGCCGCGGCGGTGTCGCTTGACCTGCCAAACCACTTACAAAACTACTCCTCTCGCAGGAGGGGGGATCTTGGGGTAGGGGTTAATATGATACATTCAAACACTACCACCACGCAGGGTGGGGCCTTCAGCCGGCCAAGCGGGGAGGGGTTGGTGGACCGAAACGAAGAGAAATGAGAACTAGGGAAGTTGCAGCTTCAATCTGGAATTCTGGACAGGGGGTCGCTGTGATGGCTATGCCGGGCTTGTCTGGACTCCAAATTGATCGAAACTAGCTCCTGAAGCTTCCTGACTGGAAGAGGTGGACTCCAGAATTTTTGGGGAAGCTCAGACGGTCGGAGGTGGCTGCACCAGCAACAAGAAGTAGCCTCCTCTGTCTGGCCGCAGGTACTGTCTGGACTGTAACAGCAAGTTGCAGAAGTGACTGAGCACCCTCCCGAGCTCCGATCAGCACGAAACTAGCGGCATCATCTTCGTGGTCGAGGTAGCTTTCAGCAGGAGGTGACGTAGATGCATTCAGAAGTCGAGGATGGCCGGGGCACCCAGAAGAGTGGGTACTGGTCGGAGTAGACAGCAGAAAACAGAACTAGATAGATCGGGGGAGAAAATTCGTAACTTCTTCCTCCGGTGGCCGAACGGGGTTCTGTTTCTTGATCTTGAAAGATGACCGGTAGAGGAAGAACTTTGATGAAGGGGATTTAGCCTGAATCCGCTGGGGTTTGTCGTGGCAGAAGGATCTTCCACGCTCTGGTTTAGGATGAAGACCTCTCTACGCACTGTTGGGAGAATGGCTCTATCTAGCAGCTCCGAGCTCCGATCGTGTTGACTCCACCTCGCCTGCGAAGTAGACTGGAAGGCCTTTCCAGAAAGGTAGGCCATGCCTTCTGAAGAACTAGGATGAATCCGTGGTTGACGCTGCAACAAGGGCTGTTCTGCAGATCTGCACAGCTGTAACCTACTAGAAGAAATGAGAGGGAGATGTGGCTTCTTTGGTGGAGGGAAATGGTAGGAATGACCTAAGGGAGAGTGGGGGCTCTTGTGGGGTGGAGAAGGGAGCTAATGGTGATGGGGAATGAGGTGGAGAATGGCTGGAAGCAAGTGCTAGCAGGTGGAGGAGGAAGAGCTACGAATTTGGGGAAGGTGGGTGAGAGGAGAAGGTGAGGGGGGCACAAGTGAGTGGAGGGAAGGGTGGATTTCAAATTCAAAAGGTCTTGGAAGGTGGGTGATTATGTTGGGAAGTGGAGTGCTTGCATTGGAATGGGGTAGATTTGGTTGGAAGGTGGAGGAAGGTGTTGGAATGGGGAGACTTCTACCTAGGAACTAGGGAGTGGAGTAATGGAGGCCATGGGGAAGTGGAGGGCATTAAAGGAGGTGGTTGGAGGTTGGAAGTGGATGGGAGGAGGGAGGAGAGAGAAGGAAATTCGGATTTGGGGTTGGAGGAGAGAGAAAGAGGGGTGAAATAGAGAGATTAAGAGGGGAATGGGTGGGGAATCTCTCCCCTAGGGTCTCTCACCCAAAAACTAGAGGAATCACTCCAATTTGAACTCAAATGGCAAGTTTAACTCAAAAGGATGTAATCATTCATTAACTTCAAATGAAGGGAGTGGGGTCCTATATATAGGCAACCCACTCTTTACAATAAATCTCTGACAAAATAAACAACTACAAATAACCAAGGGGGTTGGGAGTGCTAATGGGCCTAGTCCAACGAATGGGGCCCAATAGCTTACATTAGACATCATGATGATACCAAACATAGGAAAATAAGTGCTAGACTTAGGGAAATGACTCAAATAAAATGGAAATACATCAAAATGACTCAAAGGAAAACTACAAAATGGATAAGGGGCCTTAATAGAGTGAGGCCCAAACTCAACTAGCTCCCGAATGTGAAGAAGTGGACCCGAGCCAAAGGGAGTCGTGGGTGATGCCTCCATCAAATCCCCTGGGCCGCAAAGAGCTCGACTCCGTCGAGTAAGGGTCCATCCGGCTAAGGTACCGCTCGAGGAGATCTGGATCCAATCGCTGTAGGTCCTCCCGACTTACCCATGAGTCTTCCAACGGAGGCCGATCCTTCCACCTGACGAGATAGCGCTCATAGACCTTGCTCCGGGTGGTAGTGACCTGCTCATCCAATATTTATTCAATGCGATCACGCTGAGCTCTTTTGGCTAGTGGACTCTCCTCTCGGGTGGGTGCTCTCTCAAAGGAGGGAGTGGGCTCGATCTCCTCACTAGGTCTCACCGTGGGGCCCTTGTAAGACACTAAGTCGGCGACATTGAATGTAGGACTTACCCCATAATCCTCGGGGAGATCTAATTCATAAGCATTCGCACCAATACGCCTCAAGACCTGGAAGGGCCCAGTCCCACGTGGTCTCAACTTGGAGTTGGCTCCTGGGGAGAGCCTCTCCGTCCTCACCATCACAAAGTCACCCACTTGTAACTCTAAGTGACGCTGGTGAGAGTCGGCCAACCTTTTATACGCCTCATTTTTCATGCCAATGTGCTTGCGGATTTCCTCATGCAACTCTCTAATATGTTGTGCAAAAGACTCGGCAGAAATGGACACTCTAGCATGCTGGGGAAGGGGAATGAGATCGGATGGCTTTCTTGGTTTGTACCCATGCACTGCTTCAAATGGACACATCCCTATTGACTTATTGACGGAATTATTGTATGCAAACTCAGCCTGTGGTAAGATGAGATCCCAATTTCCGGGCCGATCCTCAATAAGACACCTAAGGAGGTTCCCTAGACTCCGGTTGACCACTTCAGTTTGGCCATCCGTTTGGGGGTGGTAGGCAGTGGAGAATTTGAGGAGGGTACCCATCATGTGCCAAAGAGTCTTCCAAAAATAGCTAGTGAATTTGACATCCCTATCGGAGACTATGGTCTTGGGTAGCCCATGGAGGCAGACTACCTCATCAAAGAATAACCGGGCTATATGGGAGGCATCGGAGGTTTTGTAGCATGGGATGAAGTGGGCCATTTTGGAAAATCTATCAACCACCACATAGATGGAGTCATGCTTCCTAGAGGTCTTGGGTAAACCTAGCACAAAGTCCATGCTCAAATCTTGCCATGGGCGGTCGGGAATGGGAAGTGGGGTGTATAGGCCGGTGTTTTGTTTTACTTGTTTGGCCGAAGCACATGTGCGACATTGACCCACTATTTTGCCTACATCCCTCTTGAGGCTTGGCCAATAAAATTGACCCTCAACTAAGGCAATGGTCTTGTGGACCCCAAAATGACCGGCTAACCCACCGGCATGTAATTCCCAAACCAAGAAGTCTCGAAGAGATGTCCGAGGAATGCAAAGCCTTGGTCCCTTGAAGAGGAACCCATCCTCTAAAATGAATCCTTCATGCTCCTTGCTAGAATGAGTGGTCAAGTTGGCATAGATTTGTCCAAAGTCGGGGCAACTAGGATAATCATCCTTGACCTTGTCAAAGCCAATCACTTCCACTTGGATAGTGGATAACAAGGACATCTTCCTACTAAGGGCATCCGCGGCCTTATTCTCACTCCCGGCCTTGTGTTTGATGACAAAGGTGTAGGATTGTATGAACTCAACCCATCGGGCATGTCGGGCATTCAACTTTTGTTGGGAATTGAGGTATTTGAGTGCCTCATGGTCGGAAAAGATGACAAACTCTTTGGGAAGCAAATAATGTCTCCAATGTCGGAGGGATTGGACCACGGCATAGAACTCCTTGTCATAGGTGGAGTATCTAGTCCTAGCATCACATAGCTTCTCACTAAAGTAGGCGACCGGGTGTCCCTCTTGACTAAGAATCCCTCCTATCCCAATCCCGGATGCATCACAAGTGACCTCAAAAACTTTAGAGAAATCGGGAAGACATAGGACCGGGGCTTGGGTCAACTTTTCCTTAAGCTCAAGGAAGGCTTTAGAGGCGGCTTTGGTCCAAACAAAGGTTCCCTTTTTGAGACAATCAGTTATTGGGCCGGTGATAGTGCTAAACCCCCGAATGAATCTCCTATAGAATGTGGCCAACCCATGGAAACTTCTAACCTCATGAAGGGTGTGGGGTTCAGGCCAATCAATGATAGCTTGGACCTTGTCGGGGTCCATGGAGACTCCTTTGGTTGACACCACATATCCTAGGAAGGTGATGGTAGTGGTCATGAAATGACACTTTCTTAGGTTGGCAAATAAGCTCTCTTGCCGGAGGACGGTGCAAACTTTCCTAAGGTGTTCGAGGTGGGCTTCATGGGTGTGGCTATAGATGAGAATATCATCAAAGTATACCACTAGAAAGTTCCCAATGAAAGGCCTAAGTGCTTCCGTCATAAGACGCATGAAAGTACTTGGGGCATTAGAAAGCCCAAATGGCATGACTAACCACTCAAAGAGACCATCCTTGGTCTTGAAGGCCGTTTTCCACTCATCCCCGGGCCTTATCCTAACTTGGTGGTAACCACTCTTGAGATCTATCTTAGAGAAGATGGTGGCTCCAGCTAGCATGTCCAACATGTCATCAAGCCTAGGGATAGGGAACCTATACTTGACGGTAATCTTGTTAATGGCCCGGCTATCCACACACATCCGCCACGATCCATCTTTCTTGGGGGTAAGGAGGGCCGGGACGGCACATGGACTCTTACTAATGCGGATGAAGCCCTTCCTAATGAGTTCCTCTATTTGCCTCCTAAGTTCGGCATGTTCCGTAGGATTGAGGCGATAATGAGGAAGGTTTGGAAGGGTGGCTCCCGGCACTAGGTCGATTGCGTGTTGCACATCACGCATGGGAGGGAGTTGGTCCGGGAGCTCTTCCGGGAACACATCATGAAATTCTTCCAATAGTTGTTGGATCTCTATGGGATGGGGATTAGAAGGGGTAGGTTCCCCTAAGCATATGACAACCGCACACAAAGGCACCCCTTGAGCAATTTCCTCTTCAAGCTCTCTCCTAGTGATGAGATGAATACCCTTGGTCAACCCCGTGGTTCTACTTTGTTTTGGGGTTTGGATAAGGGCTTGAGTTGGAGGGGTGGAGTTCCCCGAGACTTGTGGAGTGGTGGGGTGTGATCCTTGAGGGAGAGTGTCCCTCTTGGGCATGGGACGAGGTGGGGAAGGGTTAAGACGGATAGTCTTACCCTCATGCTCAAAGGTGCATATGTTGCTTCTTCCTAGAATGGTGGCATCCACATCATAGAGCCAAGGTCTTCCTAAAAGGATGCTACCCACTTCCATAGGTATGACGTCACACCATATTTGGCCATGGTAGGAAGAGAAAGTGAGAGGCACTAGGCATCGGGTGTTGACCGGGATGGAGTTGTTGTTGATCCATGAGACCCGGTATGGACTTGGGTGGGGAGTGAGAGTAAGCCCAAGGAGCTTGACGGTGTCGGGTGACACGCCATTAACACAACTACCACTATCCAAGATCACTTTCCTCACATGGTTTTCTATCTTGACAAAGGTGTGAAAAATTGAAGTCCGTCGCCAATCCTCTTCTTGAGGTTGGGTGAGAGTGCACCTAATGACTCCTAGATGGGAGTTGTTTGAAGGAGTGGAATGATCTAGACCCGACTCTAGACATTGGGCTTCATACTCCTCTTCCCAATCTATTAAGGCTTCATGTTCCTCAATGACATTTTCTTGTTCCTTTTGGGGTTGGACTTCTTCCTCAATAAGCAAGCTAGATAGCCCCTTAGATGGACATTGCCCCGCAAAATGACCATACCCATGACACTTATAGCATTGTTGGCGCCCACTTCCCGGGGTGGCTCCTACACTTGGGCCTTTGGGGTTGTCATCCTTCCGTGGAAGAGGGTGACTAGGAGCGGGTTTGTTTGGAGTGATGGGTGGGGGAGGGTTGTAGGACCTTAAAGGGGCATTCCCACTTGGGCTAGGAGCTCTCATGGGGGTGGGTGGAATGGGACGTGGTCCCATGTTTTTGGGGTCGGTGGGTCGGGGAGGGATAAATCGGGAACTCCTAGAAAACCCTTCCACATCTCTAGCAATTTGGTAAGCTATCTCAAGGTTATCCACATCTCTCATGAATAGTTCCCTCTTGATGTGGCTTTGAAGCCCATTCCTAAAGCGGGATAAGGTGACATCCGCATCCTCATGGACTCCACACATTAGAAGATAAGAGTCAAATTTTTCAATGTACTCTACCACGGTCTTTCCTCCTTGGGTGAGGCTTTGCCATTCATCTAGGAGCATTTGGTGGTAGGTTCGGGGAAGGTATTTGTTCCTAAGTAGATTCTTCATATCCGCCCAAGTGTTAATAGGCTCATCCCTCCTAATCCGCCTTAGACCCTCTTGATTTAGCCAATAAGTTTTGGCCAACTTAGTGAGATGCATCTTAGCCAATCTAACTCTTCTTTGGTCGGACATGGGGTACCATTCAAAGTATTGGTCCATGGCGGTCTCCCATTCTAGGTAAACACTAGGTTCATGTGAACCGTCAAAGTTTGGGGCCTCTACCTTGATCATCCTTAAAAGGGGGTCATCCGGATCATCCCGTGGACGCCGGTCATGGTTTTGATGGGGGCGAGGTATCTCATGCTCATAATAATGGTCATAGTCCATTTCATCCCTATAAAATTCAGCATGTGGGTGATGGGCTCTTGGGCCGTTGTTCCTTGGGTGGAACTCATCCCTATGAGGCTCTATATGTGGAGGGTGGACTCTTGGGCCTTGGTTCCTTTGGGGAAAACCATTCCTATGATAATCACCATGTGGTGGAGGGACTCTTGGCTCATTGATTCTTGGGTGAGGATCTTCCCTATGAGGTTCATCTTGTGGAGGGGGAATTCTAGGCTCATTGTTCCTTGGGTGGTACCCTTGGTCTTCTAACCGAGCAATTCGGTTGGTAAGGGACTCTAGTTGGGCAAGGATGGTTGTGAGGGCAGCCTCTACCCTTTCTTGGGGTTCCTCCCTAGGAACATCTTGGTTGAGTTGGTGAGGATTGGGATCCATGGTTGGAATCGAAGATGAAGAACCGGGTTGGTAGCTAGTACCACTACGGGTGGACATGCAAGACAAAGGGCCAAAGTGGTTGGACACACAATGCAAAGGTCCTAGGACTTAGACTTGATAGAGACAAGTCAAGGACTTGCTCTGATACCACTTGATGTGACACAACCTCGGACTTAGTCAAACAAGCACATCTAAGCATCCAAATGGGCCTTAATGGGCCACCGCTCTCTTCGTTGCACTCTATTCCCGGGGTGACTATGTGATACCAAGGGTGACTTATGGGAATGGACCCTTGCTGGTAGAGGGCCAGCAAGGCCAAAAATTGATTCCCCAAGGTTGGTTGCCCAATTCGATTGGGGCCGACAAAGTGCACTCGGGCACCGGGTCACACTAACCCACGGCGATCACTCTAAGTCATGGACTTGAGGATCGGGCGCTCCTCACGAATTCAGCGGTGCATGAATCAAATATTGAGAGAGCTACACTAGGTGAGCAAGGAAGAGACACTTACACGACCGGTTTGAAGAAACCGGTCCCGGTCGGAGACGAGGGCGAGCGGGGAGGCGGTGGTTCCCCACACGCCGCGGCGGTGTCGCTTGACCTGCCAAACCACTTACAAAACTACTCCTCTCGCAGGAGGGGGGATCTTGGGGTAGGGGTTAATATGATACATTCAAACACTACCACCACGCAGGGTGGGGCCTTCAGCCGGCCAAGCGGGGAGGGGTTGGTGGACCGAAACGAAGAGAAATGAGAACTAGGGAAGTTGCAGCTTCAATCTGGAATTCTGGACAGGGGGTCGCTGTGATGGCTATGCCGGGCTTGTCCGGACTCCAAATTGATCGAAACCAGCTCCTGAAGCTTCCTGACTGGAAGAGGTGGACTCCAGAATTTTTGGGGAAGCTCAGACGGTCGGAGGTGGCTGCACCAGCAACAGGAAGTAGCCTCCTCTGTCTGGCCGTAGGTACTGTCTGGACTGTAATAGCAAGTTGCAGAAGTGACTGAGCACCCTCCCGAGCTCCGATCAGCACGAAACCAGCGGCATCATCTTCTTGGTCGAGGTAGCTTTCAGCAGGAGGTGACGGAGATGCATTCAGAAGTCGAGGATGGCCGGGGCACCCAGAAGAGTGGGTACTGGTCGGAGTAGACAGCAGAAAACAGAACTAGATAGATCGGGGGAGAAAATTCGTAACTTCTTCCTCCGGTGGCCGAATGGGGTTCTGTTTCTTGATCTTGAAAGATGACCGGTAGGGGAAGAACTTTGATGAAGGGGCTTCAGCCTGAATCCGCTGGGGTTTGTCGTGGCAGAAGGATCTTCCACGCTCTGGTCCAGGATGAAGACCTCTCTGCGCACTGTTGGGAGAATGGCTCTATCTGGCAGCTCCGAGCTCCGATCGTGTTGATTCCACCTTGCCTATGAAGTAGACTGGAAGGCCTTTCCAGAAAGGTAGGCCACGCCTTCTGAAGAACTAGGATGAATCCGTGGTTGACGCTGCAACAAGGGCTATTCTGCAGATCTGCACAGCTCCAACCTACTAGAAGAAATGAGAGGGAAATGTGGCTTCTTTGGTGGAGGGAAATGGTAGGAATGACCTAAGGGAGAGTGGGGGCTCTTGTGGGGTGGAGAAGGGAGCTAATGGTGATGGGGAATGAGGTGGAGAATGGCTGGAAGCAAGTGCTAGCAGGTGGAGGAGGAAGAGCTACGAATTTGGGGAAGGTGGGTGAGAGGAGAAGGTGAGGGGGGCACAAGTGAGTGGAGGGAAGGGTGGATTTCAAATTCAAAAGGTCTTGGAAGGTGGGTGATTATGTTGGGAAGTGGAGTGCTTGCATTGGAATGGGGTAGATTTGGTTGGAAGGTGGAGGAAGGTGTTGGAATGGGGAGACTTCTACCTAGGAACTAGGGAGTGGAGTAATGGAGGCCATGGGGAAGTGGAGGGCATTAAAGGAGGTGGTTGGAGGTTGGAAGTGGATGGGAGGAGGGAGGAGAGAGAAGGAAATTCAGATTTGGGGTTGGAGGAGAGAGAAAGAGGGGTGAAATAGAGAGATTAAGAGGGGAATGGGTGGGGAATCTCTCCCCTAGGGTCTCTCACCCAAAAACTAGAGGAATCACTCCAATTTGAACTCAAATGGCAAGTTTAACTCAAAAGGATGTAATCATTCGTTAACTTCAAATGAGGGGAGTGGGGTCCTATATATAGGCAGCCCACTCTTTACAATAAATCCCTGACAAAATAAACAACTACAAATAACCAAGGGGGTTGAGAGTGCTAATGGGCCTAGTCCAACGAATGGGGCCCAATAGCTTACATTAGACATCATGATGATACCAAACATAGGAAAATAAGTGCTAGACTTAGGGAAATGACTCATATAAAATGGAAATACATCAAAATGACTCAAAGGAAAACTACAAAATGGATAAGGGGCCTTAATAGAGTGAGGCCCAAACTCAACTAGCTCCCGAATGTGAAGAAGTGGACCCGAGCCAATGGGAGTCGTGGGTGATGCCTCCATCATTTGGACCCCATTTGGGGGAGTTCACGCGTTTTCCTGAAGCCCCGGCCGGTTCTGGGCTTGCAGGGGTCGACCCCAGGGGTCGACCCATCACCTGGCAGCCCAGGCCAGCCCGAGGGTCAACCCCAGGGGTCGACCCATGCGGCCCAGCCTGAGGGTCGACCCCAGGGGTCGACCCATTCTGCTTCCAGACCCCCGTTTTGCAGGGTTCGACCCCAAGGGTCGAACCGTACACCAAAAACCCGATTTTCTTCATTTTTCGAACCGAAGATGGATCCGAATCAATGGGGAATCAACCCATTTAACTTAGACCCATTGAAATTATATTTTTGAAGAACTTTTGACCTATTCATGTACCCCCCCTTGATTTCAATTTGCATTGGTCCTTTCTCGCAAACATAGTACCAAACACGATGTTTACTATCTCCATTACAACACTTACATTGGTTAAATAGAAACTCACTTAATTAATGATTAATGGTGTAATTAAAGCCCTGATAATGCATTCCATTTCACCGCTTGACGACTTGTTCTAGCTTGTTGGCTCTTTGGCTAAAACAAATGATAATAGTTAATCATGATATCTTAACTTGGTGATTAGGATTAATATGTTGATTAGCTTGTTTGATTGCTGCTATTTTACAGCAGCGCAGCACGATTTACTCTTGTTGTGACTTGGTTTCGATCTCCTTGATGATTATACTTACCTTGAAATTCTGGAAATGAATCTCTTTCCTACTTGAAGTTGTTATTGCTACTTAGTTTAAACCTTGGAATTCTGGCCATAAACTGTGGAAGTCTAGATTCGTGGGATCTTTGATCCAAAGAAATCAATGCCTGGCAAACAATTAAGGACTCGGTCTAGTCCTGGGAAGAGCGCCCGAACACTATGTGTACCCCCGGGGAGGTGAATGACTAGGTGTGGCATTTGGCACCAGTACTTGACATGTGTTAAATCTAGGACTGTCCACTACTCTCTCCACTACTCTCTACATTACTTTCTACTACTTTTCACTTTCCATTCTTCACTGTTCTATACTCTACTTGTGGTTACTTTACTTGCTTATTACTTGGACGTGGAAATGAAATTACATACGTGCTTGACATGACTTGAATTGTCTTGATATGGCCAACTTTTTATCGTTATCTCCTGTAGTAAATTCTTGTCTTACTATTCTATTCATTATATTTCTTGACCTTGCAAGATCTTTGAATTCTGTTTCGTGATATCACCGTTATCTTTTTATTGATTTTATCATTTGTAGCATGACATTTTAAAAATGTAATTAAACTGTTAATCACTTATACCTGTCTGTTATTTCCTACTGAGCGTCAGCTCATAGTTGTGTTTTCCCCCCTTTCCAGGCTTTTCAGGTGACGCGCTTACCGATGGGGAAGGGCAGGAGTGATGTCTTGAGTGTATCAGTTCTAGTGTGTTAGTAGTGTGTTATCTTTCTTTAGTTGTATTTTGGAGAGCTTTTAGTCTCAGTCATGTTATTGAGTTTTAGTGGTTGATTATTCCAGTTGTATTAAGTTGAACTTGAGGTTATTGTATCAGTTGTGGTTTGTTAATGATCATTTAGTATTTCCATCTTGTAGCACTTGGGTATTATTTTAGATTAGTTCTCTCTCTTGCCAGCGTGTCCCTAACTGTACGTCCCGATATTTTCGCCTTGTTCGGGGCGTGACAGCTGCGGCCAAGGTGGGTCAAGCAAGGTAAAAAGTAAAGGAATATCTGAGGGTCTGTCCAAACAAGGGTCTCCTTTGGAAGTGCAGCGTAGGGCCGTTTCAAGGAAACTCAGTATTTCATTCGGAATGGAATATCTCAATTTGTAGGAATTGAAACACAACGTCTTTCACAATCGAATCACTTGAATGATCTTCCGTAATAAATCAAAGTCCTATATGAATGCATGCTGGGCTTAAAGAAAATTTTAAACCAAACTAAAATAGAAAATAGCCAAGGATAATATTGTCAACTTGTTAAGAACGGGTCAGGATACCGATCCGGTGAGCCGACACTGGGCTGGGGCCCGTTTATCCGCGCACCAACTCACTGAATGGAACCGTCGTCCCCATGCTACCACAAGTTAACGGCCTATCCGTACAACCCAATTTGTTCGGGATCATCACTGTTTTTGTTGAAGGGGAACTCAAATCCCGGATTCGTTCGGGCTGCAAGGTCCTTGACATGTTCTAGTAGCGTAGGTATCATATACTATGATGCATGACATTGTGGGACCAACCAATGAAAGGTGGGACATGAGATAGGACAAAAAACGTCTGTTAGTAAAACCTGCACAGGCCAGCATGGATTAATAACATCAGAAAGTGACAGAATCATAACAGAATCACACCACAGTACAAGGGGGTCTAGACAAAACTCTGACGACTGACCACTGTAGCGCCTCTCCTTTCCTACACTTCTTCTCTTGCACCAAGTTGTTTCGAGGCATGCCTCACGAGGCCTTGCTCTAAAAAGCAGGGAGCTACGCCTTGCACGGAGAGATCATCCTTCTTTTTTTTCTTCTTGGGCGCGTCCTGGCGCGAGGACGCGTCTTATCCTTCGAATTCAAATTTAAAGCGCCAGGCGGCCTTTCTTCTCCGTGCCTTACCCGCAAACGAGCCCGCCTCCTGTCGAGATTTGCTCGCCCCTTTCCGTCTTCTTCCTCTCTCGATCGATGGAGTTCGGCGGTCTGGACCACGGCGAAGGTGGAGAGGGACGCGCCAGAGCACGGAACGGCGTCCATGGAGGAGGAAGGGCCGCTTCAGGCCCCCGAGGGACCCGAGGGGCCCAATGGCGCGGAAGGAAGTGAACACGGCTTGGTGAGTGCTTTGGTTTCCCCTTCTTTGATCTATTTTGAGTTTTGAAGTAAGCCGTGCGAGGGGGGAAAGGGTTCGGCGAGTGTTGCACTCAAATGATGGACGCGTCCTAGACAGGGGACGCGTTCTTTGTTATGATGCGAGGTCCTCCTTCCTTGGTGCTGGACATGGCGAGGACCCCGGGCCTGGTCGATGAGTGGGCGAGTGCGGACGAGCCAAGCCGCGTCAGGAGGGAGAGTCGCGGCAAGGCGAGGCTCGAGGACTGGCACGTACGTCTCCCTGGACAGCAAGGGAGTGTATTGGTGCAGGACAGCGCCGACTTCCTGCAGCGGCAGAGAGAGAGTTATGCGGGGCTTCCCCAAGCTGGGGACACGCGTGGCATCGGCGGCTCGCGCGCCCAACTGTCAGAGGCTAGGCGATAGCTGGCCGTCCCTCAACATGAGCTGTCGCTCCTGGTAAGTTACATGTCGCACTTTTATCTTCAGATTTTGGAGTTTCACTGACGGCCGTTGTTTATTTTGTTCCAGCATGCCCAGCAGACAGTGACGGCGGAGATGATTGGTGGCGCATCTTCCAGTTCCTCGGCCCCTTTTCTCGAGATTGCCTCCCTCCGGGAACAACTTGCCGGTGCGGTGGCCCGTGCGACCCGGGCGGAAGAGGACCGTGATGCCTGGGTGGCGACTGTAGCGGAGCTGCGGCATCATGGTGAGGAGAGGCCTTCTCCAGACATCCTGGAGTTAAGGGTTCTTCTGTAGATGATGAGGAGAGAGGCAGAGAGAGAGAAAGCCGAGAGAAGGTCCGAGCGACAGCGGGATCAGACCGAGAGGAGGGCCTTGGAGGCCCAAGTGAGGGAGCTCCAGCTGGGCCTTCAGGCCATCGTGCAGAGGCTAGGAGGGATGGAGACGCGCTACGAGAGAGCGCGAGAGTTCGGGGAGCAACTCCGCCAGTCCGGTCGCTTTGCCGCTAGTGGCTTCTTCGTCACGCCAGGGGAGGAGCAGCGAGTCACTGCTGCGGAGCAGGCGCCAAGAGGCGAGGCAGGTGCTGCTGCACGAGGATCCCAGAGGCTTCTGAGGGACCCGCACCTCAGGGGAGAGGAGGGGAACGCCCAGAGAGATGAGTGATGGTGAGGATCGGCAAGCTGGTGGACTCGCCTCCTCCTTATGTTTATGATGTTTTTGACAGCTCATGTAGAATTATGAAGGGAGTGATTTGATTTTCTGCTGCTTGTTTGTTCTCTTGTGCGTTCCTTCTTCCCTACACTTCTTCTCCTTTGCATTGTTCCCATGTGATGGGTCTGCCGAGACTCCGTCCCGAGCGGAGAATCGCGTCTTGTTGTGACCATTTTCCACAGGAATCTACCGTCGAAGTCAATAATGACGGCCCTAGTCCCTTTTCCCGATGTTGTGTCAAATTTTGCGGGCGTCCTCCAAAACATGATAGGGTATCCCTAGACAACATAGTGTGCTAGTCGTCATATTCTTCGTCCAATCAATCACCCTGTGCGAGCGGTGAAGTGATACACGGGATCGCATGGCAGGTGCCTCATCGTGAGGGCTATCATTAACAGGTGATGGAGTCAATCTTGGCCTGCACTCCTTCCATTTCTATAAATTCGTGTCCCTTTTATCCTCCCACGTATATCAAGAGCTAACTCGAGGAGCACAAGTTCTTACGAGAGAGGAGGAGATCAAAATTCCGAGAGTTGGATGGAGGGCGAATCTTCCCACTCCTCGAAGAGAAGCAGATCCAGTGGTAGTAGTTCCAGGAGGCTTTCGGACCTCGAAGGGCACTTCAGCGAAAGGGCCCAATCACAACTCGTAAGCCAAGTTTTCCTGCCCCTTTTTTCATTCTTCTTTTTTTCTTCCTTTCTTTCTGACCAAACCTCCTTTCCCTTCCCTGCATGCATAGAGTGTGATGAAATCACAGATCTCATGGGAGTTAGTAGTGGCAGCATACCGAGGTCTCCCAGATTTTCAGAAAGCCAGGCTAGACGTGATGGGTTTTGGCACCTTTCTTCGGATCGAGCCGATCCAGCTCGACCTGGTCCTGATCCAAGCCTTGTGTGAGAGATGGGACCCAGTGAGTCGGGCATTCCTGATGCCCTGGGGGCACATGGTGCCCAGCTTGGAGGATGTGGTCCGGATCACAAGTCTGAAGGTGGATGGCGAGGCAGTGACCGGAGTCACTTACGCGGACTACCGAGAAGGTGCCCAGAAGTTACTAGGTTTGGACCTAGATGGTCGGAAAAATAGGTCGGTAGCCTGGGCGTCCCTCATGGATGCATTAGGGCTCACTGACACTCATCGACGGGACGATGAATCCTCAGAAGAGTTCATGGAAAGGATGGAAATAGGATGTCGTGCCGTGTACTGTACAGATTTCGGCAACTGGGAAAGATGCAACATAGATTTGAGGAGATTTCTCCTCTTCCTTTTGGGGAGATTGGTACTGAGCTCGAAAGGGGATGTTATCCAATGTTGCTTCCTGGAGCTGCTATCAGACCTTGAAAGAGTAGGGTACTATGCCTGGGGAGCTGCCATGCTGGCACACTTGTTTGCAGGCCTGTTCCAAGAAGCGGATCGTGAGATGACTGTGAGTGGTTTCACACCATTCATCCAGGTATTTTTGGTTTTGCTTGTTTTGTCTATATTTTGGTGTGTTTTTGCAAGGTACTGATGACCTGCGCCGAGCAGCTGTGGAGCTATTTTTACCTCCCCATGGGGAGAGCTCGACATTGGCGACCCGCGATGGTGCCGCTAGCCAGGCGGTGGGAACCCATCATGAGTGCGGCACCCCTAACCTACCAACTGATGGTGCTAAGGCGGGAGCTACAAGAGTTCCCTGCAGCGATGGTAAACTGGAAACCCTACTCAGACATGGTCGATGCCGACCAGCCGTGGGTTCTAGCAAGTCGTGCCCGGTTTGGACTGGAACTGTGGATGCACTGCCTGAATGAAATCGAGCCGCTTCGGCTACGATTGGTTATGAGGTCCTTGGGACTGGCTCAAGAATGGGTGGATTCAGCTGCGCCACCTCGCGTTGGGAGAGAGACACGAGGACCGGCGACCTGCATTGACTGGCACGTGCGATTCCCCGAACAGTACGAAGACTGGCAACGGGGTGGCACGATTGTAGAATCGCAGGCGCGGGATAGCGAGGACTACTTGCGTCTATATAGGACAAAGTACGCAGAGCGGTTCCAACCCCGGGGACTTGTGGAGGTAGGTTTCCCCTTTTTCTCTTTTCTTCTTTCTCCCTTTTTGCTTTTCTGGTGGAAATGCTGACTCGTATGGCTGCAGGATATCCGTGATACCATGATAGCGAATTTACGAACTCGCTTGGCAGAGATGGAGCAACGGTTGGGCGATGTCCGCGGAGCTACGAGCGCCTTGATAGGTGTACAGTGCGTTCCTAATTAAAACCCCAGATTCCAGATGTTGGCTGCTAATTCACGCGGTCGTAGCATGCCCAGATTGGCACGGCTTCCCGAGTGATGGGAGTAGGTGGTGCCTCTTCCAACTTGTGGGTTCCCACCTCAGAACTTGACTTGCTTCATGAGCAACTTACTCATGCCACGCAGCGTGCTGCGGAGGCAGAAGGGATGCTCTATATACAGGTAAAAGTTTCAGTGTTGAGTTCTCTTTGTTTACGCCTTATCGCGTATCTGAGATGGTACACTTGGCAGGAAAAGGAGACGGAAGAAGCGCTTGCCAATGCTGCACAGAAGGAGGCTAGGATAGCAGAACTGGAGAGGGAACTACGGCGTCATCCTGATGACGACTCCTCTAGGGATGCCGTGGAACTGAGGATCACTCTCCAGTTAGAGAGGGAAGACCGCGAGAGAGAACGTGCAGAGAAAGAAAGAGACGCAGAGAGAGAAAGAGCCAACAGATTGACTGAAAGGGAGGAACGAAGGGCCATGGAGGCCCAACTATTCGAACTCCGAATCAGCCTTGGTCTTGCTGAACAGTGGCTGAGAGATGGTGAGGAGCGCTACCGAAGAGCACGAGAGCGTGGCTTTCGTGTTGGTAGCTTCTCTGCTGCTTCCGTGGATCAACGCCGGGATGTGAGAATAGGAAGGGGAGTACAGAGCGGTAGGAGTACCGCTTTTCGTAGTTGGGTAGCACCTTTGAGAGCGTTTTGCCCGGAGAGTAGTGGGACGAGTAATGCAGAGAGAGAGGGCGGAACTTGATGTAATTTTTTTAGTTTTTTGGAATAAAATACAAGGTTCGGTTTGTTTGGTTTTCACCTTTGCTTCTGTTGCCCGAATCCCTGCACACATCACTGAAACAAACAAATCAGAATTTCTGTTCTGACTTGGCCCCTTGCTCAATAAGCAAATGGTCACTGTGACTGTCCTTGATAACTGGTCAAGGGGCCAAGCCTTTATTTAACGAAGGCAAGGGAAAGATGCGGTGATGATAAATGCGACAGGCAAGCACACGAATGCAAGCGGTATTAAAAGTGAGATGCTGCACGCAAATGCAATCATGTAAAATTGATTTGTTTTCTTTTTTTCTATTTGGCATTTTTTTGTTTTATCATAAAAAAGATTTTTTTTGTTTGCAAATATGTACATTTTATCTTTTCCATTTTTTTGTTGTTTTTATCATTTCAATTTTTTTTTTGCTAATGCCTGGCAAGCACCTAAATGGCACCTAACCTACGTGAGAACAGGGGTTTCTTACTAACCTCCCAGGTATCCTAAGTGCACATCTAGGTTGATTTGGGCCTCTAGACACCTCGAATGATGATCCCGCCGGCTAAGACTTACCCTGATGACGATACCGTCATGCCATGCTTAGGCTCCCAGTCGCTTCCGACCACAGGGATTCACCCAAAAGGTGTTTGAGGTAAGAGATTTGCCCGACCCGGGTCTGTTTCCTCACAACTCTAGATGGTATATGATGGAACACCTTGGAACCCTAACGACCAACCGCGCGACGCTGACCCGGAATCAGACGCCGTCGCACCCATAGGTGATGCGCTTACATTGGCCTAAGCCCGAGTTTAAACAAGAAGACATCAAGGTGGTAAACAGGGGTCTTGACCAGCCAGAAACACGGAGACTCCTTCGCAGCGATAGCTTTTGCTTTTCAAAGTAGGCAACCAAATGTGTATATTAAAATAAGGTCGTAGACCCTGGGTAGTTTTCACCCTTCAGAAACTCCATCGAACCTTCATCTTTAGAGGGAGAAGGAAGAGTGCAGGGGATAAACCTCCAGAGAGGACCGGCAAAGCCGTTAACCCGGCGAGCGAATAAGGGCCCATCAACTCTTTCCTTTCGGACAACTTCGGACCAAATCTCGAGCATTTACATTCCATAGCCCCCCCCTTTTTGTGAATTTGAACTTTTACTTTGAGGGGTTCCGTTTATCGCAACAGGCACGGTCACGACCAGGCTTTTCTCTTGATTTTGTATTTCTTTTTGTGAGGGAGATATAGTCGTTTGACGTTTGTGGGCTCCCTTTTCGTATGCCTGCGGGGACACTGCCCTCTTCTCGTGCTCTGATCGATGCTCGAGGAAATGGATCCTACTCTTGCCTTTGGGGTTTGAGTTTCGGTTTCTCATGCTCAGCATTTTAAGGGCGCCGACTGTCTCATTTGGTCGAAGAGAAAGAATAAAGATTACAGCTTCTGGAGATCTTCTGGGTGACGCTCCACCGTAGGTGATGCTACCGACTTTTTTTTTTGAATAAAATACATAAGTGAGCATATGTTAGCTTCCTTCGAGCGAGCATAGGCCGACGTGGCCGGACAGGGATCTCCACGGTTCTGGCAAACCAAGACCCGGTGCCTACCAAGCCTTAATGGGCCCTATCCTAACATGAAGGTTAGATGCAGAAACTTAACTACATGGTGACTGCCAGGCATCAGCATTTTGAATTTTCCATATTTTTAGTGGTTTTCGATATTTCTTTGTTTTTGATGTTTTTTATCTTTTCATCATTTTTTTTGTTTGTTTTGTGCTAAGGGTAGTATTTCTTAAGATAAAGCCCATTCCAAGGGTGGGATAACTCGGTCCCTTCGGCGTTGATTAGCTTGTAGGCGTTGCCAGGGTACACAGCTTGAATTACAAATGGTCCTTCCCAATTGGGTTGGAGCTTAGAGCGCCGCCCTCTAGGTTTGACAAAAATTCTTTTTACGACCATCTCACCAACTTTGAATTTTCTCTCAACGACTTTCTTTTGGTAAAAGCGAGCGAGTCTATTTTGATACACACGCGCGTGTTCGATAGCGGCCAGCCGCTTCTCATCCAAGAGTTCCAACTGGGCGAGGAGTGAATTACGACGATCGTCGAGGGGAAATTCCTCGTCCAATTGTACCCTGAGAGAAGGGATCAGAGTCTCGTACGGGACTACCGCTTCCATACCATAAGTAAGGGCAAATGGAGTCTGCCCGGTGGGGGTACGGATTGAAGTGCGATAGGCCCATAGGGCTTCGATAAGTTTTTCTGGCCAGTCTGAAAACTTACTAGACTCGTAGGTTTTTTTGATGATTTTGAGCAATGTTTTATTGGTGGCCTCCGCTTGGCTGTTACCTTGTGGGTAATAAGGCGATGAATGATGCAATGCAATTGCGTACCTTTTGCAGAGGTCCTGTAGGTCCTGAGAAATGAACTGTGGCCCATTGTCGGTGACGATCGTGCTTGGGATGCCGAATCTGGTGAGGATGTTCTTCATGATGAACTTGCAGACTGTTGACGCCTTGATTTCCGTGTAAGCTTCGGCTTCGGCCCATTTGGTGAAGTATTCTGTCGCAGTAAGGATGAAGGATTTCTGCTTGGTGAGGGAATTGGGATCACCTAGGGGACCAATGGTGTCGAATGCCCACATGGAGAAAGGCCACGGGGAGGATATTGGGTGAAGTGAGGAAGATGGTGAATGGATTTTATCGGCGTGAAGTTGACACTTGACACACCTACGGACATAGACAGCACAATCTTCTTCCATAGTGGGCCAATAAAAGCCTTGGCGAATGATCTTCTTGGCGAGCATCTGACTATTCACGTGGCCACCGCACACCCCCGAGTGCGTCTCCTCTACACATTTCCAAACCTCATCGTCACCAAGACATCTTAACAGAATACCAGTAAGGCTTCTCCTATAGAGTAGACCTCCAACCAATGTATATTTCTGAGCCACCCTTCTTATGGCTTTCTTGTCCTCTGTGGTGGCCCCTTCAGGATAAGACTGATCTTGGCAGTATTTGACAATTTCATAGAACCATGGTTTCTCTTCATCAACCAGTTCTTCTTCGGCCTCTGCCAACATGATCTCCCACTTCTCAAGGATATCTTCCTGCAGGATCTTTCTTGCTATCCTGTCTTTGATGTTTACGTAGGAAGCATCGTCAATTGCAGGGGCGTGAAGTTTGTAGATGGAAATGGACTTAAACCATCTTCCTAGAGGGAACCTTATGGATGATGCCAATGAGGCGAGGGCATCGGCGAGAATATTCTGATGACGAGGGACATGAACAAAGATCCGTTTTATGAACAGTTTGGCAAAGGCAGCAGTGAGTTCTTGGTATGGCTTGAGTTTGGGATCGCGAGTGTAATATTTAGTGAGCACCTGGCGAAGGATGAGTTGAGTATCACCCACGACTCGCAACTCAGTGATACGAAAAGAATGAGCGAGTTCTAGGCCAGCTAGAAGGGCTTCATATTCGGCTATATTGTTGGTGACTGGAAATTTGAGTTGGTATGCCAATGGGAATGTGAGGCCTTCAGGCGACAGGATGGCGACGCCGATTCCTCTCCCTTGAGAATTCAGAGCTCCATCAAAATATAGCGTCCACATTGGCTCATCTGATTGGTTGACGGACATTAGTTCCTCATCTGGAAACTCTGATTGGACGGGATCGAACTTGGGAAGAGGATGGTGAGCGAGATGCTCGGCTATGACATAGCCTTTAATCACCTTTTGCTGGATGTAGGTGATGTTGAACTGAGAGAGAAAACTTTGCCAGCGTGCTAGCCTATCCGTAAGGACGACTTTCTCCAGAAGGAATTTGATAGGATTCATTCGAGCAATCAAGTGGACCTCATGAGCCAAGAAGTAGTGCTTCAATTTCTGCACTACCCAAACGAGGGTAGCACAGGTTTTCTCCATGACGGTGTTCTTCTGCTCACAGGGATTGAGAAGTTTGGACAAGTAATAGGTTGCCCGTTCCTTGCCTACTTCATCAGCTTGTGCGAGGACGGCTCCCACGGAGTCATCCAAGACTGAGACGTAAAGGATCAGAAGTTTTTCTGGTTTGGGTGGAATGAGAACGGGTGGACTAGCCAGATATTCCTTCAACCCTTCAAAAGCTTTCTGACATTTAGAATTCCAGTGGAATTCTACTCCTGGCTTGGTCAACTCGTAGAGAGGTCTACACCTTTGTGAATGTTGAGACACAACTCGACGAATAAACTGCAACCTCCCTATTAAACCTCGGACTTCCCTCAAATTCTTAGGAGGCGGCATATCCCTGATAGCCTTAGCTTTGTCGGGATCTATCTCGATCCCTCTTTTGCTCACAATGAACCCCAGCAATTTACCTGACGACACACCAAACACACACTTCTTCGGGTTCATTTTCAGTTGGAACTCCCTTGACCTCTGCAAGACCTTAGCCAAAACTTCTGGATGTTCCATCCTGGTCCTTGATTTTACCAATAAGTCATCCACATACACTTCCAGATATATGTGCATCATGTCATGAAATATGTCCATCATCACTCTTTGGTAAGTAGCTCCAGCATTCTTTAATCCGAACGGCATGACCACGTAACAATATGTTCCCCAAGGGGTAGTGAATGACGTCTTTTCCTGATCCTCTTCTGCCAAACGAATTTGATTGTATCCTGAAAATCCATCCATGAATGAGAGGGTTTCGTAGCCTGCCGTGTTATCAATCAACACATCAATGCGAGGTAAGGGAAAATCGTCTTTTGGACACGCGCGGTTAAGGTCCCGGAAGTCGATACAAATCCTGACTTTCCCATCTTTCTTCATGACCGGGACAATGTTCGCCACCCATTGAGGATAAAGAACGACTCTAATGAACCTGGCTTTGTGGAGCTTATCGACCTCTTCTTTCATTTTCAAAGCCATTTGAGGGTGGAAACGCCTTAACCTTTGTTTTACCGAGACGGACCCTAATTTTAGGGTTAAACGGTGTTCGACCAAGGTTGAATCCAGACCCGGCATATCCTCGTAGCTCCATGCGAACGTGTCCTTATATTCCTTGAGAACCTCAATTAATGCCTCTTCTTTAGAGGGTGATAGGTTGTCACTTATGAGGATGATCCTAGGGTCTTCCTCAGTTTCTAAGTTGACTTCTTTGGTGGATTCTTCTACGGCGGTTGACGGCTCGTCGAATCTCCTCATTCCACTAGCGTATGCGCCCGCCGCATCCTCATATTCTTCACCCTCATCTTCAGTGGGGCATTCTTCATCCGTGATCTCGTAGACTCCATACCCTTCATCAAATGCACAGTCGCCCTAACATTCTATTTCCGGTAGCCGGATGGGATTTTCTAGCAACTGGGGGATGGCAAGGAGGGCTTGACACCTTGCGGCTAAATCCAGAAGGAATCGACGAGGGATCTGCCTACCCTTGGATTTCTTGCTAGGTACTACCCTTGGCCTATCATTCCTAGATTGATTGACAATATTTACAGAAGAAGAGGAAGACGAAGAGGATGGTGTAGAATGTACAGGAGAAGACCCCTCAGAGGAGGGGTAGAAAAGGTCACTCATCGGACCTTGGACGGGTGGTCCGCAAGGCGGTACGCACCCTTGGGAGATGTAGGAGGTTTCCTCAACGAAGATGTGTTGTTGGGGAGTTTGAAAATTGACGTTTTTTTTTCGTTTTCATTTTTAATGACAAAGCAGTGAAAAGAGATTGGAGGAGAGAGAAAAGTGGTTATGGCTAGAGGATTGTGAGGCTCATAGAGCAGATCATGGTTGAAGACCTGGCGTGAATTGAAAAGCCCGCGTAGGTATGTAAACAGAGAAGGGGATCTGGGAATATCATCAGACAATTGTCTGGCCCAGGAAGAAGATATCAGCAAAGGCTGAGACGAGTGGATGGAGAAGATGGCGGCTAATGAGCCGTCGACGGCAATGTTGAGGACAGATGAAGATCCGTCGATGACAGAGTCCTTCTGGCGAGGACGAGGATAGTTTGTAACCTTGGCAAGAGTGGTAATATTCTCTGGTATTCCAGAGATCAATGGCGGTCCTTCAAGTTGCAGAGACGAGAACATCCTTTCCAGTGCAACGGAAATGTCCCGTATGTCAAACCATTTGTTCCACTCGCATTCCGGATCTTTGATCTTGCCTCTTTTGGTGATCCTCAGACATTTTTCAGCCAAATATATAGCATGTGATCCCCCATATGCTTCTCATGAGTGATCTCCTATCTGAACAACGGGCCCTCTGTTGAAGTGGTTTGATAGAGTCCATGTGAGGGGCTTCCAATCCGCCTTGAACGGTCCTTTGAAGCCTAGGCCAAACCTGCGGTTCGGCCTAATTTCCTTTGGCGGTTTGAGCCTACCCTGTAACTGTGCGCCCAGACCTTTACCCTGTTGGTAGCCGATGTTCCTCATAATCTCCCACCCTTTGGAGTGAAAAGGGAGACATGATGTTGCGATTGTCCTGACCGGCTCCTTTGGTGCTAGTGGAACGTGAGATGAATCACGTACATCCAGTAGTGACAATATGGGCCGATGAGACGGCCAAACAGAGTGCAGAGAGGTGTTGATAGCATCCACTGTGTGAAGGACAGGTGTACTGACCACTTTAATAATTCTCCCATTGTAAGGAAACTTCATGCACTGATGGTTGGTGGAAGGCACAGCGTCCATGGCTTTGATGTAAGGGCGACCCAGTATGCGACCCAGTATAGCCTTGAATGTGGTGTCCATGTCGAGGACATGGAATTCCGTGGGAATTGACATGGGGCCTAGTTCTGCCTTCAGAATAATCATCCCCTGCGGCGGCCTTTTGCTATTGTCATAAGCCGTGACCGTGATCGAGGAAGGTCTTATTTGTTCCTCGTCGACCCCACACAACTGAAGAGTGCTCATGGAGATCACATTTATGGACGCACCCGTGTCCACAAGACACGGGTTTATGGATACCCCATTAATTTTTATTGAAATGCACAATGCATATTTTCGAGCTTCCTTGGGAGCGAGCTCGTAGTTGTGGAACATGATGGCCGGTTGTGTGTCTGTTGGGGTCAGGACGGTCGAAATCTTCTCCACGGGGAGGTCTTCATTAACCATGACTCTTTGAAGGTACTCCATTAAGGCTGCCTGGTGGGATGTGGATATTTGAAGAAGCTCCAGGATGGAGATCCGAGCAGGCGTCTTGTCCAAATGTTTTAATAGATCATACTGTGTTCCAAGGATAGCTCTTTCTGGTTGTTCTCCATCATCCTTCTCTGACTGAGACTGCTCAGGATTCTGACTGTTATGGGGGAAAACCCTGTGGAAGATCCTTCCACTCCGGAGCACCATTGCCTGCGGCTTTTGTACCTCTGTGGGGGTAGCAGTGGGTTTTAACAGGGATTTGAGGGGTAGTGGTGGAGGAATGGTTGATGAAGCAGGGGTGATGACGGGAGCAAGGATTCTGATGAGGGGTTTGTTAGGTGGAGACATGGTGGAGGTAGAGGGGATATCGCGCGGATTATGAAGGATAAGGGGTCTGGAAGGTGGAGGTGGAGACGAAGTAGAAGTGGGTAGGGCTTGAAGCGGGCAATGATTTTGAGGTGGGTGATGGGTAATGAGTGGTTTTGAAGGCATTAATGGTGATACGATGGAGAAAGATGGGGTTATGTATGGTTGGCGAATGATAAGGGGTTTAGAAGGCGTAGGGGTAAATGTGGTAGAGGTGGATGGTAAAGTGGGGGAGTGAGAGAAGATGAGAGGGTGTGAAGGCGTAGTGGAGAGTGTCGGTTGATAGGAGATCGGGGTACGGATGAGAGGGCGTAATGATAGTGGAAATGGTGAAGGCGATATTGACGCGGGTTGATGAGAGAGAGGTGCTACCCGGGCAAGGCGAGGGGGTTGCATGACGATGGGGTTGGAGGAAGAAAGAATAGAGGTACTTTCCTGGTGCCACACCTGCTCTCTCCCGACTTCCGGGAAGGAGGAGATGGGGTTAACCTGATGATTGGGCTGTTGGTGCTCCGGTAGTGGATTCTGGATTATGCCCATGTTGGGCTGTTGTTGTGGGGCCTACTGAGGCTGCTGTTGTTGTTGTGGTTGCTGCTGCTGCTGCTGTTGTAACTGCTGCGGTGGCCTCTGAGGAGGTCTCCTAGCCTTGAGAGCGGCGACGCATCCTCTCATTTCATCCCAATCTATTTGATGTTCATCATTCATATCATGGATGTAATCTTTGAAATGGAAGCAGTAATCTATTGTGTGTCCTGGTTGCCTGTGGTAGACGCAGTATTTGGAGGTATCAACATTTGGGGGCCACACGGGCCTTTCTCTGGGTAGGGCGAGTTGGTTTGATGCCATGAGGGCATTAAAAATGTCTGCTAAGGTTTCTGGCAATGGTGGATAGTAGGCTCTCTTGGGACCGAGCGACCTCCTTTGTTACTGTTGGGGACCATAGTTCCCCGGGGGTGGAACTTGGTTGTACTGAAACGGTGGTTGTTGTTGCTGAGGTTGTGGTTGTTGTTGCTGGGGTTGGCGTAATGGAGGCATATTATATTGGGGTGGATTATTTTGGGGTGGAGGATGAAGAGGGAAAGGACCTGGTTGGAGGGGAAGTCAGGGCATTTGTGGAGGCCTTGGGTTGACCGCATAGTTGGCATTGTTGACCGCACCCACTTGCTCATTTGTCACGACCCCTTCTGTGGCTCCGCCCGGGACACCAGCGCCTGTCCTTCTGACCACTTTGGGCTTCGACGACCCAAACATGTTCATAATGGGGGAGTCTTTTAACTGGGTTTGGATGTATCGGGCCCTTTCATATAGTTCCTCCATTGTAGTAAGTTTATTCATGGCCAGGACGTGTCTGAACTGTGGGGTTGCATTAGACATAATCATCTTCACTTGTTCGGGCTCAGAGAGGTATCCCTTATTCTATCCTCCAGAGACCTCCATCTATCAGCATAGCGGACAAAATCCTCGTCGGGCTTCATCTTTTCGGCCACTAGGTCGGTAATGGAGAGTGAGGGACCGACCCTATCCCTATATTTCTGCAAGAACCTTCTCTGGACTATTTCAAAATTCTCGGCCTCGTGGGGCTCCAAAGAATAGAACCACTCTAGCGCGGGACCATCCAATGATCTCCGAAAGAGGTATGCTAGGGACCTCTGATCGTTTTGCCAATAGGAGGACTCATACATGAAATCCTTGAGGTGAATGAAGGGGTTGCCGGTACCATTGTATCTGCGGTACGTGGGCATTTCGGAGGGAGGAAGATGAATGACGGGAAGGATTGGCAAAGCAACCTCCAGGGTGGCTTTCACGTCCACCATCCTTCTCAGATTTTGAAACTGCTCGTCCATGCGATTGAACCTATTGAGGAGCGATTGGGCGAGCTCCTCTGGAGGTGAAGGTGGCACTTGCCACTGGGGGAGAAATTATCTCCCGGAGACTTGAGGGGGGAACCCGGAATGAGAGGGAGCTGTCGGACCGCCGACAGTTGGCCCTGGCTGAAGCGGTGTGTGGGGAACAACGGGAGTTTGAGATTGTGACGGGAACTGGAATGAGGGTGGTTGTTGGCTCGCTTGTCCTTGAAGCGAGGGAGACTGGATGGCTTGCGCTAATGAAGGAGATGGAATGGCCTGCACGGACTCTTGGAGAGGTGCGATGGCCGGAGTTGATTCTTGGGGCGTGGGGGAAATAGATTTCCCCTTCAGAATGGCTTGGAAGGCCCGGAGCTGTTCAGAGGTAAGCTCCGTGTTGGCGAGGACACCCAGTAAGGAAGAGATATCCTGTGGTGGGGACGTGTCCCCGGCAATAACCTGCACCTCATGCGAGGGCTCATGAGAAGGACCCGAGTCCATAGCAAAGACTCGCGGGTCGGCTGACAAACCACGATTAGGGTGGTTTTCCTCAAAAGACTCGTGAGCCATGCTCACAGTTTTCCCAGAACGTAAAAACATACACTAGCAAGCAGGTAGCAGAGATTATCAAACAAGTGGATGCCTTTACGCCCTTTTTTTTGTGTTTTGATTTTGATGATTTTTTTTGTGTTTTTAGCGAGATCCGAAGTTCACACAAAATAGGGACCCTAGTTTATTTTTGTTTCACCGCCGTGTCAGCTAGGGTCTCTCGTCTCACCACGAATGAAATGACTAACTCCGGGGAACTTCAATGGTACAACCAGCCTAGTGAACGAAGAGGAGATTCTTCGATGTCGGGGACTTACGGAGGTCCCAGTGTAGGAGATTCTAGTCCGTTGAGAGGAATTCCCAAACGGAGAGTCCTTCCTTCACCGGGAAAGGGTGATCCTCAAAAAAATGAAAAAAGGATAGAAAAGAGGGATGGATGCATGCAATGAAATGCTGACAGAGATATGGAGTGGGAAAACAACAGAAATAACAGACATATAATAAACAAACAACCAATCACAATTGACAGTGCTGCCGTGAGCACAACGGGGGCGCGCGCGGGCGCCAAGGTGGAGAGGCACGGATGGTGCCGAACTTGCAAGGGTAGCCGAAAGGAAGCAGTAGAGGTCCCACCGTGATCGCCAATCTGTGAGCGACGTCACGCGGTTCGGGGAAGCGGAGAAGACGCGGAGCGCGCGGGCTCCTTCTTTTTGTTTGCTGCAACACAAAAATAAGAGAAAAGAGAAGGGGCCACCACGGGAGATTGCTCCGGCGGGGCGAGCGGGACAAATTTAATATAGCAAGATATGGGGGTTAAACGGCCATAGCGGGAAGTGACTCGCCGTGACCTCGGGGGACGGGAATGGTGCAGAAATTAAATAGCAAGAATTGAAACGGCCATTGGGGAAGTGACTCGCCGCGGCCTCGAGAATATGGATAGATAAGAATATGACAGGATATAAAGAGAATTTAAATGGCCATTAGGGAAGTGACTCGCCGCGGCCTCAAGAACATGAATAGATAAGAATATAACATATAAGAACGGGAATTTAAACGGCCATTGGGGAAGTGACACGCCGCGGCCTCGAGCATATGAGCAGAATATAACAGAATATAAAGAGAATATAAGAACGGAAATTTAAACGGCCATTGGGGAAGTGACTCGCCGCGGCCTCGAGAACAAGATGTGATCGCTAGGGGCCGAAAGACCCCAAAATGAAGAAAGTGATCGCACCTACCTCAAGAGCGGGAGATGGCGGGCTGCTTCTTCCTCCCCCTTCGGCTGGCCGACGGAGAGGGCTTTCCTTGGGTACCCTTGCAAAACAACGACAAACAAGTAACAAGTGGATTAGAAAGATGAAGGTGTAGTATTCAAATCCTTGCGATAAAAATGACGAAATGATGGCAAGACACACACCTGGTTGGTGTTATCTTTTAAACCGCTCTCGGACTCGAGTAGGAGGAAAATGAGATGATGGATGCAAGAAGTATATAAGAAGAGGCGCCCTTATGAAGGGGGATAGAGGATGCAATATGATGAATGTAAAGAACTATGGAGGAAAAGGGGAAGAAAAGGCTTATTGGATGAGCCGAGGGTGAGATCCGGCGGAGCTCCGGCAGCGTAGGGATGACGTGGAAGCGCGGTGGATGAAGACAACCTTCCTCTCGCGAGCGTGGGCACCCGAGAAGTTGGCAGAACCTCCACCTACAAAAGACCCCACGGGTTAGAAATGGCTCCGTAGCCTCTGGGCTCCGACAGCCTATCGGATCTCTTCCAAGCTCTCCCAGAACTGAGGGGGTGGGGCTCTATTTATAGGGCTCCGGAGGGTGGAGGCGTCCAGGACCCTGGACACCTCCATCAGGGCCGAACTAATATTTTATTCTATTTTTATTTATTTTTTTGGAATATTTTTGTGGAGGCGTCCAGGGCCCCGAACGCCTCCAACAGGTCCACCGAAGACCACCGACGGCCGCACGCGGTTCGGCACAACGCCTGATTTTGTGAGCGGCGCCTCGTGATTTAGAAATGGGCTCGTCCAGCTGGCTGGACGTCTCCATAATTTGGCTTTTTTCACACACGATAAACCGTCGTTCGGTGGGCGGCGCCCGTGAGGGAGTTGATGGAGGCGTCCAGAGGACTGGACGCCTCCAAGAAAATATATTGTTTTTTTGTTTTGTTTTTATGCCAAAGCTGGCATTATGTATTATTTATATTTGTTTTCATGGAGGCGTCCAGGGGCCTGGACGCCTCCATAAATTATTATTATTTTTATGTTTTGTTTTTATACCAAAACTGGTATAAGGCATTTTTTATATTTTGTTTTTATGGAGGCATCCAGGGGTCTGGACGCCTCCATTAATTATTATTATTTTAATGTGTTTTTTGTATTTTTATATATATTAAAGTTATGGAGGCGTCCAGGAGCCTGGACGCCTCCATAAGACCCCCCCGGGTCCGCTGAAAAGGCGTCGGCAGCTCCCCGACAGGCACCCTTCCTGGTTTCGAAACCTTCCGGTGCTTCCGATTGGTGTTGATGCCGTCCGAATGTCGTGACGAGACGATTCCGGATGCTGAGAAGGGCGGGAGAAGACTCAAGAAAAGGAAGCACTCGAGCGATTCAAAATGCGTAAGCCGTTGCGGGGCGTCGTATAGTAATATGAGACTTTCTCAGGAGACGTCAGGAATGGCGTGTCTACACTCGCCAGCCATGGACTTCATTCTAGATGATGATATTACCTTTAACGGATCACATTCTAGTGATTATGATAGGTGGGAGGCTACCATGGAAAGATATTTTGAAAAGACTTGGGTATATGGACCCGCAAGAGTCCGTAAGGCCAAGGGACGATTTCGGGGTCAAGC
Source organism: Amorphophallus konjac (assembly GCA_022559845.1). Lineage (NCBI taxonomy): Eukaryota > Viridiplantae > Streptophyta > Magnoliopsida > Alismatales > Araceae > Amorphophallus > Amorphophallus konjac. The sequence goes on from CM040125.1 coordinate 198,124,767, forward strand.
CAAGAGTAAGTGGGAACACATAGAGGGATTAAGAAGGGTTAGGAGGCAAGAGCCCATTTCTTCATGGGATCATATGAAAGAAGAACTTAGGAAGATCTACATCCCCAAATATTCCCACCCCTCCTACTCAAACACCCGTAGCCCGAGGAGCACTACCACTCCTTCATCCCCACCCAGCCAACTTGAGACCACCTTTAGGCCTCCACCCCCACCACTCCCAAAAAATCCCCTCTCAACCATCACCGCTACACTCCACCACCAAATCCTGTCCCTTAGGACCCAAATAATCCAAGCATCCACCTCCCCACCTAACCCCATGAGGGTCCCTACACCCCAACCAAAATCCCCTTCCACAAACCTCACTATCCAAACCCAATTAGCCCCCACTTCCACCTCTCCACAACCCGCCGATCCTAAGGGGAAGAGACCCCTAACTGACCCGGTTTCCCCAATAATGACCACCACTACCCCTCCATTTTTCCCTATAAGGAACACACCCCCCAAGACCGACCAACCCAAGCCACCCCAACCAACCCATCTTCCACTCCCTCTCCCAAAACTCCCATGTCCTAGTCCCCCACTACTTCCCCTCCCTATCCCAAACCAAGTTTCCCTTTACCTTCCACCCCGGGTGCACCATGCACCAACCCTCATCACCATACCACCAAAAGACCCTCTAACCTCCTTAGAGGAGAAACCCATACCCGACCCCATAGTGGTGAACACTCCGGACCCTATCCCTACCACGGAGACCACCCATGACCAAGTAGAAGAAGTAACATCACATGGTGACCTTCACCTTACACCACCCTCTCTAGTTAGGGCCAAACTCATCTTAGGGGAACCCCTTATTAGTTGGCTAAAGAAGATCCCAATAAGAGAGATCACGGCCTATGATTTCCCTCCCATAAAAGAAAACCTTCCCATAGTGCACCTCTCCTCCTATCACAACATAATCCAAACATCCTACCAAGTGGAAACCTTAGAGGACCTTCTCAAGGGCTTAGCTTGGCAATTTGAGTTGACCGGCTTGTTGACCCCCATGGCCCACCAATCTAGGAGCCTTGACCTCCTACACCTTTGTGTCGGGTCTATCACCTCGATTTGCACCATTAGTTGCTACACTAGCGACCTTCTTCTATTCCTCTCCACACCCGATGAGCCAGACCTTCTCCTCAATTTGGAGCTTCTTATATTGGGTGGAAAGTCAAGCCCTCCCCTCATGGCCGAGCCACCCACAAAGAACTTCGGCCCAATTGTCTCATTAGAGGAGGATGACCCACCACTATTTGAGGATCTTGAGGACATAGGGCCCCTCCCCCTCGATAACCCTTTTTATGATCCCTTTGATCCCTTCCAACGGGGGTCAAAGAACCCATGGGACCCAACCACCTTATCCAGCACCCACCTTTCCCTATCCCAACCCAGTATGTTTGACCCAATCCACCCCATCCTAGACCCGGGTTACACCTTGGGAGCCATGACCTTGGGCCACATATCCCTAGGTAATAAGGTTGTGCCCCACCCCATGATGACCACCTTCTTAGATCCATTCGATCCTTTCCAATGGGAGTTCAAAGGTTGTCCCACACCTATACACATGGAAGTCACCTTTGGGAAAAGCATGCATGTGTCTAGGCTTACCACACTACTTAACATGAACACTATGTTGGGTCCATTCATTCATATCACCCACATGTCAAGTAGAAAGCATGAATGGTCCAAATTCGGATGTAATTGTCCTCCTTCATTCATCATGGGTCATAGGCATGATAGGAGTATTCATGGATGTCTGGGTCCCCCGGCATTTGTCACCCCCATCCATGACCGGATCACCTAACGATGCCCCGGTCCTCCCCATTCCATCAAAGTCTTCTTGGCGTCAAAGCATGATTGGTCTACTTTTGGTTGCTCAGGTCCACCCATCACCCCTAGAAAGTCAGCATTCACAAAATTGCATGAAAATCTTTGCAAACACATCAGCAAGGAAAATGAGACTTATAAAAGGCAGGCTGACTCCCATAGGCATCACCAAGAATTCCACGTGGGTAACTTTGTGATGGTCAGGATGGAGAGGCTCTCCCCGGGAGCCATCTCCAAATTGAGGCCTCGTGGGGCTGGTCCCTTCCAGGTTCTGAGGTGCATTGGCACTAGTGCCTATAACTTAGATGATGTGGCACAGCCCAAAGACCACTAAATATGATAAGGTGACCCTAGGACTTAGACCCGCAAGCATACAAGCGCTCAATGATTCTCACAACGACGATTTCTGCTCACTCGGTTCACACGTTCACCCGGTGGGTCCGGGAGATGATGGTGAGGGTCCGAGGCGGGACCCAATTGTCCTAATGGACTTACAATGCTAAGGCTGACCTCCAATGGGCCTGGGAGTCCCAACGTTGTGGGTGGCTGGCCCGCAAGGCGGGGTGTGGGGTGGCACTCACTCACGGGCCGCGGTGGGCACGATATTGCTTAAAATGAATTCTGAGCACTCTCTTACCGTCCGACGGGAATTCAAGGCAATACTACATTTGCAGAAATCAAGCTACAAGGGTGTGATCAGAAGCTCACCTGATCGGTGTGAAGACACCGATCCCGTTCGGAGACGAGGGCGCGCCGGGAGGCGAGGGTATACACCCGATCGCCGCGGCAATGGAGCTTGACCTGAAAATGTGAAGAGGTACAGCACTACGCCCCTTGCAAGGGGGGGATCTTGGGGTGGGTGTTAATGTATTACAACCAAAAATTACCTCCACGCAGGGAGGGGCCTTCAGCCGGCCAAGCGGGGAGGGGAACGAGCGAGATAGAGTCAACTTTCCGAGCTTTGCCGATTCTGCATAGCTTCTGTAATTCTGGACAGAGGGCCGATGTTGATGCTGCCAATAATTCCAACAAGCTTGGAATCTGATGAAACTTGCGCCAAAAGCTTGCTAACCGGAGAGGGGTGCAGCTTGAATTTTTGGACGATGTTCTGATCTGGGGGATGACTGCTCCAGCGACTGGAAGATGGATGCAGCTCTGGTCTCTGGCCGAGCTCAGTCTGAAACAGCAGGTTGCAGAAGCTGCCACGATCGCTCCTTAGCTCCAAATTTGGCACCGCTAGACTCGTTGGAATCGCGGATAAGTCTACTTTGCACCACAACAAACGTGGAAGTCTTCTGATGTTGGAGATGAGCTGGGTGTCCAGAGAAGTGGACGGTGGTCGGTGCAGACTGTGAGGAGGCAGACCGGCGTGGGTGTGGTAGAAAATTGGTATCTCTGGTTTTCGGATGCCGAACGGGGTTCCGCCTTCTGTTCCTGGACGCTGACAGGGGGAGGAAGAACTTTGTAGAAGACCTCGAAGACTGGTTCCTTCAAGGTTCGTCGTGGGAGAGTCTTCTCTGCCGCTCTGGCTCCTGGTCTGAGAGGTTCTGCGCAGTCGGGGAAGAACAGCCTTCACGGATGGCCACGAACTCGGAATGGAGTGATTCCACCTCACCTGCGAAGAGCACAGGGAGGCCTTTCCAGAAAGTTAGGCCACGACACCAGCAGAACCTGGATGCAGTCGTGGACGTCGCTGCAACAGAGTGCTAAACTGTAGGTCGGCCTGCACACAAAGCTGGAGTGGAGAAGAGAGGAGGGGGCGAACTTGGCTTGAGGGGAGAGGAGGGGTGCGACCTAGAGAGCAAGGAGGGAAGGGGAGATTCGAATTTGGGCTTTGGAATGAGTTAATTCAGCCTTGGGAAGGTGGAGATATGCTTAGGGAAGTGAAAGGGGTAGGTGGTGGTTGGAGGGTGGGGTTTTGAGTGGTGGAACTTCCTTGGGACTAGGTGAGGATTAAAGAGGAGTTGTGGGAAGTTGTGGGGAGTTAATGGAGGTAGGTGGGGGTTGGAAGTGGTTGAGAGGGGGAGGAGAGAGAGTGAATTTCGAAATTTAGAGAGAGGAGGAGAGATAATGGAGAGATAATGAGAGAGAGAGAGATATTGAGAGAGTTTGAAAGGCTTTTCTTCAATATTCATCAAAAGTTGAATACAAGAGGAGAGATGGGGCCTATATATAGGCAACCATTCTTTACATGACCAAAATACCCTTGACAATAAGATAAAAGACCGAGCATATCCTAGACTCAATCCTATGGGCCCATAACTAAAGTAATAAGGCCCAATTAAACATAACAAGGGAAATGGACTAAAACCATATGACTCAATAAAGGAAAATACATAAGATAGGACTCAATAAAAAGAAAATACATAAAATGAAACTTTGGAAATGAAGATAACAAGTGTAGACCATGATCAATCCATATCAAGAGTGTGCAGGCGATCAAAGCTAGAGGGGTGTCGGGAGATGCCCTCATCAAATCCCCCGAGGTGGGGAGAGCTCGACCCTATCGAGTATGGGTCTGCCTGGCTGTCGTACTGCTCCATCATGTCGGGATCCAAGCATATCAAATCCTCCCGACTCACCCATGTATCCTCGATCGGGGGACGGCTCTTCCACCTAACCAGATAGCGCTGATACACCCTGTGCCTCGTAATGATACTCTGCTCATCCAGTATTGCCTCTACCTACTCTCGTCGGTCTCTCAAGCTAGAAAGTGGAGTCCCTCCGAGAGTGTCTCTCATAAGGGGGGGTAAAGGCTCAAGCTCCTCACTGGGTTCCACCGCGGGGCCTTTGTGGGGTACCAGGTCCGCCACACTGAAGGTAGGGTGCACCCCATAGCTTTCTGGTAGGTCAAGCTCATAAGCATTGCTGCCAAGTCGTCGTAGAACTCGAAAGGGTCCCGAACCCCGTGCCCTCAACTTGGAGGCAGGTCCCAGAAGGAGCTGCTCCGTCCTCACCATCACCGAGTCTCCCACTTGGAACTCGTAGTGGCGCCGATGAGCATCTGCCCGCCTTTTGTAAGTCTCATTGATCCTTCCTATATGCTTGCGAGAATGCGTATGCCAAGGTGGACCTGGGCAGTCAAATGTAGACCGATCACACTTTGATGTTATGAAGACTGTGGTAGTCTTAGGAGGGCCGGGACATCCATAGATAAACCTTTTATGCATGGGTGTGATAAATGTCGGGGGACCCGGACATCCATGTATGCTCCTATCATGCTTAAGACTCATGATGAATGAAGGTGGGCCAATACATCCGAATATGGTCCACTTATGCTGCCTACTTGACATGTGGGTGATGTGGATGAATGTACCCGACTTATGAATCATGTCAAATGGTGTGGTAGGCCTGGACACATGCATGTTTTAT